>BROG01000200.1:0-600000 GCA_030159075.1 Atrina japonica
ATTGTCAAAATCCATGATGGCCACATTTCATCCAATCTCTCTGAAAATGTCATATGCACAACTAGACCTAACAAGAAACCTTCATGTCAAATTTCAAGTAGATCAATTCCGTCCTTTCTGAGAAATAGCAATATGGCCTGTCAGTCATGATGGAATCCAGTCTCTCTGAAAATGTAATATATGCACAACTAGACCTTAAGGGGACTTTTATGACAAATTTCAAGGAGATCCCTTTAGTCCTTTCTGAGAAATACTGTATGTGTACTTATTTTAGCGGTATACTAATATTAGTGCCTTTTGCACTCAAGTCATAGTGCTAATTCAAGTGTAGCGCTAAAAATTATCCATCTGTCATTCTGCATACATGACAAAACTAATAGTATTTATAGTAAAAGCAATCAGTTTTGAATAATGTTTACTAGTACCATGTAATACCTATAAATGGTCAGTTACAATGATCAACTTACCTGCATTGTATAGACCGTTTCATAATAAATACGAATCTGGGATAATGTTACCTGTTCATGATAGCTGTTTAAGTACAGTGTGTATCGGGAAAGTGTATCATCGCCAATTTAAAAATATTCTTGTAGTAATTGCACAAATACAAGATTGCGCTAATATGTCTAAAACCTTCAGAGCACTAAATTATGAGTGCACTAATTTAAATACACATACAGTAATGGTAACAAACTTCCTTTGGTTAAAATCCAAGATGGCTGCCTGTTGACCATGTTGGATTCCGATCTCTATGAAAATGTAATATGCACAACAACCCCTTTAATCCTTTGTGAGAACTAGCGGTAACAAACTTCCTTTGGTCAAAATCCAAGATGGCCCCTTTTATCCATATTGGATTCTGATCTCTCTGAAAATACAATAAGCACAACTAGACCTCAAGGGGAACCTTGATGTCAAGGTTTAAGGAGATCCCTTCAATACTTTCTGAGAAATAGCGGTAACAAGAATTGTTCAGGACGACTACAGACACAAGATCATGGTAGAGAACTCTGAGTACTTGTTTCCTGTGAAGTTTTCACTGATTTTCAAGAACAAGTTGACCATGTGAAAAAATTACCCCCTCCTTTTAGCAGTTTAGGTAATTCATAAACATTTCTAAAAATTACATTTCAGCAAAATTCTTTCAAAAAAGCATTTTTTTTAACCCAATTACAAGTAAAACACATAAAATGAATACATAGTGAATACAAGGGGAGATAATCAACAAACTCATACACAATTGCATGAAAATGACAATAACGGAAAAGACCTCGAAAACATGTCAAAAATTAAGCATCAGGGCCCGAAGTTACAAAATGTACCAATTTTACTCAGTACTCAAGCTCAACTAACTTTTCATGATTTTAAGGTAAAAACATGCAAAATTAATTCTGTAACTGCACATGTTTGTAGATTGACAGCATACAAATTGTAAATAATGATAAAAACAATTGCTAATTTGAAGAAAACTTCAGAAATATCAAAAACTAGTTTGAGTAAAAAAAACTGGTCTTTATAAACAAGTAATCCTTATATAGAGGTGGCCACTACAGCCGGTTTTACTGTACATGCAAATGAATATTTGGGTGCAAGCTAAATCCTACCCTAGCTGTCCAGATTGCAACTCTTCAGTGTATATTGATACTCTTTAATGTTGATGCTATTAGAAAACTAAACTATATAAATATTTTAATAAAAATCTGGATCTGTACATTTTGACTAGATTGATGGTCAACTTTGATTTTTATTGTAGTTTGACTTTAGTGAATATGATATTGTATTCAAAGTGAGCATCCAGTCATCCAGAATGTGACATCCATTCATTTTGACTGGATTGATGGGTAATGTTGAATTTTGACTGTAGTTTTACTTTCGTGCATATGATATTGTTTTCTGAGTGAACATCCATTCATTAATTGCTGAAGGCAAGAAACCACTGCATCAACACTGAAGAGTTACAATATACACTGAAGAATCCAATCTGGACAGCTAGGGTAGGATCTAGCATGCACCAATGATTTGAGTAGACTTGCCTAGTTTATCCAAACATTTTGGTCTTGTTGACTTTCATGTGATAACCAGACTCCCATTTACATACTGGGCCATTAGGTGGGTGTATGTAAATGGAATAACTGTATTCGACCCACTGAGCGCCCAGGGAGCTACAAAAATCAGGGAAAAGGAGTAGGCGCTTAATGGGACCAATTAATAGTTAAAATGATATAAAACAGTAAACTTTTTGTAAGGCAAAGTGGTAAAGTTGGTGTAGTTATTACCAAGGACACTTATCAATATAATTCTCCTTGTCAACCTGCTAGAAACTATTTTTGATCATATCTGTATGAAAAAGGGGGAAGGGGCGCTTAATGGGTCGATTAAGGTATTATGGTAGTGCCTGGCCATAGCAGACATCATATTTTGAACACAAATATAGGCCTACATTTTTAAAGAGTTGTTTTGTAAATTTTGTATCATGTTAATAGGTTACCTTTACGGCCTAAGCTGCAATATAATTTGGTAGAAAATACACGGCAAACAGTGAATTTAGCCCATTTTAAAAACCTCGACCTTAACAATGGTAATTATGACTGTGGGAGGATCTATTCTCAAAATCTTGGGACAGATCTTATTTATGTAACGTATGGAACATCATTTTGCCTGGCTTGTGAACAGAAATTAAATTTTTGATAATATGTATTACAAAGAAAGACCAGTATTTTCACAGTTCCTTTTTTTATGTTTAAAAACACATGATATATAAGCAGGATATATATGCTACATTTTTATAGATCTAGATATGAATTCATGAAGTCTGGAAAGTTTTTTTTTATTTAACCTGCCCGCAGCGAGAAAGCGTGGGACATGGGACAAAAGTAATGAAACGCTATCAATATTATTTTTTACTATATACCATATTTGACCCATGTCCCTATAAGCGCCCCTCCCTTTTTTACATACGATTGAGAATCTTTTCTAGCTGGTTGACAAGGAGAAGTCAACTTGAAAAATTGTAAGTAACAGTTCAGCTGTAGCCCCCAAGCAACAGAATTGTGTTGATAGGTGTCCTCAGTAATAACTACAACCTCTTTACCACTGTGCTTTTTAACTGTTTTGACTGTGAATTTGTCCCATGAAGCACCCACCCCTTTTTCTCGATCTTTGTAGCGTCCTGGGCACTTAATGGGTCGAATACGGTATTTCATATAAAACCACATATTTTCAGAAAGTTGAAGTTTTGTGATGAAAACTCCCTATATGGGTTAGTATATTTCTGATGTCTAATTTTTTACTTTGTGTTTGAATTTTTAAATGTTTGAAATTAGAAAATTACACCCACTTAATATGACTTGGAAACATTGCCTGTCTAATAGTAAAAAATCCATTCAAATGCAATAAGAAATGGCTTCACAATATGGGTTTCATATAAAATATATAGTAAAAAATGACAGCATTTCATTACTTTTGTCCCATGTCTGTAGGTACCACTGTACCAGTAATATAATTCCTCAGGAAAACCTGGAGACTGTAATTGAGTTATCATGCATTTATGGTCCCATACTTGCCAAGACTCCCCCATGAATAGGGAAACTCAGACTCCCTATGTTTTGTGTAAAATTTTGATAATTTCTCCAAGAATAATGCATATCTCCCCCAAGAAAAAAAATCCTATCAATTTTAAACTAAAATTTAATGTCTCCCCCATGAGATTGAAAAATTTTCAAAGAATCAAGGTTGGCAAGTCTGTGGTCCGTTACATAAATTTATATGAAATTTGTAAAATGCTGTTAAAGCTTATGTTACAATATACCTTATTACCTACATAATTATATATTTTAAGATTCTGATCCGATTTAAAAAAAAGCATGATATAGACCTAATGTTATGTATCAATATAGTGCTATACTTCGCACGTAACGTGTGATCTATGATTAGCCTATGAAATGCTTCGATTCAACCTTTATGTACAATAACAATACGATAGCCTGGTAGTTTATTCAATCATAGGGCCTAGTATTTTCTTTGTCTGACTCCCTCATTAATTAGAACGGGTAAGTCGCCCAGTTTCATTGCAGACGTCGGTTAAATAAGAAAGCTTTCCTGGTCTAGCAATTTTACTACTGTCATTGTCAATACAATAAACAGCTGATTCACTGCCGGGGTCATTGTCGTCAGCTGAACCAGTGAAAGGTTGAATGTAAACTGACAGCAAATCGATTTTAAAGAATTTTGCTATATAGCAAACTATGCAGTAAATCAAACAATAAAACTTACCCCATGTCAACAACAAAACAATTCAGTTACATCAATATCAAATATTTGCCCGAAACATTAAGTTGCACAAAATCTGCGTCTCTGTATCTCACTATCTGCTTCTTGCGCATATCAGTGACCTTTCCTTTGACCTCGCGAGCTTTTATAAGAGTCGTCTCCCTTTTGCCACAAATAATTTGGCGTGTGGCAAGGGTTTGAGTAGTCATGCCGCACGTTAAATCACCTCTACCGTGCCGTACCACAAATAACCCTTGCGACGCCGTCACTGGTACAGTTCGCTTGAGCTTCCGCGCATTCGATCAAAATATTTAGAAACCGGTTCATTTTACTATCCCATTTACAGAGCCTACACATAGAAATTTGTTTATATTCTAAATGTAAACCATGTATTATATCAGCGATATATAAAGCCCGTCAGGCATTGTAAAGTACATATGTATATCGTTGATTATATATATTTTTTTTTAAAAAGATCTTCCAAAGATGTAGTTTTGTGGGAAAAAAAACGACCAATGAATAAATCTACTTCTCATGTCACCTCTGATCTTGTTTCATTTGCAGTGTAAGCCGACAATTGGCCGAGGCCATCTATTATTTGTCTATTTTTAGTGTAAACTTATGCTTTGGAATAAAATGCTATGATGACGTTTTTGAAATTTCTTGTGTGGCTTGTGCATGTCGTATTTTACATTGGCGGTTGCAGGAATTTAGATTAAAGGGGGCGTGGTTTTGCTCTTCACTGTGCTCTAGGATGTGGATCGAGACATTTTTCAGGGGTGGGTTAGAGTAACAGAATTGAACATGTTTTGTTTTGCAAATTGTTGGATGAATTGTGAAGAAATAATTCTTTTATAGGGAAAGGCACCTATTTGAAAAAAGTTATAAAATTTGGAAGCTTTCCAGACACGATCTGTTTTCCATGCATGGAGGGGTTGCACATGGAAAATATCGTCGCCGAGCGGAGCAAGGCGTAAAAATATCTGTAAATTTGTTATTAATTTCCCTTGTTTTTTCTTTAAAATCAAAGGTTTTACACCTATTTTTCTGCGCTTCTGTCTGAATCCTTTTCTGGTCACTACATATAATACTAAGTGTTAGATCGTAATGGGTCGGGATGTAAACATCTTTCAGAAGACACTTGAAATTTGTAAGTCCGTAGACGAATTGTCTTGCATCAAATTGAATTTTGTTTGTTATTGTTTTTTATTCTTCTCTTCTTTTTTTTGTATTTGCATTGGAAATGGGGCAGAAATTCGGTCTCGTGGAAACTATAAAAGAAGGTCTGTAATGACACTTTCACGCATCGTTACGCTCAGCAATCGTGATATTCCAGGCTTGCACCCCTCTAACTCAAAATCCCGATAGCCTAACTGAAGATGTCTTTTTTCAATTTATTTTACTGGGGAAATAATAAATTCGACTAAATATGAATAAAAAAGAATTAAAGCTGTCTTGTCGATTAAAGTTGTCTTGTCGATTACATCTAGATGTTTTACAAATAAATGTAGGCCTATAGACAAAATAATAAGATAAATATTGAGTTTGAGTATATAGTGAATTTTTGGTGTCGTTGATCCAAGTTACATGAGTGGAAATCATGAATAAAGAAAAGTAAAATTATCTCTAACTTATATTACCCTAGTAAAAATAAACCTAAAAAGTTTAATTTAGGATTTGAGGACAACATCATAAACGTGAATATATGTAACTGCGACTGGGATAACATGGGTCCTAAAAAATTCTGGTTTTTATACAAATGTATTTTGCATTGAAATTATATAACGATGAATAAACTGATTTTGTTTCATATTCAGTTAAATTTTGTACTTTGTCTTTAAAATCCTTTGTATGCAAATAAGATTTTCTCGGAAATGACTTTGCAAAAACGATAAAACGTCGGATTTATATGATTCGAATGATGTGCTTTCAGAAAATGTGTCATACTCCCTCTTTTTTATATACCTGGGTAAATCAAAAAGTGGAAACATGATACATTAAAAACGTCAATTTCTAAATTTACATCCTCTGTCCCTATTTTTCCAGTCACGGTTCCATACGTTAGTGATTATGAAATACAAAATTTCAATTTCGATTTTCTATGAAATATTTGGTTTGTTTGGCTGGACGCCTTTAAAGGTCCTCTTTCAGATCAACAGGGGATGCTTACTCTTTCACGGCACCTGGTTCCACCTCTGGATTTCCAGAGGTCCATGTTTGATCAATATTTACCAAATTAAAATTCTGCATCTTGGACCGATGATCCTGAAGATTTACACTTTGGTACCACAGATGTTATAATTTCGTGTGTAGGGTAACTCATGTTTCTCTTTTTTACATGATGAATTAATGATGATTAATAACTACTCGACTTAAAACAATATTTTTGTTTGTTTGTATTCAATGGTTACATTATTTATTTCTCAATTTTATGCACTGCCGGGATCGCACGTAATATTATGTGACTTAGATGAGTCTTCATTTCACTGTTGGGTGAGTATTATCAAATTACTACCGAGCCGACCTGGCTCAGTCGGTAGCGCGCTCGACTCTTGATCGTGAAGTCTTGAGTTCGAGTCCAGCCGGAGGCAGGTTGGTTTCCTGTCTTTCGGTAAAAACCGAGGTCCCGTGTCACAGTAGTTGTCGGCACGTTAAAGAACCTCACTGCTAAATGGCCGTAAGTGCCGAACATAGGCCAAATTTTAAGCCCTTCACCGGCATTTGATGACGTCTTCATATGAATAAAAAATTCTTGAGTGGGACATGAAACAAAAATAAACAAACAAACAATCAAATTACTACCTACTCTTTTACATCAAAATTTTGGAAATACTTTTCTCCTGCAATTAAATAATCGGTATTATTTGACAATGTTTGTTTTTTCGAGAGTGGGTTTGTTTTCGTGTATCGCAAACTCTGTACGAACATAGTTAACATTATTTGATGTTATTTGTGTAACTATATTGTATGGTGGCTAATTTCTGCAATTTCGTGTTGTTTCTAACGCGAAAACCCGCCGTTCGGCGGGTTGCCACTTTAATTATCTATGCAAAAAGGCGAAAATTTTAACACGAAAAGGTGCCGTTTTTAGACTTTTAAAAATCTCGACTTTTCCCGTTGTTATGACTAACGCGAAACCCGCCTTTTCGCCTTGTAAATAAACGTGAAAACCCACTGAACCATACCTTTTCGTCATCCGAAATAACATGCATGAAATTGAAAGTACAACAGGAAAAGAAAAAACTTTTGTCACCATGCTGTACTTACAAGCCGAAGTTCGGCGAGTTTTCTTGTTTATTTTACAAGGCGAAAAGGCTACGTTCGATGGGTTTTCGCGTTTATTTTACAAGGCAAAAAAGGCGACGTTCGGAGATTTTTCGCGTTGGTCACAACAAAACGTAAAATCGAATGGCGACAAAAGTTACGCGAAAAAGCGAGATTTTTAAATGTCTAAAATGGCGGGTTTTCACGTTAGAAACAATTCAAAAGGTGAAATGGCATAAATAAGCAACCATAATTTTGTGTTATGTAATTAACTTCTTACCTGTTGTAGTACTGCTCATATTAAGAAAGATTTTTTCAGATTAACCACACAGGAGAATAATTTTTGCAATATGGTCTTTTTGTACAAATGTGCGGTCAAAGTTTCCCTACTACAAAAGATAACTTATATCCTACTACAATACAAAACTGCAGTCATTGTATTCGCATCTTATCTCTTGCTGTCTTACTAAAACACAAAATTGCAGTCATTGTATTCGCATCTTTTGTTATCCTGCTAAAACAGAAAACTGCAGTCATTGTATTCGCATCTTATCTTTTGCTGTCTTACTAAAACACAAAATTGCAGTCATTGTATTCGCATCTTTTGTTATCCTGCTAAAACAGATAATTGCAGTCATTGAATTCGCATCCAGTATCTTTTGCTCCCTTACAACAATATAAAACTATACAATCTTTGACATTTTATGCCCAGAATATTTACTGTACTATTTCATCAATATTAAGAATGTTGATTCGGTTATATATATATATATATATATATATATATATATATATATATATATATATATAATATATATATATATATATATATATATATATATATATATTATATATCATATATATATATATTATTGAGTCAATATATGTATACAGTACACACTATATACAGGTACCTTTCTATTTCCTGAATTACCCGTCTACATTCAAATTATTGTTTTTAGATGACATGTGCATTTATTGTGATTGAAACTTGAACAGTTTGTTGTTTTCATATACATATCATCTCAGCAACAACCAAGGTTAAATCAAACTATGTGCTAAATGTAGCATTACTATTTGTGCGCCGTCAGTTAACTCAGCATATAATGCACATATCTAGTTATATTGTGCACACTGTTTAACTATATGGAGTACACAGTTGAGGTATAATGTGACCCAGCTATGTAATTACTACGTGCGTACAATATAACTAAACAATATAGTTTAACTGCACAATATGAGAAAAGTATGCATACAACATAGTAATTTTCCAATCTTTTCGACTTTAATTTACAAGCAATATGTATATGAATTCTGTTTGATACAAATAAAGTTTAAACTAACATAGTAATTGTTAAAATGTGCGAAAAATATAACTAAACCGTGTACGCAATATAACTAAACGGCGCGCATAATATGATATTTGTTAAAATGTGCACACAATATAGATAAAATGTGCGAACAATTTATTTAAAAATATATTCTATTATATGTCATTCAAAAGGGATTCCCATAGTTGCCTGCTGTATGCAGAGTCCAAATTTTATTTTTATCGTTTGCCTGATGATATATAACTAATTTTAAGGTAAAACCAGCGATATATAGAGCTAATATATCGCTGGTAAAACGTCAAAACTCGATGATTTCTATTGGTTTTTTATAGTCTTTATTTAGGAACTAATGAAGCATCTTTAAAGGCCTTGTTTGTATTTATTAGGAATGCAACTACTAAAGATATACAATACAACACTGTCGGAAGCAAATTCAAAGTGGGGGGGGGGGGGGGCTAAACCAACTTAAAACACACACACGCCAGAAACATCTAGGCGCTAAGCCTTAATTTTCAACACCTATTTCTATCTTTGCCAAAAAAGTGGTTCCGACGCCTATGCAATAGATAAATTTTTTAAAAATCACTATACTATTATGTAGCCATACTTTCATGAATGTGAATGAATAGCTTTATATGAAAAGCTTATGTTAGCCTAGAGCTAGTTTTATAAACAAGTTTTGGTTATATCAGCGATATGTAAAACCTTATATATCGCAGGTTATATGATAAATTATTAGTTAAATATGTATTATTTTTGTGTATGTATGTATATTACAGTCGCTGGGGGAACAACGTAATATCACTGTAATTTTAGAACTACATGCTAATGCCGAAATGTTTGGCCCGTGCCAGACAGAAGTTGGCCATCTGCTGATGTTAATTATGTATTACAATATGGATATCGCGAATTTTCAAACTTATCACGCATTATGCTTATTTACAATTCATCGGTCAAAATCTACAAAGTCAATGGCTAGATCCTGTTGATAGCGTCTATTGTGATTGTAAACATTTCACAATAGAGTAGATCGATAACACGTAATATTACGTAATCGTTCGATCCGGTTATGAATACATGCTACACGCTGGACATGTACGGACAAGGTGCCCCTGGTTCGTGTAGAAACTACATATTTTTCTGTTGGCAGATTGGATCAGTAGCATAAGTACCTATACTTTGAATGATCTGTGTAGAAGTTAAAATTCTGCAACACACACGTCCAAGGAAACAACGTTAACTCATGACATATTGTTCATGTATAAAACAACATATTGATGCAAGAAGTTACAGGTAAGTTAATATTGTTTTTATGTAAACATATTGCTTAAATCAGTGCTAGACATATGTAATATGTGAGATATTACTATAAGTCTGTAAAACTAAAGACTTTCAAAAATGTTAGCTATAAGTATGACAGAAATTTTGATATCAGTCGATAAATAATCACGGATGTACACGTGGATGATAATTATGTTTAACGTGAAAATATAACCTGGGAACGTTAAACAAAATTTTCTTCCACGTGCCCATCCGTGATTATTGAACGACTGGTACTAAAATTTCTCCCATACTTATAGCTAAAGTCTTTAGTTTTATAGACTTTTAGTTTACTCAACTTTGGCCAATTTAAGAATATTCTCAGACTTGAGTAAATTCTCAAGTTTTATGGTGCCGACCCCTGTTCTTCAAGTTTGCATAGAAGGAATTCTCCAAATTACAATGCGCTTTTTAAGAGGCTAAAGTAATGGTGAAAACCCGGTACATGTATATTTTCATTTATCAACACGGGATGCCCTTGATGTGCTCTACAATATATAAATATAGATCAGATAGTAAATTTAAAAAATATATATGCAATGTGAAAAGATTCCCAAACAACTTGACTTAAACTACATGAAGTTTGGAATGTAATTTGATATAAACATGTAAACGTATATGTTATATAAAAAAAATTGATATTTTAGATAAATTGTAAGTATCAAATTAACAATTTTTTATATATGTCATGTTGTAAATTTTTAATTTACTGTGTGGCTGTAAAAAATAATTGTATTTACACCCACCCAGTAAATTCCAAATTACCATAATATCAATTATAGATTTAAGTTAAAGCCTGTTTCGATTTATTTATCTATAGCTGATATTTACAATGTGGATAATATATGTACATGTATATATATTATATAACTTGTAAATATCACCAGAGCCCGACACTAATACTCAATCTCAACTCTTATCATGTAATAATGAAATCTAAACATTGTGATGCAACTGGACATGGTGCGTTATTGCAAAGAAAGCTTCGGAAATATAAAAAAAATAAATAGTTCGAGTACATACTCATATTCTGAGTACCATACTCAAGATATTTTTCATTTTATTGTGGAAAATCATAGACATATCCGAATGTTTTATTGTGAATAAAAATCAATGTGTTACCGTGTTGATTTATAGTCAAAATAATGAAAAGCTGAGCTGGAGTTGGGGGGGGGGCTATTAATCGAGTTAAGTGACACACGTCTCCAGGGCATACTGGTCAACGGAGTCATACTTATAAATATAAATAACAGAACCTGTTTACAAAAGTTAATTTATCAATAATTTGTATTTTCAGAGAGCTGTAATAAAAACATGGCCCCGGGCCAAGAAGGAAATGTGACGAACTGCATTATTGATGGCATTCGCAAAATTTACAACTTGAAAAAGTACGCCGATGTTGTTATTAAAGTTGACACTGCGTCATTTTATTGCCATAGAATTGTTTTGTCAGCTGTTTCGGAATACTTTGATGCAATGTTTTCGTCCTCTATGAAAGAAGCACAAGAGATGCAGGTCGATTTGCGGCATGTACGACCAGAAATATTTGAGAAAGTGTTGTCTTATATATATAATGGAGAAGACATAGTTACACCAGATTCAGTGGAAGAATTTCTGCAAGTGGCGTCAATGTTTCGTATACATTGTTTGCAAGACAAATGCGAACAGTTTATGTTGCAAAATATAGACCTTGAAAACTGTCTAGGGGTTTGGAAACTAGCAAAATCACACAATTGTTACCAACTCATTCAGACCAGCCAACCCTATATAATGGAGCATTTTGAAAATATATGGGAGAGCGACGAGTTCTTGGAGCTAGATAAAGATGATATTCTATCAATACTTCAAGACGAGAATCTATGCATCACTATGGAAGAAAACGTTTGTAAAGCTTTAATGCGATGGGTCGAAGCAAACGAATGTCGGAGAAAACAAGCACTGCCAGAGTTGTTTCAGCAGGTGAGGATGGCTTCTGTTAATCTGGATTATTTGCTGGACGAGCTGGATCAACACCCTCTGATTTTGAGAAACAAAAAGTGTACAGAACTTGTTAAAAACGCTATAAAATACCACGCTCTACCAGCAAGACGACAAACATTTGCTCATCAAACCAAAGATTTCCGGAGAAATGGCACTAGGGAACAAGTGCTAACGATTTTAGGGTGTCACATAACTGAAAATTTATCTACATCAGTGGAATTTATAGGATATAGTTTTGCACAGAAAAGGTGGCTTTCCATGGAGAAATTGCCAAACAACGTAGGCGAATATTTTGCTGTTTGTTCCTATGGCGATGACATCTTTTTGACGGGCGGAACCACCAATCTGCACTTATGCCTTCGGTATTCGGCTAAATTTGCTCAATGGCAAGAGAAATCAGGCTTGAAAAACGGTCGATATCGACATGCGACAGTAGCTCTCCGTGATTCTATATTTGTCATTGGAGGTTACAACTTTGGTAACTTGAAAAGCGTAGAAGAATACAATATGGGGGCCGATTGTTGGAAACACGTAGGAGAGCTACACTTAGGTGTAGATGCTACTTCAGCTAGCACGTTAGGTGATAAAATTTACATCTTTGGAGGATGGTCCGGGTGTTCCAGAGAAGTTTCTGCTATTCAGTGTTTTGATACCAGAACATACACTTGCACCAAAATTGCAGATTTACCAAATCCGTGCAAGTTCACTCGGTCATTACCGTTAGATGACCGTATTGTTGTCGTTAGTTCCATTGGTGAAATAATGTCTTTTACAGCAGACGGTCAACTCAGGGTCACTAATACTATCAAGGATTTCTCACGAAAGAACTTTGGGTTATTTCTTTATAACGGCAAGATTTGTCTCATCGGCGGAGAACAGATAGATAATAATGATACTGACAATAACAAACTATGTAGCGATATTCTCGTGATAGGAGATGACCAAGCTATTCCTAATGAAATGACCCATTTGCCGATTCCAGTGGAAGTCTTTGGTTGCTTGAGGTCTGTTTTATGGAAGAAATATCCTTTAACAGATTGCGAATCAATGATAAGAGACTTTGGTGGCAATTAACGGAGACAAAAGTTTATTTCATAATCTCTAGGTCTATTTAAGTCATTGTTCATGCTAATTTAAAATCATTTCATATCTAACCGCTCTGTGATTATATAAACCAGAGACATATAACGCATTATGGTTGTCTCTGTTAAAGTGGACAAATACAGTCGGGATGGACTGTTTGGGAAATGTTTACATTTGATTATATGTTATTTAATTTATTAAAAATGAAGAAACTTGTGCAAATTTTATATACATGTATAATGGTATTTATTGAGTGTTATTAAAGATGAAAGATGTTTGTTTTTCATTAAGTTAACATGTTGCTAAAAATAGAGTATGTAGATATGACTAATTATTTGAATCACTAAAAATTATAGCTCTTTCATAGGTTTCCATGAAATATAAGGTTACCGTAATTCTACTCGAGGGTTGCAAAAAGTTGTAAAACCTGAGTCAATTCCAAAGGTAGAATTACTTTATATTTCACGCGAACATATGAATGAGTATTTTTTTCTCTCATGCCTTCATTCCACAGGCACTTGTTTCTATCAAGGGGAGATTCGAGAATTACGTACTGTACGTAATTCCTGACTCCCACTGACCGAGAAACAAACGCCTGAACTTTAGTGATAAAAATACGTAGGACTTAAAAAAGCATTTTGATTTGTACGGCATGCTGACTCCCAAATCAGAAAAATAACTCTTTTGTATCATTTTCTGTGTATTTTATATTATACATGTAGGCCTGTAAAATCCACAAAATACTTATACCGTATCTCTCTGCCATACTACATTGTAAATCTATCCATGGAGGGAGATTATTCAATTTAATCATGTGATTTACAGACATAATCCATAAAACTAATTTCTGAAATAGGATCTTTGTAACTTTACCCAACAAAGATAAGATAATGCACTAAACCTCATTTAACAAGACTGATGTTGTAGTCAAATGCTCAAAGTCACTAGTCATGTGTACATGTACATATACAAATAGCATGCCATATCATCCAAATCTCGCTACGCCAGGTTGAATTTTAAATGTTTCACCCTCAGGCCAGGTGAGCTAAAACTATTAAGAGTGAATAATAAAAACCAGAGTAAATATATATTCTTTATATGCATATAGAGACATGGCCCGGACAATATGAATTTCGAATGGTGTTTTACGCCACACTCATCAATTTTTCAGTTGTATGGTGGTGGACAGTTTTTAATTGAGGAGAGAACAGTCACCCAGTTACAACGTACCTGGAAAGAGACGGAAGAGAGAATGGTCACCCAGTTACAACGTACCTGGAAAGAGACGGAAGAGAGAATGGTCACCCAGTTACAACGTACCTGGAAAGAGGCAGAAGAGAGAACAGTCACCCAGTTACAACGTACCTGGAAAGAGGCAGAAGAGAGAACAGTCACCCAGTTACAACGTACCTGGAAAGAGGCAGAAGAGAGAACAGTCACCCAGTTACAACGTACCTGGAAAGAGACGGAAGAGACCACGGTCACCCAGTTACAACGTACCTGGAAAGAGGCAGAAGAGAGAACAGTCACCCAGTTACAACGTACCTGGAAAGAGGCAGAAGAGAGAACAGTCACCCAGTTACAACGTACCTGGAAAGAGGCAGAAGAGAGAACAGTCACCCAGTTACAACGTACCTGGAAAGAGGCAGAAGAGAGAACGGTCACCCAGTTACAAATTACAACGTACCAGGAAAGAGACGGAAGAGACCACGGTCACCCAGTTACAATTTACCTGGAAAGAGACGGAAGAGAGAATGGTCACCCAGTTACAATGTACCTGGAAAGAGACCGGTCACCCAATTACAATGTACCTGGAAAGAGACCACCAGCCTTCCGAAAGTAAACTGACAAACTATCTAACAATCAAAGTACTGAAAGTACGAGTTGATGGTAATCGTTAAGATTTAATGAGGTATAATACAATCAGTATACTGAAAAAAATATACATTGTGTACACATGTTTAAAATATATTGAAGGTTAATTTCAATAATGGGTTTCAGTCATGTTGTAAATTTTGAATTTACTGTCACAATATGACATCAGCCTTTTTACTGAGAAAATGCATGTTATTTCCAGAGTTTCCAAATGAGCAAACACCTGCATGCATCACTCAATTTTATTTCGAATAAGAATAATAATGACAGTGAAAACATCACAACTTTTTCACATTTTGTTACCATTTATACCACACTTGAGTTTACGCCGAATTTTTACAACGATTTCTTTTTATACTTTTTATTTTGGTAAAATTGGGTTTTACAAAAAAGTAACTTAAAATTGCGGCGCACATTCGGCCTAAAATGAGTACTGATGGCTGATTTATTATGCAACAAACTACACAGATCAGCGATATGATTATAAAACCGTGTGCTTATAAACATCGTTTCATAGATATAAAATTTCTATGCGACAGGACAGTATTGTATCCTTACACTATACTTCCCATCAGTAGCCTTTTTACTGAAATCTCTAGGTCAAAACGTAGAGCATGTAAATCGTTTTCCCAACTTCAAAGACAGTCGCGAGTTTCTCATCAATTAAGATCACTCAAGCTCAACTTTTATTTCATTATTTTGACTATTAAATTATTTATAAAACTTTTGGAATTTAGTGACTAGGAAACATATTATGATTTCTTATCATTTACATATAAATTTTTGCGTCACAATTATGATTTTCCGGTAAAAAACGAATAAATATGTTGAGTACGGTACTCAAGATTTGAGTACGTACTTAAACATTTTTAAAAATATTTCTGAAGTTTTCTTCAAATGAGCAATCATTTTTGTCATTATTAACAATTGTATGACATCAATATACAAACATGTCAAGTTACAGAATAAACTTTGGGTGTTTTTACCTTAAAATCGTAAAAAGTTAGTTGAGCTTGAGTAATGAGTAAATTTGGTGACATCGGACCCTGAATGACGCGACTTCTATGTCCAACTTCACAGTCAGATCTTGCCAATACACAGTAAGGGGAAGATACGCAACACGACCAAAACCTCATAGTAATCGTGTGAAAGAATTGTAAACAGTTCGGTCAACCCTGTCCCAAGTGTATAAAGTTAAAAAATAATGGAAAAGTAATATAGTTCTAATTATAATATCTTAAAATTCTTAAAGGAATCTGAACTGACCTTTAATAGCATATATTTCAACATGTCTTCTTGACCTACATATTCCAGCGAATTGTTACTGTATTTTCGTCAATTTAAAAAGTGTAATATTGTGGAGGTAACAACGTCCCTGAAGGTAGACAGTATAAATGACCCGGTATCCACGGTGAAGACTCCTACTGGATTATTTATACTGTCTACCTTCAAGGACGTTGTTATATCCACCCCCCTCTTTTTCGTCTTATTTTTTCGGAGGAAACCTTTGCATCCTAGGATCCGTCGTACGCTTAAATCGCGCCTCTCTACATGGCTAATTAGCAAAAAACCGCCAGGAATTTTAACAGTTAACTACGAACTCACCGCACCAGAATCCAACCCAAAGAAACGCTCGAGAGCATCTGACTCAGAAGAACTTGCAACACCCGAAATCACACAGGAACAGTCCACCTCGGCTAACTCCTCTACAGTATCGGAAGTTAACTTAGCTGTATTCCGGACCCTGGGGAAACTGAACATCAAACTGGCTAGAACAGAACATCATAAAAATACCCTCAACAGTGTTTAGATCAGGATACCGTTCCCAAAACCCTGAGAACCAATATCAAACCTCAAATACCGGATTCGAACGCCACATTCCTTCTTAAGTGGGAATCTGACTTTTGGCCGTACATTAGTTACACTGGTGCGACAGAGCTTCGACGGTCAAAACCGATATTCAAACCGCTACTGCATTATTAGATCCTACTACTTCGGACGCAGAAAGAGAACGAATTGATCAACTTATCTCCACTGCTGTTACATCCATTGAAAATGAACTAAAAAAAACCAGCCACCTAGAAAACAATTATTGTCACCCGACTTCCAAGAAAAAGAAAAACCGGAAATTCATTAAAAGAAAACTAGACAGATTATTACAAAAAAAAAATCTGCCAATAGAACTCAAAACACTTCCGTTGTTAACCTATCTAGCTTTAACCTAACTACACATGAAATTAATGTACTGTCTAAGGGACTATCTTTCTGCCCTACACCGTCACAGACGGACCCCGTTGATCTTCAGCGGGACCTCTGTTTATTTCAAAGACGTAGATTACATCACTTTTTCAAGGATACACAAACTGAGTCACCTAGCCCTTTTCGAGCTGCATCCGGTTGGACGCCACGAAAAGGGTTAAATGAAGATTTAGATTCATTTCTCAACATCACAGAATACCACATAAAAACGGACCCAGTCAGGATTTTGAAACATCACAATATCCCACCCGAACAAAGAAAGGCTCTCTCGGGTCTTCGTGAGAACAAAGACATTGTCATCAAACCAGCAGATAAAGGCGGCGCCATGGTGATCCTAAATCGAAGCAATTACATTGCAGAAGGTCTACGCCAACTCAACAACCCAACACATTATCGGACACTTGAAAACGATCTTACCAAATCTATCATAAAAGAAATTAACGCATTCCTGCTCAGAGTACTTACACTATTACCAAAGGAAATCTATGACTATAACCTCATCAAATCTGTTCGCACACCACTTTTTTACCTATTGTCAAAAATTCACAAACCAGGACACCCCGGAAGACCGATAGTGTCAGCCACGGGTGATCCAACGGAAACACTTTCTGCCACAGTAGATTTCTTCGTTAAACCCCTGGCAAAAGGAGTTAACTCATATATCAAAGATACTACCGATTTCCTCAACAAGATAAACTCTCTGGAGAATACCAGCTCATAGCCTACTAGCCACCGCAGACATATCGCTGTATACTTCGATCCCACACCGGGATGGTATTCTTGCAGCGAAAGAGGCACTAGACAACCATAATCAAACAAATCCACCCACATGGGTATTAATGCGGTTTTTACACTTCATTCTCACAAAAAGTTGCTTTAGATTTGATGATAAGTTTTATCTTCAAACTCAAGGAACAAGTATGGGGACCATTTGTGCCCCAAATTACGCCATCCTCTTATGGACAAATTAGAAAGGGAATTTCTCCAGGACGAACAGCTTAAACCCCTCATTTGGTGGCGCTACATTGACGACATCTTCATCATCTGAACTTTCACATGCGAGGAACTTGTAACCTTCATGGATAGTCTAAATAGCTTTCATCCAACCATCAAATTCACGTATGAAGCACATTCAGAACGAATCAACTTCCTGGTTACCACCATCATAAAAAAGAAGATGGCACACTATGTACTACCCTATACACAAAGCCAACCGATGCTCACCTTTACCTGCATTATTCTTCATGTCACCCTAAGCACCAGATTCGCAACATACCATTGGGCCAATTCATGAGAGTACGACGGATATGTACAGACTTAGCAGACTTCGAAGATCACAGCAAGTCTATGCTACAACATTTTAAAAATAGAGGATACCTCCAAACGCTGCTCAACAAAGCGTTGGAAAGGGCTAGAAATTTGAATTGCAACCTTCTACTGAAAAAGCTGGCACTCAAAGAATCCAACAGTGTACCCTTCATTATCAAGTATGATCCCCGACTATCACACATCAGCAGAAACTTACATGAACATCAAGGAATCTTAAGCAACAATAATCCAGAAAAGCTAACTATGGTAACATACAGGAGACCAGTGAACATCAGAGATTTAGTAGTAAAGGCCGATATCAGCATGAAAAAACCAACAAAGGGTAGTCACGCTTGTCTTAAACCATGTCGAACTGTACAGAAGTGATATGTAACTCAAATGGCAAAAAAATAAAAATAAAAATTCACCAAAGCATAAATTGCAGCACCATCAGTACTATTTATCTTATACAATGTCGTAAGTGTAATATACAGTACATTGGTCAAACCTCTAACAGTATTCGGGACCGATTCAATGGCCACTTTTCGGATATAAGACAAGGCAACCAGTACAAACCGATATCTAAACATTTCACATCAGACAATCACAGCAAAGAGGATATTGCTATTATTGGTTTACAAAATACAGAACAAAACATTAATATCAGACTGCGCACAGAGGAAGCATACATCGCATATTTGAAAACAATGGAACCGTCCGGACTAAATATACACTATTAAAACTAAGCATTAAGAATGCCAAAATGAACTATAATACCGTATAAATAGATCGATATGGACACATACACTTTTCCCTCAGATTATTTAAATACGATTTATTTAGAATAACCAGAAAAATTTCATTTAATGTTTTTAATTTTTACATGTTTAGATCACATGCATCAACTTCTATAAGTCCACGTTTTATGTAACACTTCAATACCATTACTTAATATGAACTCTATACAGCGATGTGTATTAGACTTTTACGCGGCATTATGTTGTCATCTTTTTCTGTTTATTTACTCAAGTATCAATGACATAATTCTACTGTCATTTGTTCTGAAGACGGCTCCGCTTGGAGCTGAAACATGTAAACAAGCTCAACGTTAATACAATTTATACAACCGTACAGAGATTTTATTATGTTGGACAAATACCCCTTTTTTGAATTGTAAAATTTCGTTATGGTTTTAAATTCATTGATAAATGAAAACAACGAAATTAAATGGACAATGAAATTTTCTGATTCTACAGTATTTGACGAAGTCAAGGCTCAGGGTACCACCATTTAATAGCTGCCAAGTACCATTAAATCAAGAAAAAACAAACTGAATACCATAAATGACTTTTATTTTGCAAGATATTAATTTTTGCACTAATTCATGTAGGAACCTGATCAAGAATTTGAAAATCTTACTATGAAAGTCATGAATGTTCATGTACATATTTAATATTACCATTTCAAGATTCTTCACACTTGCAAAATGATGTCTTTTGCTGCTTTAAAATCACAGTGCATTCATAAATATGTTTAAAAAGGTGGGTATATAAAATAAAATAGTGTCTCAACACTGGACACTCAATGTGTTTGTAAAACATATTACACAACACCTACAATGTAAGATTTACAGTAACCCAAACACTGGATATGTTTTGTAAAACATGAAACACCTACAATGTATGCTTAGTTACTTGAGATACTAAATTCACCTACAATGTATGCTTAGTTACTTGAGATACTACATTCACCTACAATGTATGCTTAGTTACTTGAGATACTACATTCACCTACAATGTAGGCTTAGTTACTTGAGATACTAAATTCACCTACAATGTAGGCTTAGTTACTTGAGATACTAAATTCACCTACAATGTAGGCTTAGTTACTTGAGATACTACATTCACCTACAATGTAGGCTTAGTTACTTGAGATACTACATTCACCTACAATGTAGGCTTAGTTACTTGAGATACTACATTCACCTACAATGTAGGCTTAGTTACTTGAGATACTAAATTCACCTACAATGTATGCTTAGTTACTTGAGATACTAAATTCACCTACAATGTATGCTTAGTTACTTGAGATACTAAATTCACCTACAATGTATGCTTAGTTACTTGAGATACTAACATCACCTACAATGTATGCTTAGTTACTTGAGATACTACATTCACCTACAATGTATGCTTAGTTACTTGAGATACTACATTCACCTACAATGTATATAGTTAGGAGATACTACATTCACCCTACAATGTAGAGTTTACCTGAGATACTTCATTCCTACAATGTATGCTTAGTTACTTGAGATTACTACATTCACCTACAATGTTTGCTTAGTTACTTAGGATATCTTACCATTCACCTTAGTGTACTTAGTCTAGATACTACAATTCACCTACAATGTATGCTTAGTTACTTGAGATACTACATTCACCTACAATGTATGCTTAGTTACTTGAGATACTAAATTCACCTACAATGTATGCTTAGTTACTTGAGATACTAAATTCACCTACAATGTATGCTTAGTTACTTGAGATACTAAATTCACCTACAATGTATGCTTAGTTACTTGAGATACTAAATTCACCTACAATGTAGGCTTAGTTACTTGAGATACTAAATTCACCTACAAATGAAGCCCTTAGTACTTTGAGATATTAAATTTCACCTACAAAGTAGGCTTAGTTACTTGAGATACTAAATTCACCTACAATGTACTGCTTAGTTACTGAGATACTACATTCACCTACAATGTATACTTAGTTACTTGAGATACTAACATTCACCTACAATGTATACTTAGTTACATGTGATACTACATTCACCTACAATGTATGCTTAGTTACTTGAGATACTACATTCACCTACAATGTATGCTTAGTTACTTGAGATACTACATTCATGACAGTCATTCCAGAGTTGTAGTTAATCTATAGTACAGCCAGTTACAAATGTCTGAACGTCTCATGGCAACATTTTTATCTTTCCCCAATGCTGAAACTGAAATGCATGGTAAGTAAAATAAGCCTGAGACTTAAAGTTAATACATGTATATACCAAAGGCGAGGTCATTTTTTTCATAAGAAACTGAAGTAAAACATAGAATATTCGTGAGATTACAAAGCTCTATCTGTGGCAAATTTTTACCTTTGATTAATATTACCTTGCCCAATCTTCTTAACAAAACTGAAGTGAGGTAATTGTGTGAGTGGTAATGAAGTGAGGTAAATGTCTATGTGGAAATGAAGTGAGGTAAATGTGTAAGTGGTAATGAAGTGTGGTAAATGTCTATGTGGAAATGAAGTGAGGTAAATATGTAAGTGGTAATGAAGTGAGGTAAATGTGTATGTGGAAATGAAGTGAGGTAAATATGTAAGTGGTAATGAAATGAGGTAAATATGTAAGTGGTAATGTGGTAATAAAGTGAGGTAAATGTCTATGTGGAAATGAAGTGAGGTAAATGTCTATGTGGTAAATGAAGTGAGGTAAATATGTAAGTGGTAATAAAGTGAGGTATATATGTATGTGGTAATAAAGTGAAGTATATGTGTATGTGGTAATGAAGCCAATAATGTTCGCCTCAAATGAGGCTATCTAATACATGTAGGCGGTCTTACATAAGATAACGATCTTACACCTAGTTGACGTCGCTGCACAGAAGTTGCGGAATCAACTGTCAGATTAAAAACAGGAGTAAATGGCTTGGATATTCCTTTACCATAACCATGTGAAGTAAAACTTTTATGTCTAACTGCCGTTGATCTGCTACTTGCAGGAGACTCCCACTGGAAAAATCGACATCCTGATTTATTTCCATCTCCCTTAACCCCACATGAAAAGAAAAATCGACCTAAATTGGGCCCTGGTGACTGCACAAGTCTCCTTTTTGACCTGCGACCACAAACACATAATGGTGGTGTTCCTTTCATAGAATTTGCTCCTGTAAAATTTGGTGTTGTGAATGGTGTGGATTTTGATGATACTTCAAAAGAAATCTTTGGTGCTGAAGATTTTGTTTTGTCACAAAAAGCATTATTATTTTGCTTTGAAGAGATTCTTGAATTCACTGGACTGGGTGTTTTAAAGCCTGATGTTGAATTCTCTTTTCCGTGATGTTCAGTGTGGTTTTTATTGCAGTCTTTATCACGTTTTATGTCATAATAAGTGCTATTTACCTTTTGAACTCTTTCAGGATTTCTTATAAATTTTGATTTGTTATTATCCTGCAATTTAAGTTTTGGTATCGCAGTGTCTTGACAGATTTTAGAGGGTGACAAATCTGAAGTACAATTAGTACAACCAGCAACTGGGGGTATGTCTATGTAAATTTGTTCAGCAATATCCAATTTCTTTTTGTCAATTAATATCTTCTTCGGGCTCTTTGTTGTTGCCGATACTGGAATTCTACTGGTTTTCATTTTCCCTGCTACATTATCACCAGAATAACCTAAACCATGTATTGTCTTCTGGTTATCATCTGCCGGCTTAAGCCGTTTATGGCAAGGGCTCTTAGATGGGCTATTCTGTTTGGCCGATGTGAAAAGTTGTGGGCCTGTACCCTGAAAATTATGAGCAGAAACATAGTGAAGTCTTTTATGAGACAGATATTTTTGTGCATTAAAATACACAACATATGTCTGATCATGTGAAATGTGTATTTAAATGAATTTTTTCAATTTCATTTAACTAACAATAATATCGGTAAAACTGATCTATGCTCCCCAAGGCCTTTCCAATATTTTAAGGATACTGGTATGTTCTTAGTGACCTTGACCTTTTAGAAATGACCTTGAGTGACATTTGTGAACGAAAGTCTCTGTTCCAAGGAACATGTGTGAAATATTGTAAAATTCTGATGAATGGTTTAAGAGATATAAGGCCTTTCCCAATATTTTAAAGATATGTGCTGAGTGACCTTGACTTTTCAGAAATGAAATGGGCGATCTTCGTTTGAAAGTTCTAAATTGTGTGAAATATGATAAAATTCTGATTAACAATTTAAGAGATAAAACACGACAGCAACAATATGCTCCCCTGAAATTTTTTTTTGGGGGGAGCATGAAAATAGTTTTTGAAAATGTGGCAAAGTAGGTAAGGTTTTTATCTTGCATTTTTGTTCCAAATATCATATGGTTAGGATTTAAATTTTTCTTTTAATATACTGTTGTCCAACACAACTTCCTTGTTAGATGATATTTCCTTTGAATGTACATAATGTATGCACATATATATTTATAATAGATACAGCAACTTGTGTTAATGTTGTTATTGTACAAAGAATTCATTTGATTGGTTATCTAAGGCTTATCGCAGTTAGATTTAAGAAAAGCATGATTTTTATGCTCAGGTATGATACCTGTATTTGAGTATAGATAATTATTAATAAGTTTTTCAAAGTGTGATAGTCACATTGACAACTCCACCTGCCTGCCATCACTTTTAACTTTTAATTGATATGTTATTTTATATTTCAATCGTGTAAAGGTAAGAGAAAACAAGGGAAATTGTCGTCTCCAAACACAAGAGGTCTCACAACTTAAAACTAGACCAAATTATTTATAGAATCCAGCACCACTGGATCTCCACCGGTCGTTGTTGACATTTTAAGAGGTCGCTGGGGAATTCATGTATTTTATTTGTTATATAGCACATACCTTACCAATATTTTCCAGAAATGTTGAAAATGAAGTATCGTCCATCTTGAAAGATTGGCGTGCAGAAATATCATGATCTACCAGCGAAAGGCATGCATTTGCCAGAATTTGTACTTGACGAGAATAGGTCGCTAACCAGTATGGAACTGCTTTTTGGCATTTGATCAACATCTGGACACAGTGTCACCAAATTTAAAAATAGTTCTTAAGCTCAACTTTTATCTTATTATTTTGACTATATAATAATTTGTAAAACTTCTGGATTTGACTGAATAGAAAACATCACATAAAAGAATTTGGGTCACACTTTTGATTTTCCTGTAAACTTGAATAAATACCTTGAGTATGGTAGACCGGCACAAAATTTGAGTATCAGGTACGTACTCAATAATTTTTTAACATTATCAAAAGTTCTTTATATGAGCAATAAATTTCATCATAATTTAAAATTGTATGCCATAAATATACAAACATGTCCAGTTGCAGCATGAATTATGAACATTTTGGCCTTGAAATCATGAAAAGTTAGTTGAGCTTGAGTACCGAGTAAATCTGGTGACTTCGAGCCCAGAACTGACAATAATTATGTTCTCGGTAATTTTATCATTATAAATGATGAGCTACTTACTATTACACTCATTTTTATCATCAGTTGGGAATTTATTTTTCTGTCTGAAATATAGGTAGATAGGTGTTTTTTATGACAGAGAGGTAAAAACAGACCATATGCCAAAATTTCAGAGGTGTGGTATTGTCTGTCAGTTTCATTTTTCAGTAACCCTAACATTGTTCACAGCTTTATACAACATATCATTATTTTCCTGAAATTATAAATATATTGCAAAGCTTACAGCAATATCATTTACATAACTAATTAATTCAGAATGTTTTATTTTGTTTACAGAATACTCAACTGTGAATTATTTTACCCTTTTGATATTTTTGGTGATTTTCATCTCACATCCATCGCAAATCATCCTCCATGCAAGTCTGGCTGTGTTCCGTGCATCATGTAATCCTACATAAAAATATTATGTTTAAATGCAGTAAAATACACACATAAAAATGCAGAAAGTATATTTCTGAAATAGGTATCTCTATTGTCTTGGTTGAATCAAATTTTATACATATTATTGAAAAAACAGGAAATTTCAACATGGTTTTAATTTTATTTATTTTGTTGTTTCCATTTAACAACAAAATTTAAACCAGGGTGAAATTTTACATTCATTATACATAGTAATAGTAATAAGTTCCTTTTCAGACAGGTTTATTTATTTCGACGAAATCCAATGTCAATGAATTTGTTTTATTTCTAAAACAACAAAATTATAACCCATGAAATATTCTGATTCTACAGTAGTAATCTTGAGTATCACAGTAAAAAGGTTAAACACAGATAACTGAGAAAAATATTAAACTCATATCAAGCCTTTACAGTCCATAGATTTATCAACAAGATATATACAACAAAATGAATATTGAATAATAGAAAAAAAAAAAAAAAAAAAGATGAAAATGAACATCTGGTGAGAGTCTAAAATGTATAATCTCTATCACAACGCTAACAATGGATCAAATATAAGAAACTACAGAGAAACTCAAGGCTCTACTACAGATTTATAATTACTCTCCAATTGGCCAGTAAACATAAAAATTTTGTCCCCATCTGGAATTTTTACTGGCCACAAGTTTTTTTTTTACATACTGTTTTTCATTCTCAGATCATCATTTTGCCTAAAACAATGAAATATAACAACAATGATGATTAGATTTACAGACTTTTATTGAAACATTCAGTATCACCAGTTCAGTTCAGGAGTAGGCCTAATGGTTTAAACTTTGTGAATGACATTTCTTCTTTTGCAATTGTATACATACAGAATTGCATTTAATTTACAATTCCAGTTCAATCTTTTCTAATTGTTTTTCAAATGCTTGTTGAACCCCCCAACTGCAAAAGATTTTGAGCTCTAAGAGTGTGTAGAAATGGAAAAGCTGCCTACACTTCTATGTTTATCATGACATGTTATTGTTTCTTTTTTAAATTTCTTCGTCACAGTCAGAAAGTCTGGTTTACCATGAGAGCTGGAAATTTTATCTGTAAGTTAAAATCGAGAGCCAAATACTGATTGAGTCCAACAATTGGGTGTTTGACTCTTGGTTATAACGTTCAACTACAAAGAAAATTTCCAGCTCCTGTGGTTTTACAGGCCAAATCTGAAGCAGTGTTTTTACAATATCTACAAAAATATCAATTGTGTATCATCATCATAATTTGTATACTAACTTGAAAAAACTACTGACTATGACTATATACATGTATTATAATGTTTAGAATGAAACCAGACAACTTACGAAAAAAGGTTAGAGGAAAAAATGGTCGCAAGCTGGCGACTGACTTGGGAAAAACACTCGCCAATTGCAAAGAAATAGTCACATTTTCGAGTAATTTGATTGCATTGTAGAGCTCTGAGATTGGTGATTAATGAGTCAACAAACAGTCATTTAACTTCCATTCAGTTTTGTTGGAATAGTTTTTACACAGATCTTTCAGCAAACAAAAGGCAATGCAGGGCAAATCTGTCACCCTCCACTCTGAAGCACTGATACTAAATTATCTTACCTGAATGTTCTCTTCCTTCAAACTGAATACCAACATCTTGTAGTGCTCCATTTAATCCAGCAGGTTTACGACTATAAAATTTCTAAAATGGAATAAATGAAATAATTTTTATTTAGTTTTTATAGCAGTTATACATTTCAGTATAAATCTCTCACTAAAGCAATGGTATAAATTAAGGGACCCTTCTTCTAACTTGGTAAGTCACAAATCAGTCTGTTTTTTGGTTAGTCTTGATTTTGTGGTGATGTATGATATACTACTCCCTATAAGTAGTACCCAAAGGAATGAGACCATTATATTATAAAAAGGAGAAACTTGCTGCACTGACAGACTACTGACGGTCATTTTATTTAATAGTCATATAGATCATTAGACATGTGTAGATATTCTTATTTCATGAGCCATCAGATATCCTTTTCAAAATATGAGGACAGTAGCTTGAAAAAGTATTTAAGACAATATGTTACATTTGTATATTCAGATGGATAAATTAAAAAAAATTTAACAATAAATGGAATGACATATAATCACTTATAAACAGACACTCACAGCTTTGATACAGGGTTCTAAAAATCAGATTTTAAAAGTCTCAAATTAAAAAGAAGTACCCTGTATGTAGCTCTGAGATCAATCCAAGAGTTTAGCTGTAGAGGTCGTAAAATTTGCTTCCGTTTACATTCATTCAGAAGACATGTTCCAAGATCCCAGTCTGAAAAATAAAATGCATAAGAAACAAGCAAGAGGGTTAATTGTTTCCAAATATATTGCTGCCTCATCTTAAATGGGCATTGTAATAAAATTTATGTAGACAAGTACTGAGTAATAGAGACACATATCTGCTTAATTTTTACCTCAAGAAATAAGCATTCTGATGAATCAATATATGTCCCCTAAATGACAAAATTTTACCAAGTGAATGTTGAGCAGCTATAAAACTTTAACCAAAATGTTAACCGGACAGACTGCTGGGCAAATGCAGAAAATACCTGAGTCTTTCAGATCCTTCCTGACTTCCCCAGTTGGGGATTAAATACTATTGCTCATTTCTTGTTTTTCAATTTTGTGTCAAAACAACAGGTATATGAAATGGGAAAAAGATACATGTAATACCAGTATATTAACAAATAATCAAATGTTCATCTCCACCCAATGACTTATAAAATTAAAAATAAATATTTTACTATATCTATCAGCTATTAATATAGAAAATATGATATCAATAGTAGCTCAAAATAACCAGAGGACACAAAAACATTTTATCTGGAGTCTTATGCCTTTAAAAATGATAACTTTAATTTAAATTTTTGTTGTATTTCTTTTTATGTGATATGTAATTATAAATTTTGGTGTCTTTTACAGGTTATCGACAATAAAAAAAAAAAAACAAATCTTAATTTTGTGGATGAATAAAACTAGAGGATTCAATATCTCTCACAAGGAGAAAATGTTTCATATGATCTAAGGAGGCCTTATATTAACACAGCAACCTCTGAAAAACAATGTACTATTCTGTAAATCAATTACTTACAGTCTAATTTCTGTTATACAGAAACGCTGAATAAAACTAGAGGATTTTATACATGTCATATGTCATCCTCTGGTTTTACCCAGCGTTTCCACAGAAATAAGAAATAAGTTTATACATATGATCACATAAGAGGCCACAGAAATTATATGATCAGAAATGCTGGGACATATAAAAACCCTCTGGTTTTACCCAGCATTTCCACAGAAATTACAACCAATTCAAATCTTTTTTTTTTTTTTTGGGGGGGGGGGGGGAAATGGGGGGTTGAATTAGTTAATGACTCTACCTATAAAATGCTCAGAACAAAGCTACCCAGCGTGAAAATAAGTTTCACTTGATATACAGAATCCTGGGGACATATACAATCCCTTCAGTCAGATACCAGATATTGGAAATGGAAAAGGGATCGAGCTAGCCACTTGAAACCTGGATATCATAAAGATGGCTGACAGGTTCAAATAAGATGGTGCTGAAGGATTTTTTTTACAGGTGTTTAATACTGGATTGACAATTCTGTATGACTTTGTCTACTTTCTAGGTAGATTAATAGTCCTTAGATGTATTTCTAAAAAGCCAAGTTAGTTAAATACTGTATACCTGGCAATTTTCACCCTTTTTGGACATAAATCATATTCACTCTGTCATAAATTTGCCCAAAATCACCACTGTCCCATGAATGGCATGAATGTTTATGCTTCAATTTTTCAATTCCATTTTAAATTTGCCCTCTCATCTAAGGGCAAAAATAGCAAAAGTTTCCAGGTAGACAGTAAAAATCTTCCAAACCAAAACATGGCAAATATATTCAAGTTTTCAGGTTTTTTTTACCATTTCACCCACAATTTCTTAATGGTATGGTCTTTTCTGCTGAATTAGGCCAGTTTATTATGATCTATGGGATCAAAAGGGTTAAGTATTAAGATGATATCTCCACAAAAGTTAGAACCAGGGGTAAAATTACACTTACCTGACCAGGTAACAAAGGTAGCATAGGGAACAGAACCATCAGATGGGGGTTGAAAGACAATGTTTTTTTCTTCATGTAATTTGTCCAACCAGCGACAGAACTTTTTCAAGCACAGTGGCAGAGGTATACCATTATCAACCTGCTCCTATAAATGATTTGTATG
Organism: Atrina japonica; assembly: GCA_030159075.1. Classification (NCBI taxonomy): domain Eukaryota; kingdom Metazoa; phylum Mollusca; class Bivalvia; order Pterioida; family Pinnidae; genus Atrina; species Atrina japonica. Next base: position 29,640 of record BROG01000200.1, read on the forward strand.
AACAAATATATCAGGACACACTGGTTTAAATGTATTTACACATTTCTATAATAAATGTATTTGTAATAAGTGTAGTGGTTACAAAATCAGATGATACATATGATGGATACATTCAAGTACTTTTAATTGTTTTACTGATGCGGCTTCACATGGGGATGCTACATGCCATGTTTAGTTGAAATTGGTCCACTGGTTCTTGACAAGAAGTCGAGAATGTCTAAAATTTGACAAATAAAAGAATATGTATTTTTGCCTATGGTTAATTTTTAACCCTGGGTGTGGTCAAATCTGTGATCCAAGGGACTTACATTTCACAACTTGAAATCCTATATATCATGTTTGTAAAATAATGAAGCCTTGGCACTCCCAGTTTGGTAGAAGTAGATTTTTTAAAAATTATTGAAAACTACCACCTTTCCCCCATTTTGGTGCTCCTTAGTCCCCCCAGTCCCTTCATTTTCACAAATTTAAATTGCCCCCATCCCCCATGATGCTTTCTTCCAAGTTTGGTTGAAATTGGCCTAGTGATTCTTGAGAAGAAGATGAAAATGTAAAAAGTTTATGCAAAACCACAGATGGTCAGGTGACCTGACAAAAACTGTATTTGTAAGTTTATCTTGTCTGAATCGGTTGTTTGATATTTTTTCAAGGCAATAAACCACATAATACTTCTAGTGTTACCTGTTGGTCATATTACCTGGGTAATACCTGTAAGCTGTTTACAAAAATCGCTAAGGATTGGTTGCTCCTGTGGCTGTACATAAAACTGAAATTCACTCTCAATGTTTCCATTTATGGTATTCAGCAACACAGCAGGAAATTCAACTATTGTAAGAAGAAAAAATAAAAACAATTTGATGTTGGCTGTAAAGCATACCAAATCAATCTGAAAAGCTATCATGAGGGAGATAAAACAACTAACAATTTCGTTATGGCCAAATGTAGTCTTTATAGTTATATCAACATCAAATGCAACCTTTATTTTATTTCTGACCTTAAAGCATTTCAATGTAAATAATTTTTATGAATTTAAACCCTATAAAACTTATGAACATGTTTTTGAAAATACAAATGTTAAATACATTGTAAGTCCATAGATAAGAGTAAAAAACATGATAACGGTAAATAAAAAAAGTGAACCTGAACTTACTTATTTCCTGTGTTCTAAATTTGTCATTGTCCCAGCAAGTTGATTCATAATCTAATACCACTAGATATGCAAATGTCTGCCCTGAAAATAGTTGAATGAAATTATGACTTTCACTAAATGCTCTCGTAGTCTAGAGATTTTGTGTAAGTAATGCATTTGTTTGTATAATGTTACTTCCCTTGAGCAAAATGGATCAGTACATGTAACCTGGGGCTGCTGTCACCAAATTTACCCAACACTCAAGCGCAAGCTGCTCAACTTACTTTTTATCATTTTAAGATGAAAATACACAGAATTTATTCTGCAACTGGACATTGTTGTATATATATATTTCAAACAATTTTAAAGAATGATGAAAATTATTGCTCATTCAAGATAACTTCAGAAATGTCAAATTTGGAGTACTACGCACAAGTTGTCTATCAATTTTTTTGTGGGAAAATCATTTGACCCAAATGTTATTTGTGAATAAAACATTAATAATATGTTTCACATTCACTGCTTCAGTCACATCCAGAAGTTTTCAAAAAAAAAAACAAACAAAAAATGATCAAATAAATGTTCAGTTTGTGAACTGAGTAAATGTTGTGACTTGTGCTCCAGACATTAATAATACATATCACGTTATACATGTAATGTGTAAATAACAAAATAATGAAGGACTAGATGATAATGCTTTTATTCTTATAATCAGGGCTCACACTAGAGGGAGACATGATTGACAAAGTCGCTCAATTAATACTTTTTTCAAGCAAAAGACTTCTTTCTAAAACTCATGAAAATCAGTTTAATAAATGCCTACAAAAGGAGTTTCCACATGGAAAATATGAGGGGAAATCCACTTTCATTTTAGGGAACAGGGGCTCTACAGATAATTAGCAAATGCTAAAAGACATGCATATGATATGATGGGAACTCACTTGTAGACCTTGACCTTTTCTTTGAAGTTTGAACATTTTCATTTGGAACAGCTCTTCTCCTCAACAAACCTAATTTCCTAAAAAAAAGAAAGATTAGTCACAGAGGAATGTAATTATTTATCACTAATTATTGTTTATAGTATGTCTAATCAGACAAATATAGAAAACATTAAATATCTGATAACAAGATAATGTCATGTGAAGAAGGATCAATTTCCACATGTCTTCTAGAAAACAGACTTGATACAAATGTATCAATGACAAAAAATTAATATTGTTCCTAAATTTGTTGTGGAACTTTCAGATCCTCCAAAGATCCTAAAGCACACATATGACAGATGGTTAATTTGGCTTAGTTGGTGGTTAAAAAGTACTTTCATTTTTTCTGTTTCAAAGTTTGTTTTACCTCCAATCATGGGGTTTATACATATACCATATGTAGCTTTAGATAAAAAAAGTCTCACATGTTTGTGCACCATTGCCACCACAACTACATGTACAGTAAAAGTCATTATTATAAATCTAGATACTGACCATCTTTATTATATAGATCTATTATGTATTGACATACAGACAGTTAAATACCATTTTTTAGCAGAGAAGTTATCAGAAGAATTCATATATTGACAGATATAGACATTTATTTTCAATGAAATTTTGGGTGTACAAAATTTATTTACCAAAATATAGAAATGTAATTTGTCTACTAGAAATCATATTTATGCATCAGAATAAGAAAATACTTGTACCCACTTGACAGAAAAGAGGTGAAAACATGGAATAATCTAAGATTACCAAGCTCACCTCACATGGCAACTTTGCCTCTAAACAATGCTTTACTGATAATCAGATTTTCTTAATCAATTTTATTTCATATTGGCAATGAAATAAAGTTGACACTCAATTAGTCAATACCTCAAAGTCCATGGGACCACCAAAAAACTTCAAGGTTTCAAGAGTTTGAGGTTTTGAGAGTTTGGGAAATTGACATTTCGACTGATGTAGGTTCTTAATACCAGTACTGCACAAAATAAGATGGGATTTTTTTTGTATTTCACATGAATTTTATCATAATTCCCATACATAGTATTCCAAATTAAAAAAACAAAAAAATAACAAATGTAAATTCTTAAAGTGGTCACTCAATCATGAAATGTAAGTCATTAATATGACACTTCATCCATGCCAGTTTGGTCTCTCTAGCCTTACTACTTTCTGAAATAATGGTGAAATCAAACTACTTTCTGAAATAATGGTGAAATCAAATCTTCTTTGAACCATAAATCTTCTTAACATGGTCATCCAGATGTGGGTCTAGGTCATATGCAGCATCAACAACCCACATTCTGATGCTTATAACTAGATGTAGTCATCAAATGACACATCATCCATGCAAGTTTGGCCTGTCTAAGGCTACTTCTCTCTGAGAGAATGCCAAAATCAAATCTTCTTAACATGGTCACTCAACCATGAAATGTAGGTCAGATGTAACATATGCAACATGCAAGCTTATAGTCATCATATGACACATCATCTATGTAAGTTTGGTCTGGCTAAGATTACTTTTTTCCGAGAGAATGCCAAAATCAAATATTCTTAATGTGGTCACTCAACCATGAAATGTAGGTCAAATGCAACATCTGCAACATGCAAAGCAACAGTCATCATACATGTATGACACTTCATCCATGCAAATTTGGTCTCTCTAGCCTTTCTACTTTCTGAAATAATGCTGAAATAAAGTCTTCTTAACATAATCAATGAACCGTAAATCTTCTTAAGATAGTCAATCAGATGTGGGTCAATGGTTATATGCAGCATCCGCAACCCACAATCTGATTCTCATAACTAGATTTATCATGCTGACAAGTTTTGACATTCTAGCACTTCAAGTTACAGAAATATCAGTTTGGACTCGGATGCCTACACCAACACTTGGGGTACAGCATAAGCTCACCTTCACCTTGTGAGGTGAGCTAAAAACAAAAAACAATTGGAAAGTGGTAGGCAAGAGCTCTGGAATTTATCTGTATCACTGAGCAGAAGCTTTGATATTTATCATTTCTGAACTTCCTGTGTACCTGTATCAGAATGTTAGCACTTGGTGAGTTCACACACTATTGTTGATGACTGCATATTGCCATATTAACCTAGTCTAGTACAATACCTACAATATGCTACAGTCTTGTAAAGTTAAAGATTTTGACAAATGTGAACATACAATTGTACAACTTCAATTAAGAGATGTATTCTGAATATAAGTATGTACTGTACATGCATTATTACAATGCAATAAACATAAGTCCATTGTAAACTTTAGTATAAAATGTGCTGTGCAGTTATGAGTAAATTGCAGTGTTTGTGTGGAAAAGGATTGTAACGACAGGGTGAGTAAACAATTTTAAAAAAATCACTGGTCCTATGGGACAAGCGATTTTGAAAACCATCAGCTTGTCCCAATTGTTCATTAACTTTTATGGAAATATTATGACTATTTTATATTATTTCTCTAATATGGGACTTCAGGGGTGTGGGAATACGACTTTCATGCACTGGTCCCTGGCCAAGTAAATACCAAAAAATTGTATGCCGAAAATATGTTTTACATGTACTTGTAAAATATTTACTGACAAATTTTTTAATACAAAAATACTTTAATAGGACTTTGAACTTTATAGATTTATGGTTTTTTTCCCTTTATAATGCACTTGTTCATGGACAACCAAGTTAAAAAAATTCACTTGTGCGGACGGTAAACAGAATGGGTCGGGTTAGTCAGGCATAGGATTTCCTCATCCCTGGACTTATAATTATTTTATATGGCAGTTATGGATTTTGAAAGTGTCATGTTCATGCAAAGTTTTGGAGGCTTAGAAGTAATATGTTATGTAATGGATCTAGAAGACAAAACAAGTCATCACTAGGGATGAGTACTAACTACTCATCCCAAATACATTTTTCTTGCCCTTTAACTATTGTAATTAGATATTTTGAGCTTGATATAATGCTTACATTGTCTCGAAATACACATTTCAGCATTTTTGTCGCCAGTCCAATAACATGTACATGTGTAGAGAAAATATAATTTCTAACCCTGTAAAATGCAGAGAAGTTCAATTGTGAAATGTCTAATTTTTCTTAAGGGGTTGTGCTGGTTGAAAAAAATTCGTTACTCAAAAACAAAATCAGCACTTGTCAAAATCTGTTGCCAGTTTCAAAGTAAAAAAAAAACAACAAAAAATAAACCAAAAGATTATTGAAGTTATATAACTGTGTTAACTGCCATTACAGACATTATTGTCTGTGTTTAAAATATTATGTAATTGAAATACATGTAAAACATCATTTTTGTATTGAAATCATCACAATTTTAAAAGATGCATCCATTCCATTACACTGTATAGTTTATGGTGTGGAGTACGGACATCGTAGAAGACACCACAAGTTGCTTCGATATTTCTTAGGTCTTGCTTCAATATTTTTTAGTTAAATATTTTAAGTAAAATCATTGAGGATTGATATACAATGTACAAGCTGCATGGATTTAATATATAGCATTAATGATGTTGATATTTTAAGTCTGCATACATGTATATGATAAAATATATAGATAGTGATTATAGGTGTGGAGGTTTAAATATACAGGTAATCAATGCTAATCACTTTATCTGTACAATCATGTACCTGACCGCTACAGGTTGTTGTGTATGTCACCCCCCCCCCCACCCCCCTCCCCCCCCACCCCCCCCCCCCCCCCCCCCCACTCATTCGATAATTACACCTCAGAATAGTCTAATGATATAAATTAATAAACAGGGTTATTACTCCATGTTCCTGATTATCTTTTGGAAGATATAATTGACTTATGTAACCTAGATATCTTAATACTTCAATAATATGGAGGTGCCAGAAATATCGCCAGAAGCAATTTTTTGTCGCCAGTTGAAATAAAAAATCACCATTTGTGAACATTGGTGAAGCCCAGCGCAACCCCTACTGGCTACAGTAGGCGTCCATGGATTTATGTGGCCTATCAATTTCGAGAGTCCCTAAGACTGCAAATAAAATTTTTGAGGGTCCACAAGATCAAACTTATGTTGCATTTAATATACATGTAGAAATTGAAAAAGGATTACATATACACACAATAGGAGTTCCCATACACCTAGCTATCTAGATATATACCTACATATAGCATATCACTACTTCAACTTTGCGTCCCCCCTACCCCAAAAAAATCTTTTGGATAAGAAATACATGTATAACAAATTCATTTACAGCTGTGAAACTGAAATTAATATATCCAAAAATTGTGCATCCCTGTGGATACAGGGGTGATGAATTTGAGATTCCAGACATCATTTTTGGGAGTAATATACTCAAGATCCTGAGTTGTGTAAATCCCTGGCTATAGTCCCTGTTTCTGATTTATCTTTTGGAAGATATAATTGACTTATGTAACCTAGATGTGTTACAATGTGAAATGAAGGCGCCAGAAATATCGCCAGAAGCAATTTTTTGTCGCCAGTATAAATGAAAAATCACCATTTGCCACATTGGTAAAGCCCAGCACAACACCTGCTATTTATTAGCTACAGTAGGCTATGCTACATGTCTACACTACTGTCCATCCAGCTCACTTCGGAAATCAGAAATTCGTCCACAGGTCTTTTAATTTTTATTAAGTTTTAACACATCATCCATAACATAAGTTTCAATCCCTATATATAAAAGAATTTGTACTTTGATCGGGCATTTCCAGCTCTTGAGATTCAAGTAGACTGCTGAGACCGCTTTTGCAAATGATTTGGTATTTTCTTTATCCAGAGTTACCACCCCTTGTAGCAGGTATTGATTGTGAAAAGTTATCAATTATGACCTCATATGTTTGTGTGAAAATGACGTTATTTTCTCCCGTAAAGACATGATGTCCCAATCAATACCTGCTGACATGGGAGACAACTCTGACAAACAAAAAGGGAGAATAGTACGTTGCGTACCTGTTGAAAATTGGAAACCTGCAGGGGTAATCTTGAGTGCGAATATCTAGTACAAAACGGATTAATTTTTATTTGTCATGGACATGGATAAATTCAGTATGCATAGGTGATAGGATACCGCTACATAAGTTAAATTTAAGTGGTAGGTATCAACCATATTTATTTTAATCAGCCAAAACCAGCGGACCTAGCTTACTTGGCTCAGACTTATACTATAGCAGGCTAAGTATAATAATAAAGGGTTGTAAGTATATAGGCTATTAATTTCTGTGGAAACACTGGGTAAAATCGGAGATTTTTATATGTATCTGGGGCATATAAAATTCTCCGATTTTATCCAGCGTTTCTACAGAAATTAATAGGCTATCGATATACATAATAAATTTACACCATCAAAATATGAGTGAGTCTAAGTTTGACAGAGATTTGTCATTTGAGTTTATCATTATGGAATTTACAAGTCAAGTGTCGAACTTTTGATGAGTTTTGTCCTGTTGATCTAAAAGAGCAAGAGGCCTTGATGATACCTTGCCAATTCCTTCGTTGTTGTCATGAGGTCTTCTGGGAGCTAAAATCATAAACGTCTACCTTGAATCCTTTCAAATGACCCGCTGGAAACTCTCACGCTTCTCATTCTGCGTCTTTTAAGTGTTTTAGCATAAAAGATGATACCATTGTTCAACAGTCCGTCCGTAGTACATTGATGTGTACATCTGCATCATTTAGACGTTTATTGTTATATCTGCAGTAATAATCGAAACAAGCTGACAATTGACTAGACAATACATCCTCATGTGGTGGAATGGAAAGTGGGGAAGTGGACACTTTCAAAAACAATTGTGAAATTAAGAGACATACTCGTTTGATCACTTAAAAATGCCAAAAAAAGAAGAGAGAATTGAGTCGAAAAAACGAAAGGCAGCCGCATTCCTTCGACTTGTAAATGAAAGCGATACAATAAAAAAGGTTGGAACATGTTGATGTTCAGTTACTTCATATAATTTCTGTGGAAACGCCGGGACATAAAATTCTCCTATTTTACTTAGCGTTTCCTCAGAAATTAATCTTCATTCTACAAAAACTAATCATTCTAATGTCTATCGATACGACTACTGACTTTCAGAAAAATGTTTGGTTGTTATAACAATTGTAATAATTTTTTTCTCTTTGCAACCCTGTAATAAATTCCAAGATTAAATTGTAATAGTATAATTGTCTGTCTGCCTAATTTAATATTGTCTATGGCATCCTTTATAAATAGATTGCTGTCAAACACTTTTCAGTGTTGGGCAGTGATCTACACATATATTTATACAGTGGAACCTTGTTATTTCAAAATTCATGGGACCACCCCTTTTACTTTGAGGAATCCAGAATTTGAGATAATGGATATTTCTATCCATTCAAATCGGGACTAAAAATTCAACTTTGAGATATCTGAAATTTCAATTCATCTGATTTTGACATATAAGGCACAGTGGTACAGTTGTTGTATTTATTTCTGAGGACACCTATTAACATCATAATTCTGTTACTGGGGGCTACAGATTTACAGTTTTTCAGGTCCATATCTCATTGAGAACCAGCTAGAAAAGATTCTCGATTGTATGTAAAAATGGGAGAGAGGCGCTTATAAATGGGTACATATGTGCTTAATATGTTAAATACAGTATGTCAAAGTTGAACAGGCTGTCCCATGGCAATTTTTAAGGAATAGAAAAATGTTAGATATTAGACTTCTGTGATTTTCAGTGATTTTTTTTTCAAAATCACCATGAATTTATAAAAAAAGAGTACACCTGTTATCTTATGAGCTCAATGATTTAGACGTTGCCATTAATCCAAATTTATGTGGCATGATGTACAACTTTTACATAGCCAAGTGGTACTGCCCTGTCATAATCAATCAGTTGTTTATTCACATGTATATGTGTAGTAAATAATAATCAATCAGTTGTTTATTCACACGTATAATAAGGAACATAAGCTGTGTTTACCAAAAAAAATTTTTTTCATTTTTTTTATAATTGTACTGCTTGTACATATGTACTTGATATACATTAACAAATATCAGCTACAGTACATGACGTGTATACACAGGCATAAAAGATATTCATATATTTCTTGTGAAAATTAGGTCTAATCCAGTGTGGTATTCACATACAAATATTAAGGTTGAGTTAATCAGTTGCCATTGAAAAAGTGCCAAACCTGGATTTTCAAGCAATTTTCACAAAATATATATAGGAATTAAAGAATTACATGCCTGACTGTATATATTTTTTTTGTCATTGTATTTTAATGTTATTAGTAAAAAAGGAGAAAATGTAACAAAAAACACACACACACACACAGAGCTGATGCCCCTTTAAGATAAACATGTTGAAATTAGTAGGTAGTTAATTTTAAAATTAAATAGATCTTTTGTATATTTTAATGAATCAATGAGTTATCAGTACACTTAAAAAGATGACTTTCCATTTGTAGGGGAAAACAGAAAATGATGAAGTGTCAAAAGAGAAATCTGCAAAGATGGATACTGCAAATAATCCTGGAACAGATGAATGGGATAACAAAGAAACGGGGCTCAACATGAGCTGGCAAACTGCAGCTCAGGTAGCAGAGGATGAACTTATACAGTTAAGAAAAGCCTTAAGGGAAAGACAGAAAGCATCAATGGTAAAGATGTAGTTGGAAGATACATTGTATTTATATGTTCTTTGATTTATATCTAAGTAATGATAAAGAATAATTTCAGTTTTGAATACATACAGATAAAAAGTTAAACTGTAATAACTGATATATTCTGTGTATTGGGTGGTTGTTTTATTGTCTATTTTCTAACTGTAGTGACAATATTTCTCTTTTTACTGCTTAGCCTCATTTTTATGGGTTGTTATGGGTTTAGTTCAACTTTTCATCGAGGGCTATCCTGTTAGCATAGTCCAACTCAAGAATTCAACTTTTACAGAAAAGTCAAATATTTTGGTGCAAATGAAATTAAATCTAGTTTGAAATATCACATGATTCTACTTTCTTCTGCTTATCGAAATTATACAATACAATTTGTAGTTAGGTTCAACAAAACGTCATCGATCTATTTATAAATATGGAATTCCACTATATAAGATTCCAGTGATGTTGAGCCTGTCTTGAAAAACTGCAGTATTACTCTGTCATTCATCATATTGATATTGACAGCTACAAGCATACAGCAATTGTAAATAGAAATAATTACATATTGCTGAAAAATTATTTCTTTAACAGTAAACATCGGGTAAATTGTCTTTTTCACCCTGTACAGTTATTTATATTAATTAATACAAGTGTCATGTTGTAAATTTTTAATTCCATCCAGTAAATTCAAAATTTACAACATGACACAAGATAGGGAACATTGTTTGGTTGTTTATTTAGTCTAGGCAGAGTATATGTTCATGTACCACAGTAATAGCCCGAAATAGGATTTTTTTACGTTAGATATTAAAAGCCCTAAAATTTTCTTAAATCACAGCCTTTTTTTGTTATGAAAAAAAATTATTTTACCTGTTCACTGTGTCATGTTTGTTTTAAATTTAAATAGGTTCCATAAATGCTCACGTTTTATTTTGAAATGAGTGTCAATGCACGGCAGACATTATATTCTGTTTAAAGTTGGTGCATAAGATACAACAAATAAAATTTAGAATGTTAATTTTGAATTTATTTAGAGGCTGGAAATTGAAGTTTTTTGTTTTGTTTTTTTGTTTTTAGATCTACATTAATTTGATTTATTTTCATTTCATATGTGTTAGATAGAAGTAGTTTGAATCCCATGGCTATTTTGCCAAAAAAACAACCCATTTCAGTAGCTGGAAATTGAAGTTTTTTGTTTTGTTTTTTTGTTTTTAGATCTACATTAATTTGATTTATTTTCATTTCATATGTGTTAGATAGAAGTAGTTTGAATCCCATGGCTATTTTGCCAAAAAAACAACCCATTTCAGTACTTTCAGTACTTTGATTGTTATTTTGTGTGTAAGAGTTGAATATGTGTCTAAAATGATGGTCTTGCACTTTACTGTACAGTGCTATTTCTGTTGCATATTTATATTTCAAATATTTTGAATTTAAGCAAAGACCTAAAGTGTTTTTAACTCTGGAGGAGTTAGCTCTTGAGAATGGCCGCATGATTTCTAAGGAGAACACAGTGCCACAATTGCCACCAATTTTCATGCTTGATCTTCAACATCTGTTATTGTTTGGCGTCCAGGGAAATAAGTGCAATCTGAAACCAAGGTATTCAAACTTAAGATAGTAATGTTTCCAATCAATAATGCAAGCCAAAATAAGAAGGTTTGGTTGATGTACTCACCTAACCAATCATTAAAGAGCCTGGTCCCATATTTGTTTTGATCTTTTTTTCCCACTTATCTTTTCTTCCATATGAGACATGAAAAATGCGGAATATTTTCCAATTCATATATTAACATTAAAAAGATACAAGATACAGTAAATAATATTCATATGACAGGTGTTAGTTGTTTCATATATTGCCTAACATTTGAAAATTAATGAAATTTTTTTTTTCAAATTCCATGAATAGATGGTGTCAATTGTTAAGGTGTGGAAAAGTTTCTTCTGTTGTTGTTATGGTGATGGATTCTGTAAGTTGCACAGAAATTCAGAAGTACCCAGAATGCTTCAAGAGGTTGCAGTCAGAATTTGAAATGGTAAAATCAAATATTTTTTGTAATAATTTTTTACTTTGTATCACATTCTTTACTTTTCTCTCATCATGTGATATAAATAAATTCAGTAACAACACCAAAAATAAGAAAACAAAGTTTGAAGATCACCCTGACTTTTAAAACATAAAACTTAGTGAGTATTCAGAATACACAAATATTTCTTTTTATGACAATATGTCACCTTCAGAAGACACCTTGCTAAGTATTTTAATTCAGTGCCTATTTTGTCTTCTCTTAAAAATGTCATATTGCTGATCGACTGGATATTGTCTCACCTCACCTATCCTTTTGTTGCCCACTAATGCATAAGGACCTCAACTGGATATTTTTTACTGTTCATTGATGAGGTCTTACTTCCCTTCCCTCCTTTTTCAAGGGACATTAAAACTCGGCATTCTCCTTTGAAACTGGCGATCACAGTATAAAGGAAAAATTATTTAGTGTGGCATTGACACCATGAAAACAAGTAAACAAAATGTAAACATAGGAACTTGTTAGAAAATCATCCATCACTTATTTTTTTTATTATTATCTTATATAGTTTGAGTTTCTTGTTTTTCTTTTAGTCTGTGGAGATGGTTTCACCATCACAATATGGTAGCTCTGTTCCTGAGGATCTGTTCTATGTTCCCATTAGCATTCGTCAGATGAAAGGTTTAAAAGGTAACTATGCTTATATCAAGTTATGCCATCTGATTTGCCAGAGCAAAACATAAGAAGTGCCATGCAATATTAATAACATACATGTATCTCTATGAATAATTTATAATAATTTTCTATAGATGGTACATGCATCATAAATAGATAAAGAACAGCATCTTTATATGGTTTTTAGGCCACTTTATTCACTTGGGTGACATTGTTTAAAAATATTTTAGAAATAATTATTGAAAATTCTTTTTTCATCTAGTGTTGATTTTCTCTTAAACCTATGTCTTAAACTTCAGTAATTGCAGAAAGACAGAAAAAGAAACTGGCAAAGCTATCCAAGGTGACCTCAAACACTGAAGAAATAGTATCCTTACATCAAAATGACAAATATCCTAGGACATGTCTTCTACTGAACACCAACCAGATGTTGAAGGAAGGTTATCCACTACCTGTAAATTATAGGAATGGTAGGTTTGACTAGTTCTTTGTTATTAACTTTGATAAAGTGAATAGTGACCACCTGTGTATAAAGACCACCTGGGCCCGAAGTCACCAAATTTACTCAGTACTCAAGCTCAACTAACTTTTCACGATTTTAAGGTAAAAATGTGCAAAGTTTATTCTGTAACTGGACATGTTTGTATATTGATGGCATACAATTGTAAATAATGATAAACTATATTGCTCATTTGAAGAAAACTAAAGAAATATTAAAATATGGTTGAGTACGTACTCAAATCTTGAGTACCAAACTCAACATATTTATCCGTTTTTTACTGGAAAATTATATGAGTGACGCAAAAAAATATATGTAATATGATTAAAAATCATAATATGTTTCCTAATCACTAAAATCCAAAAGTTTTATAAACAATTGTACAGTCCAAATAATGAAATAAAAGTTGAGCTTGAGTATTGAGTAAATTTGGTGACTTCGGGCCCAGAGCACTTTGTGCTTTTATTGTTCTTGTTTTTAACATCTGTTGATTTTAGAGGCTATTGGATATACTGATTCAGGTTTGAAATTAAGAAAACTTGTTAAATTGTTCTCAAATAAGTCAATATGTCAAATTGCATTATAAGTTATTGCACAAATGATACAACATGATGATATATTGAAACCCGTCTTGAGAAACCTTTCTCAGAAATGACCACCTGTTTTCTGAGACAAGAATTTTAAGATAACACCTCTTTTGCAGAACCATCTGTCTTGCTAGACCACATTTAAGTGACAGATGGGGTGATCTCTCAAGACAGGCTCCCCTGTATATCAGTAGCATTTTTGTAGTATAATGTACAGTTTTGTGGAATTAAACTTAATTAGATAGCAATAGATTGATTGTTGTTAATTGTTTATATTTTATTTTAAGATCAGTACAAGCACTTTGTCTACACAAAGGAGAAATACCAGACTGTATCCAGTTTAAGTCCCATGTATGCAGTTGACTGTGAAATGGTATGCATATTTTTAATAGTCTATGATATCTCTCAAGATACATATTACAGAAATGTAGGCATGGATAATACTGTATGAACCTGCGAATATGAAACATTTGTGTGACTACAAATTTTTTTTTTCTCCTTGTATAAAGTACCTTACATACAGTGTGTCCCAGTAAATTTGGAAAGTGGATTTTTGTTAATACTTCGGAAAAAGTTGTCGCTTGGAAACAATATCAATACAATCATCAAATATAAAAAGAGTCATAAAGTATTATTTCCATTGATTACATTTCAATCTAAAGTAAATCTTGATTATAATGGCAAATTGTAACTTATGACCTTTGTCGGAAATGAAATTGTATGTTTACATACAAGACTCCAATATGCAAGTCATTGGAAAAGTCAATTCATGTGCAGGGCTGTTTTGCTGGGATGTTCAATTCAGTGTGTCTTGTGACTTCTGATTGATGAGATATTTATACCTTGACGTAAACTTCCCAAAACCACTTTCCAGGTTTGCTTGGACACACAGAATTGTTGGTAATAGTTATATCCCAAAACACAGTTGAGACATACTGTTTTTACTCTGTTTCTTTCTTAGTCTTGGAAGTTAGTTCATTTGGAGCATATCTTGTTGCAGTCCAGTTACTGTATAGATTGATGCATTTTAACCAAAAAAAGTTACTGTAAGTTATATTCTGTGTCAAATATAATGATCATCCCATCATATATATTTGACACTTTTGATTTATGATTTGATACAAGATGTCAAATGATTATTATGGAAAGTGGAAGTCATTTGTCTCATAGATTAAATTTAAAGCTTGCTTAGGTAATAGTTTTGGTAGACTTTATACACTAAAGAATCATAACTAAAAGCCCTAATCCATTGCAACAGTTCATCTAAGCATGAGCTGCATGATGTTTCTCTCAAAATGTTCAGTGTGACATTTAAGAGAAACAAACAAACACTCAATTACTGTATTTTACCCAATAAGTGCCCAGGGCACTACAAAAATATGAATAAAGGGATGGGTGCTTATTGGTACCAATTAAACATCGAATTGATATAAATAAGTTAGTTTTTATAAGGTACGGTGGTAAAGTTGTTGTAGGTAATATCGATGACACCTATCAACAATCTTGTCTTGCTGGGGGCTAGAGATAAACTGTTATTTATATTTTCTGGTCTACATGTCCTTATCAAACCGGCTAGAAAAGATACTTATCATGTGTGAAAAAAGGGGGAGGGGTGCTTATAGGGACATGGGCGCTTATTAGGTCGAACTAATTAAGTGTAAGTTTTGTTACAGTTACATGAACTAATGTTTAAACAGTCTATACATTGATATGTAAATTAATATTTTGATATTCGTTAAAATTGAGTGAAGTATTCTTCCACTTTAACTTTGTATGTTTTCTCTTTTTTAGTGTTTGACTACAGCAAACAAATCGGAATTGACTCGAGTATCCATTGTTGACGAAAGACATAAAACAATTTATGACACATTCGTAAAACCATATAACAGAATTACAAACTATCTCACAAGGTAACATTTAAACATTTGATCTGTACAGTTTTTTGAATTTTATATATTTGTTTCATACAAAAATTTCGCTTCCAGAAATTTAATTAATGTAATATTGTGTCTTTGAGGATGACAAACTTAATTTAAAAAATTGGTATTCATAATATATAGGTCTGAGTATCTAATATACATGATATATTGGGGGATGCTCAGTAGCTGAGTGGTTAGAGCATCACACTTTGAACCATGAAGTCTCTCACTTCTGGTCACTGAAGGCACAAGTCACGCTGGAACCTAAGCTGATTTTTGTAAAAAAGTTTGCCAGTTTACTTGTGGAAGGCCAGTGGACTCTCCCCAGTACATTTTAACTGTGTTCTCTACTCAACCATGAAAACCTGGCCACCATCATGTAACTAAAATATTGTTGAGTACGGTGTAATACACTACATGTATTCTGAATGATGAAAAGAACATGATATATGGGTCTGTGTTTGTGATATATAAATCTCTGAATTATAAAAAGAACACGATATATGGGTCTGTGTTTGTGATATATAAATCTCTGAATTATAAAAAGAACACGATATATGGGTCTGTGTTTGTGATATATAAATCTCTGAATTATAAAAAGAACATGATATATGGGTCTGTGTTTGTGATATATAAATCTCTGAATTATAAAAAGAACATGATTTATGGGTCTGTGTTTGTGATATATAAATCTCTGAATTATAAAAAGAACATGATATATGGGTCTGTGTTTATGATATATAAATCTCTGAATTATAAAAAGAACACGATATATGGGTCTGTGTTTGTGATATATAAATCTCTGAATTATAAAAAGAACATGATATATGGGTCTGTGTTTGTGATATATAAATCTCTGAATTATAAAAAGAACATGATATATGGGTCTGTGTTTGTGATATATAAATCTCTGAATTATAAAAAGAACATGATATATGGGTCTGTGTTTATGGTAGATGAATTTGACTATATTCAGGGATTTTCCACACTTTTGGAATGGGGCCTGGGCCTTTTGAATTGGGAATTTTAGCTACATTTTTTAGAAATTGGGACATCCAGAAATGTACAAAACTATGTCAGAATAGAAGAATCTCTTCAGATTCATTGTCATTTGACTTAAATTCGTCTGAGTATATAAAATATTGGCTTGAGTACTGTAAAATGAGAAATTTTGGCAAACGTTTAATATTAGCGATTTTCGCGCAAATAAATAATGCGCTAAATTTTTACTTGCACTACAATTTATAAGTAAAATAAACACAAACACTCGATCAATGCAAACTAAAAACGTATGTTTTATTCATATATGAGTATCATAGATCTACAGGGGAACATTTCCGTTTTCCAAAATGATCTAGTATAGACATGTTTTCAATAAGAACAGAACAACAGAATAAGAACAAACAAGATGCCAGTGAGTTTTAATCATTCTCTACTCAGTTACTAGTACCTGGGTGTAAATACATACCTGGAAATCAGTCAACCATATGATGTTCACTCAAACTAGTCGCAGCACATGCACTGCAGGTTGAGTAACTTAAAATAGCATAGGGGAATTCCCTACCTCCATGATCTCTTACATTACATTGGAAGCGCTAAATTTACACTGCGCGAAATATTATTCAGGCACCAGAGCGCTAAATATTGACTGTGCCAAATGAAATCGTTTTACAGTATATAATATATGGGCCTGGGAGTGTAAAATATAAATCCGAGTTGGTAATACATAGGTAATAGTATAAAATATTTAGGTCTGAGTATATAAAACAAGAGTCTGAGTATACAATATATGAGTCTGAGTAAATAATATATAGGTCTGAGTATATGATATGGGTCTAAGAGGGCTCATCAAACAGGTTTGTTGGGTTGTCCTAGACAAGTACATTTTTGGGTTAGGGAGTAGATGTTATTTCTCACTTGTCTGAGTAGACAAGTGAAAATGTTAAAGACAAGTGTTTAGTCACAAAATAATATCTTTAAATGTTACAAGTCATTTTTGCATTTGGACAAGTAGATTTCAATACTACTTGTCCTGTAGGACAAGTGAGAATTTTCATGATTGTTTGCCCCTGTCTAAGTATATGATGTATGAGTCTGAGACAGATGCAAACAATCTTGAAAATTCTCACTTGTGTGTGTGAGTATGTAATATATAGGTCTGGCTATATAATTTATAGTTCTAGGTACAGTCAACTCTTTTTATAATGGCACTTGATATAACAGCATTTTAACAGCAGAAATTTCCTGGGAACGAATTTAAATCTATGTTAATTTGTTTTGTTGTAAGGGAATATTTGCCATCCGGCACTGGCAGTGAATTTTGCAACAAACAACATGCATTTCACCTACAGAATTGACTTGTTAAAACAACAAAGCATCAAAAATGAAAACTTGTTGCCATGTTTTATTAGACTGATAGAATGAAAATAACAATAAAAACAGTTTTATTTGTTGTAATCATTTTAGATCATTCATGCAATTACATTTATTTAAAGGGGTATTAACTTTGTTTTTCTTTTTTCATTTTTCCCTTTCTTACTTCTTAGATTGATATACAATAACAAAAGAGATATATACCCAGGCATAAAAATTCTAAAATTCCTATATATTTTGTGAAAATTGCTTGAGAAACCAAGGTTTGGTTCTTTTTCCAGTTGCAATTAAATTAACTCATCACTACTACATATTTGTTTATGAATACCACACTGGACCTGACCTTATTCTCACAAAATATATAGGAATATAATATTTTTTATGCCTGTGTATGGTTCTTATCAGTTGATGTACATCAGGAACAATTAGAAAAAGTAGAATAAAAATTGAAATAATAATTTTGGAAACACGGCTTATGCCCTTTTAATAGGGGTTTAACAACAAAAGATGTTCATGCACTCTTATTTTGACACCAAGCCTGGAAATTTGATATAACAGCATATTTGATATATAACAGCAATTTTACTGGATTCCAATTTGGCCATTGTAACAAGAGTTGACTGTATATGATGTATCACTATGGTTCTGAGTATATAAAAATATATGGGTATGTGTGTGTGTGTGTGTGTGTGTGCATGTGTGTGCATGTGTGTGTTTTTGTAAGTGTGTGTGTGTGTGTGTGTGTGTTTTAGTATATAATATATGGGCCTGAGGATATGATATATATTGGTCTGTGTGTGTAATATATAAATCTGAGGATAGGAAGTATAAGTCTGAGTATATATTGGTCTGAGTCAATGTAAACGTGCACTTATATTAAAATTATTTAATCATGTTAATGGATTTAATTGTTTAAACCCTTGGTTTCTGACATAATATAATTATTTGAAGTGTAGAAAACTTACAAATATTGTTGATTTATTTCGTTATTAGGTACAGTGGTATAACAAAACAAATTCTGGATCCCGTTAAAACAAGACTTGCCGATGTACAGAGAGACATTCGTAAAATACTGCCACCAGATGCCATATTGTGTGGACATTCACTCAATTCTGATTTGTTAGCACTACAGGTAAATGTTCTATAAAGTTATAGGTATTTCAATTTTAGTGTGCTGATATGTCCCCTAATTGGAGTAGTTATCCTATAAAGTTAAAGGTATTCCAATTTTAGTGTGTTGATATGTCCCCTAATTGGAGTAGTTATCCTATAAAGTTAAAGGTATTTCAGTTTTAGTGTGCTGATATGTCCCCTAATTGGACTGGAGTAGTTATTCTATAAAGTAAAATGTATTCCAATTTTAGTGTGCTGATATGTCCCCTAATTGGACTGGAGTAGTTATTCTATAAAGTAAAAGGTATTCCAATTTTAGTGTGCTGATATGTCCCCTAATTGGAGAAGTTATCCTATAAAGTTAAAGGTATTTCAGTTTTAGTGTGCTGATATGTCCCCTAATTGGACTGGAGTAGTTATTCTATAAAGATAAATGTATTTCAATTTTAGTGTGCTGATATGTCCCCTAATTGGAGTAGTTATTCTATAAAGTTAAAGGTATTTCAGTTTTAGTGTGCTGATATGTCCCCTAATTGGACTGAAGTAGTTATTCTATAAAGTAAAATGTATTCCAATTTTAGTGTGCTGATATGTCCCCATATTTTAGGAAGGCTGGTGGTCTCTTTATGGGAACATTGTAACCAGGTTCTCTCTTCCACCATTAAAAACTGGCTACCATCATGTACTGGTTACTGAAAGTTGTTGAGTGTGGCATAAAACACCATTCAACATTTAAATGAATAGCTAAATTATTTTGTATATCAACTTATTTCTGATAATCTAAATTTATGACATTCTTATGTAAAACAGGTACTTTATGTCCTCTAAGTGTATCAGAGGAAAGGCAAACCTGATATTTTGATGTGATTGTGAAATTGTCACGGCCACTTTTAATCTTTTTATCAATATCTTTCTCTTTAAATCGCAGTCAGTCGGTAGCGCACTCGACTCTTGTTCATAAGGTCGAGAGTTCGAGTCCAGACGGCGGCAGGTTGGTTTACTGTCCTTCGGATGAGACAGTAAAAACTGAGGTCCCGTGTTACTGTAGGTGTCGGCATGTTAAAGAACCCTCACTGCTCAATGGCCGTAATAGCCGAGCATGGGCCAAAATTTGAAGCCCTTCACTGGCATATGGTGATGTCTCCATATGAGTGAAAGATTCTTGAGTGGGACGTTAAACAACGACAAACAAAAAACAAATAAATTGCAGTCAAAGCAATATCATCTGATGATATCTATTTTTTTCCCCAAAATTTGAATGATGTCATTACATATGATTAAATAACTTTCCTTTATCTTTGCATATAAATTGACTTCACTTGAAAAATTGAAAAGAAAAATCAAAAACTTGATACCCTGTGAAAATGTCCACAGTTACAGTATATCAGTTTTTAATCTATGACTTTGATTCTTTTCAGATGTTTCATCCCTATGTTGTTGACACCAGTGTAATATACAATTTGTCTGGTTTAAGATATATGAAGCCAGGGCTCAGAAGACTTTCTCAGATGTTTTTAGGGTATTTACTTACTTGCAGTTAAATTATCTTAACATTTAGGATTGTTAATGTGATTCTTTGGTCATAGAAAAAACTCGAGAACTCATCAAATGAAGTGTAATTTTAAAAAAAAAAAAAGATATGTGAATACAGTTAATCATTGATATTATGCCCTCCTTTCCTCAAAAATGTTGTAGGATGAATTTGATGATATCCAATAGTCAACAATATTTGCCAGAGTTATAGCACTTTAAAATTTTCATGAATGGCTTAGCTCTTACGGGCCTAGAGCTCATTTAAAACATTACGTTTTTCCACATGTATTAATCTTAAACTTAATCAAAAGGCAGTCTATCTCAAAATATTTACTGCATCAGAGTTGCAATGGTATAGTATATAATAGGTTATATTTACTGAATTAAGGTTGCAATGGTATAGTATATAATAGGTTATATTTACTGAATTAAGGTTGCAATGGTAGTTTATAATAGGTTATATTTACTGCATCAGACTATAATAGGTTATAGTTGCAATGGTAGTTTATAATAGGTTATATTTACTGAATTAGAGTTGCAATGGTATAGTATATAATAGGTTATATTTACTGAATTAGAGTTGCAATGGTAGTTTATAATAGGTTATATTTACTGAATTAGAGTTGCAATGGTATAGTTTATAATAGGTTATATTTACTGAATTAGAGTTGCAATGGTATAGTATATAATAGCTTATATTTACTGAATTAAAGTTGCAATGGTAGTTTATAATAGGTTATATTTACTGCATCAGAGTTGCAATGGTATTGTATATAATAGGTTTATTTGTATGAATAGGCCTGCACTACTTTTAAATATATAAAATTGAGGTAAGAAACAGGATATAATCTCAATATTTGAAAGAAAAAAATTCATATCTTTGTAGTCAAAACATTCAGGAGAGTAAGACAGGTCATGACTCTATAGAAGACGCAAAGGCATCACTAGAACTTGTACAGCTGAAGCTAAGTCAAGGTATGTAGATACATGTGTATGTCTTAGTCATCATTAGTCTGTCACAGATGGCTGTAAACAGTAAGTCAGGGTATGTAGATACATGTGTATGTCTTAGTCATCATTAGTCTGTCACAGATGGCTGTTAACAGTGAGTAAGTATGTAAAGTCATATTTATAGCTGTCTGTCACAGATGGCTGTAAACAGTAAGTCAAGGTATGTAGATACATGTGTATGTCTTAGTCATCATAAGTCTGTCACAGATGGCTGTTAACAGTGAGTAAGTATGTAAAGTCATATTTATAGCTGTCTGTCACAGATGGCTGTAAACAGTAAGTCAAGGTATGTAGATACATGTGTATGTCTTAGTCATCATAAGTCTGTCACAGATGGCTGTTAACAGTGAGTAAGTATGTAAAGTCATCTTTATAGCTGTCTGTCACAGATGGCTGTAAACAGTAAGTCAAGGTATGCAGATACATGTGTATGTCTTAGTCATCATAAGTCTGTCACAGATGGCTGTTAACAGTAAGTCAAGGTATGCAGATACATGTGTATGTCTTAGTCATCATAAGTCTGTCACAGATGGCTGTAAACAGTAAGTCAAGGTATGCAGATACATGTGTATGTCTTAGTCATCATAAGTCTGTCACAGATGGCTGTAAACAGTAAGTCAAGGTATGTAGATACATGTGTATGTCATAGTCATCATAAGTCTGTCACAGATGGCTGTTAACAGTGAGTAAGTATGTAAAGTCATATTTATAGCTGTCTGTCACAGATGGCTGTTAACAGTAAGTCACGGTATGTAGATACATGTGTATGTCTTGGTCATCATTAGTCTGTCAAAGATGGCTGTTAACAGTAAGTAAGGATGTAAAGTCATATTTATAGCTGTGTTGGTCATGGATGACTGTTGATGCTTAGTAAAGGTATGTTAGTTAGGGTATGTAAAGTCATCTTTATATCTATGTTAGTCACAGATGGCTGTTAATACTAAGTCAAGGTATGTAGAGTCATCTTTATATCTGTGTTAGTCACAGATGGCTGTTAATTTTAAGTTAGGTTTTGTAAAGTCATCTTTATAGCTGTGTTAGTCACAGATGGCTGTTAATACTAAGTCAGGATATGTACAGTCATCTTTATATCTGTGTTAGTCACAGATGGCTGTTAATACTAAGTCAGGATATGTAGTCATCTTTATATCTGTGTTAGTCAAAGATGGCTGTTTATACTAAGTCAGGATATGTAGAGTCATCTTTATATCTGTGTTAGTCACAGATGGCTGTTAATTTTAAGTTAGGGTATGTAAAGTCATCTTTATAGCTGTGTTAGTCACAGATGGCTGTTTATACTAAGTCAGGATATGTAGAGTCATCTTTATATCTGTGTTAGTCACAGATGGCTGTTTATACTAAGTCAGGATATGTAGAGTTGTCTTTATATCTGTGTTAGTCAAAGATGGCTGTTTATACTAAGTCAGGATATGTAGAGTCATCTTTATATCTGTGTTAGTCACAGATGGCTGTTAATTTTAAGTTAGGGTATGTAAAGTCATCTTTATAGCTGTGTTAGTCACAGATGGCTGTTAATACTAAGTCAGGATATGTAGAGTCATCTTTATATCTGTGTTAGTCAAAGATGGCTGTTAACGCTAAGTCAGGATATGTAGAGTTGTCTTTATATCTGTGTTAGTCACAGATGGCGGTTAATACTAAGTCAAGGTATGTGAAGTCATTTTTATAGCCATGTCTGTTACATATTTTCTATTCCTACTCAGTCAAATCCAGAAGTTTTATAAACAAGTATACAATGTATAGTCAAAATTATAAAAGTTTAGCTCGAGTAGTGTGTAAATTTGGTGACTTTAAGCACTGATTTCCATTTACATAGATGATTTATATTATGTTACTTTATTCTATTATTTAAAAAAAATTCAGGTCTTGAGTTTGGTGATGTTGTGATGGGTGCACTTGTAATGAGTACCAGGCCAGTCAATCCATCTGTGTTAGACAATGTAGATGTTAGTACAGAAAGTTCATCAGATCAGAACTGTGATATAAGTAAACACAGTGTTGACAATCCAGTTACGGAACATACAGAATTGTCAAATGACAGTAAAAATGTTGATGATAAATTAAGTGAAAACAAACAAACACAAGTTGACAACACAACAGGAGAACATTTAGAATCAACAGATAGCAATACAGATAAAGAGAAAGGTGACAAAGAAGTGTCGGACAGTATCAAAAGTGATTCAGACACTTCAAGTGTCAAATTCATTCATCCTGTACAAAATGATTTGATGGCACGTAGGAGAGCATTTTTTCAGAGAGAGGGAGAATTTTCTTACCAGAATTTCTTTAAACTTGTAAGGGAAAGTTGTAAAACAGGTAAGAATTTTTTTTTAATTGTTTATAGTTGGAATCAGCTTTGTAATATATACAATGTACATGTATAACTCTTTTCTAGGCTCATATGAGTACCTGGGTAAGATTTTATCATAACTTTGCATACAGTTTCTTTGGAAACTGCCATTACATTTTCCTCTGTCAATCTTAGAACAACTTGTATTATCATATTTCATGACAACTTTAGGGTATTCACCATTTCAGACACATTCACAAATGCAATCGAATCTTGTTATGCCAAAATCATATGAGTTTTGTCAAAGTCAAACAGCCGGTCCTGATTATTTTACTATATATTTATACTACTTTAATTTTGGATATCTCAAAGTTTTTATCTCAAAATTTTGCTTATCTCAAAGTATTTTTCTAGTCTGAAGTATCGAAATATTACAGAAAGTTATCTCGAAGTTAACATCTGTGATTGAAGTTTTACATTTTATAAACAAATCATTCTTAAAAGTACTTGTTTACCCACAAAACACGGGACAATCGACTTCTGTTAACGAGCCAAGATGAAAGTGTAATTAATAATTGCTTAAATCCAATTTGAATTAAGCAGTACCCTGAGTAGGTCTATTTGTTGTCCAATAAGAATACAAAATATGTGAATTAAAAATTTTTGTTTATTTCGAATTTCGAAGTAAACGGGGCCTCCCGTGAATTTCGAGATAGCAAGATTCCACTGTACATATATTTACATGACTTTATAGCAGCAAAATACTTTGATTTTGTGAGTAGTTATATTGAACATGTAAATAAACAGAGGCACACATTTTGCAGGAATTACTAAATGATTTACATATTAAGTAAAATGAGAGGGAGTCTCTGTGGCAGAGTGGTTAGAATAACATGTTTTCTTATCATGAAGTCTCTTACTTCTGTTTAGCACAGGTTCGAGCCTCGCTTGACCCGAAGTTGATTTTTGTAAGAAAGTTTGCCAGTTTATTTGCAGAAGACCGGTGATCTCTTTCTGGATACATTGTAACAGACTTCTTTCCTCCACCATTAAAAACTGGCCAGCACCATTTAACTGATAAATCGTCGAGTGTGACATTAAACAATACTGGTATTCTAATAAAATCAAACATACAAAAAAGTACATGTTTATGAAAAAATTTTCATCTGTTACTAAATTTTTAAGCTTTTCAACTTCTTCAAGAACTGACAGATCTTTTATAACCAACTTGCAGAAGCTATCCCCATGTGAAGCTGCAATAGTTTGCAAACAAACAAAGGGATAGTTCCTGTATGGGCTCCAAAAAGAGCTTAAACTTGGTACCGGTACATCTTTGAATATCTTCTCATGAACCAATATTTTCATGAAATTATTCACAATAAAACATTTTCAAGTGAAAACATCAAATCCATTGTAGACCTAACCTTATTAACTGTGTTTTCTTTTTCAGCTGCCTTGTTAGCAGATAAGGAAATAGTCAATGCCTTTGCCAAACAGGATATCTTAGCTATGGAAGCAGATTCTGATAAAACCATTAAGTCTCTCTCCAAATCATATGTGCAGTATCATGACTTTGTGTATTCCTCCTTCCCTTCCTTTAAACAATATCTAAACAGTGAAGAGAAATCAGAAGAGGCCTTACAGGTATCTAACTAATTATCTTAATTTGTCAGTACATAGTCCATGTCACATCAAACATTTTAAGATTTGTACTAACCATTTTTTTTCCAAGTATGCCGTTTGCGGTGGTCTTGGTATTGGTCATACCAAAAACTTTTAAAAATAATAGCAACTGTTTCTCCATCGTACAGAGCAAGATTCACAGGTCTTTCGGATGAGACTTCAAACCAACATCCTGTGTCATGGCAGGCTTGGCACAAAAATAAAAAACTTCACTGTATTGGTATCAGTCTGTAGCACAGGTCAAATTATGTGGAACTTCACCTAAAGCTGGGAGACATCTCCATAAAAAATTCTTGGTGGTTTATTGTGTTTTCATTAAAATTGATAGTTTTTGTACCTGTGTCAGTGTACTTTTTCTCATAGTGAGAGTCCACATCATCAACATGGTTTAAATTTTCACACCTGACCTTATCTTTTGTGACTCAATATCTCCAAAAGCATTAATGACAGGATGATAATTGATATGTAAACAAAAAACTCATATATTTTTTGTTTTGAATATCACTTTTGCATTCAAATACAATTTACCCATTATATTTTCACTTCAGAAAACGTTGAAGAAGTTAGACAAGAAAGTATGGAAAGTTTTACAGAATGTTAGACAGAACACTTTACTTGTTGTGGTGTTGGCAGGGAGGTCAGAAGATGGTACAGAACATAATGCAAAGACTTTTATAAAAATTACTTGAATAAAACATTTTACAAATTGTATGTTTTCTTTTTCAGTGTCAGAAATGGTTTTATACAATATTGCAGTCAAATTAGTTGTATATCTATGACATAATCATGATCTAATGTTGAAAGATTGAGTTTAAGATAAACATAATGGATGCTTTTTCAAGTACACACTATTAGATATACAATAGACCATTTTTGAGTTGTCCGATTCCGTTTAGTTTCGTCATAATGGTTTGTACTTAGACTATGTGACGTTATCTGAAAGTTGGGCAAAGTTGATTCAGGTTATGTAATATTTTCATTGACGATATCTTATTTCACTTCATCTGCGAGGAATTCATTCTAGTTAAATTTCTCCTCTTGTAAATATGGAAAGCATCATCACTTTCCTGTAATCTAATTTTCAAATCCAGCACCTATTACTTCATGATATTAATATTCCTGGTCATAGAGGCGATAAACTGTTTATCCAGAATATAGTGATGCCCTTCTTTCCTAAATGAAACCGTATTTCTATTATGACGAATTGTGACGTAACAAGACAACTCAAAAATGGTCTATTACTGTCTACTGTACATGTCAGAAGATTTACAAACAGTAGGCTATAAAACTTTTGATAGGTAAGTACACATGTACCAGTATAACATAATTTCAGTAACAACACAAACACATTTAAACATTTCATTTTTTATTTACAAGTTGTATAAATTCTTAATTACATAGTTAGGATGTACCATGCCTTAGCATGTAATTTTAGTGTGCAGGAACAAGTAAATAAAATCTGGACAACACAGAAACAAGGTCAACAAACAATTGGACAGATATAAATAATTGTACTACATGTGCAGTAGTAAATAAGTTACTGTAACATTATGCTCACAAAATGAACATAGTTGATGCACTGGCAAAGTTTATATCTAATATCATGATATTTGAAGAAATGACTGAATCTTACATTGGATTGAGAAAATGTTACTTATTAAGTTTTAAAAGAGTGCAAAATGAACAAAATATTTTCATTTCTCAATATTCTACTCCTCTTGAATTTTCATTATAAAGTCCATCTTTCTGTACAAGGGACTGATTAGGAAGTAAACAAGTTGCTGCAAAGTTATTCCTAGCCACCAGAGCTGCCCTTTCTACACAACCACTGGGGTCATGACATTAACAATTTTCCATTTTCCTTACCCTGTATATTCTACATTCCAAAGTCGAGAATATACCCATTTTTTGTGAAAAAGTAATATAAAAAATTCACAATGCACAAGTCTGTTGTAAGAAAATGGAAGGCAAACTCGGGTTAATTGATGAGCTATTCAGTCATTAGTCAAGAATGATCTCCCATGTCAGCAGGTATAGATTATGATGTCATGTCTTTACATGAGAAAACAATGTCGTTTTTACACATACATATGACATCACAATTGATCATTTTTCTCATTTTACGCACAAACAAATGACACAATCGATACCTGCTATGAGGGGTGGTAACTCTGGATAATGAAAATACCTAATAGTCATCAGAACAGATCATTTCTAAGGTTAAGATTACAAATAATGTGAAAACAATATTGTATCATGATGGCCCTTATGTTGAATGTTATTTAGTTCACATCACTGCATTTCATAATCTTTTTGTATTACAAGTTTCAATTATATGTCTACACAAAAATATTAGGTGATTGGATTTTCAAAGAATATTGAAATAGTAAAATAAAAGCTTATAGCAGATGGACAAGATTCTATTATAGAATTTATGTATAAACAATCAATATTACTGTACTAAGCTACTTTGATTATCTGTAGCAAGAAGAAAATAAGAAAGGGATGACTCAACTCAACTTTAAAATTATTTTGTAAACATGGTACAAAGACTTTTTAACTATCTGGTAAATTTTATATGCAGGGGTCAACATTCATAAAAAATTCCACTTGCCCTTCTGTCCAAATGCAAAAATCACTTGTCTGAAAATCAAGAGCAACATTTAAAGATCATGTATTATTTTGTGTTTAAACAAGTAATTTTATTGAATAGTTTTTGACAACAATTTTAAGTAACATTTACTTGTCCAACTGCAAAGTGGACTTGCCTGATTGTTGAGCCCTGATATCAATGGAAATCATACAGATTTGAATGCTTGGATCAAACATCAGATGTCTTAAGATAAATAGTAACAAACAGGTGGTAGTAGTAAACAAATTACCAAACAAGAAATTAGAAAATATAATTGGAAAATGTCAGCATTATCTTTAAAATAAAGATTCTACAATGGGTACCTTGTACAATTCTGTGGCTTTTGGTGGCCTGTTTATTGCCTATTTTACCGTATGTCTCACAATGTTGATTTGTAACAAGCAACCATGAAAACCAGCATTTTTATTATTTAAACAAGGTCACAATTATTAAAAAGATTCTTCTAACATCTGTTTACATTAAGACAATCATGTCCACAAGTGAACCAATTTGATTGGTCAATTCATTATCCCATGTAAATACAATAAAATGTAGTATTTGATGTAATCGTCTGTGTCTGATGGAGCTTTATACTACTGTAAATACAGCAGTGCATTTTGTAACATACACTTTATGACAATGAAAAGGACTTTTAAGTCATTCTTATTATCTAAAACCCATTCTGCGTCTACAGAATTTTCTGTATTATTAATTGTTACTAGCATTAAGCTTAACAGAATTTCATGTATACATGTAATTATATTATGCATTTTGATCTATTTAAGTATAAATCTTCAGCAATGTTTGTTCTCAAATATTTATAAATTGTTCAGATTGGAATTCACTTGTTTTGCAGTCACACTCGCCATACTTTAAAACACACATTCTTCCACCACAAATACAATAATTTTTCTAGTAATTACTGGTACTGGATAATAATATTTTGTACAAATCAATCCTGAGCACTACTTCAATAAATACAAAATCTATAACATAAAATATTGTTTTTATATAAATGACTTTTTTAGTACAAAATTACTAATATGATAATAAAACAGATTTTTGTGGTTTTAAATTTTGTTAATTATCTTCAAATTAAAATAAAATAATAAAAGACAATATCTATATATATATATATATATATATATATATATATATATATATATATATATATTAAAATGATTCACACAAGTAGATAAATAAAAAAAATCACAACGCCGAAATAAACTCAACAGATTTCATTCATGAATGAAACTGGTTGAGTTTATTTCGACGTTGTGATTTTTATTTATATAAAAAGTCTAACGCTGATTATCCGGATTTTTTGCTCGTACGGACAAATGCCATGTCCCCAAATATTTTTACCAAGGTAAAAATCGTAACGTACATTCTGTAAATTCACTGATAAATGTTTCACAAAATGTCTTGTAAGTATTGAAATAGCATCAGAAAACCAGTCATTCTGTTTATTGTTTTAAATAATTGACTGAGACCTTAAAAAACAGCCGACATATTAATAGGCTACTTCAAAATTGACGGTCGCAAGTGTCGTAACAAGCGTCCGTAAAGATTTAATCATTAAAACTACAATTTCAATAACATTTCCAATAAATAAATATTTCTTACTTATATACAATACCAGTTTCACTCTTTATTTAGTTTTCAAAATGATTAGTCCTATGGGTAAACGCAAGCGAAGCATGTGTTACTGTCTGTCCACAAGTTGGCAAACATCGGGGGTGAGATACAGGAGAACATGTAAAAGTTATTTCACAATAATGACACTACCAAGTCATGTAAAATTAAATTTTTTCACCTGTGTAACTTGTTTAAAATTGATATGTTAAGTACAAAATTAAGACATTGACAGCTAGATAAAATAATAGCTTTAACAAGGAATTTATGATTAAAGCAATGTGGTACAATTGCCCCATATCGGGCCTCATGCTATGGAAATTTAGGTCAAGACTCGTAGGAATTTGCAACAGACCAAAGTGTCAGATTTTTTCAAATTACAGTGACTTTTAGGACTAAAGATAATGTCAGTGACAGAAGAACATCTGTAGGTGTAAAATTTATGACATGAATAGGCTACATAAGGATCTAGATCTTCATGTGATTTCAGTCATGCAATTTAATATGAAGTGAAATCGTGTTTTTTTCATACATACACACATGTAGTAAAACTTTTACTCATCAATTAATTAAAATAACAATATGCCCGTGAAAACATCGATGTTTCTTCAGGGACATGATCACAGAGAATGACCAACTTAACACTATCTAAATTTGAGATGTACGGACTTCAACAAAATGATCGATCATCCGGACGGCCGATTTTCCGGACTTTTTATGTGTCTCGCAATCAGTCCGTATAATCGGTGTTAGACTGTAGATATATATATATATATATATATATATATATATATATATATATATATATAATTTAAGGTTCTATATTATTAATTTCTTATATTTAATTCTTATCTCTACAATCTAGGATTTTGTTCTATCACTATTTTCAGTAAGACTGTCAGTGCTGTGATTTTTTTTAGAAATAAAATTTTTGAAATGTCAAAACTTAACAATATTAAAATAATGAATACCCCGTAAGCACTATTGGTTGTTGGTGACATTAGCACCCTTGTTATCAATATGTTAGTCACTATAGGAATAAAAATTGTCATAACTTTGACTTGTGCAAATTTAAACATTTAAGATACAATATTGCAACCGATGGTAATTTCACAAAATATACAAAAACAATAAACAACGTTGACATGTTTCGGTTGAATTCTCAAAATGTGAGGACATGTATACTGGTACACATTTTATACAGTTATTACTTTTAACACTAGATCATTCTGTGTACTGATATTAACTGTTGGAGGGTGCATTACAGCAAATACCAAATTCAATTACTTTTCCGTACTAAGTCCATATTTCACAAGAATAATCCACCTCTACTTATTAACCTTTCACCCCACTTTCTTTCTTATACATGTCCAATAGCAACCATAAATTCACAAATGATGATGGTGCTAATGTATGATTGCAGAGTTTATCATTACATAATATAACTATGCAGATTGAAATTCTTTATCATTTGCCAGTTTGACTTCAAATTCCATGTAATGAATGTATGCAAACAAATACTAGAATGAATGGTTTTGATTAGTATTATCTATGTGTGTATTAATGATAAATACATGTAAATGTCTCATTTACAAAATTCCATGGCAGTATGTTGCCTGCATGAGTTGACAAAATACTACCAACATTCAACTTTATACACAAATTTCAACCACTTCAAACTAGCAATACATTTATCCAATGAACTGAAATGATCAAACAAAAGTTTAAGTCATCTAAGATTTGGGACATTTCATTGTTTCATTTATTTATTCATACTTTTATCACATACTATACTTAATACTTAAAAGAGATCTGGTTTAGGATTTCTCATTAGAAATGCATTTGCAACACAAACAATCTATACCCCAGTATAGGTACTGTACAATGACTCATTCACCCCAAAACAGGCATTTGGATTGATCTAAGCCATTGATTTACAGAATAGTCCACTGTTTTTCAGGGTTTGATGCGTTAAACAGCAAGCATTAGACAATTGTGTTGTAGACAATTTCACCACAAAACATCCATGGTTGCTATGAAATGACTTCAAATGACAACTATGGAAACTTATTTGTAAAAATATAATGAAAGTATCCCCTCTCTACAAAACCCTGACAATATTAAAGGAAGCAAGAGGTTAAATCATGTTAAAGGGTCTTATTGATGATGAGAGTACCCCCCTCTCTACAAAACCCTGACCTATATCATGGGTAGCAAGAGGTTTCAACATATTAAAGGGTCCTATTGATATCCAGAACACCCCCATTATCTTCAAATCTCCTGACCCAGAGGTGTTGATATCCGTAATTATTTTTATGCTTAACATATCAATGCTACATACCATACTTGAAGAAAATAGGCTTTGTGTTATATGAGAAGAATGTTTAAACATTAGGCCTACTCACAATACAGAGTCAAACTTGTATTAAAGGCCACCTCTGTATAAAGGGCACTAGCCTATAAAGGTCATTTAAACATATTTTAACTTTTTATAAGGCCACCTGTCTATAATGGCTACTTTTGCCAGTTCCCTTGAGTGGCTTTTATAGACAAACTTGACTGAAACTGCATAATTGTGGATGTGAACAGATAGCAATTGGTCATTTTTAGTGACAAAAATATGTTTAATCTGGTAATGATTTATGTAGTTGATATGTCTTGTGAGGATGGGCTTGATGTTATATATTACACTAATCGACTAATGCCAATTAATGTATATATTTGCATAAAACATAAATTTATTTTTTCTCGGTACATTCACATGGGACATCAAATTGAGTATTTAATTTTGTTTACCAATTACCTCTATGTAGGCATCTGCAAAGCGAAATGTCAAAAACCCCTTAATCCATTGAATAGGCCTACTGCAATCAATTTGTTCAATAATAATACTGCCTGACCATGGAACATGTTATTTTTATATGAATGACTAAACAATTCATGGGACGTAAGGTATGAATATATGATTAAATCTCTTAACCTCAAATACTGGAGTTAAAACAAAAAGGTTAAGAGAAACTGAGTTATGAAATTGTTTTCTTTAAATGTTTCTCTTGAAATTATTATCAAATTCAATAGACCCTTTAACAATAACTGCAATCCTGTAACTTATACAGATACCTGTAAAAACATACAAGTTGTTATAATTACTGATTGTTTCTTGACATAATTTTCCAGGAATCTGTATCATTTTGCCACTCAAAGTTACAAGACCGTTGTTATTGTGAAAATATCTGTAGATTCAAACTTGAAAATGGATGCACAATAAATTGAAATTTTTAAAATGTAGTAAAAATCCCCAGGAATATCAAAATCAGATTAAAATAATGAATTTGTTTTTATAACTATATCCAACTAGATCTATTTCTACAAAATTTCTTATCCACTCTTAACAATAAATAAACAATTTTGATACAAGTGCAGGATTCTGAAATATCTCAATGACTAATTGGGTACAGTGCATTTACAATATAAAACCCACTACAATAATAATGTATTAAGTTAATATGTAATGCAAGGGATTAAGCGTATCACAAATGATTTGGAATGACTAGTGTTATTAATCTGTTGTGGCACCAGCAAGCAGACGACAAAACCATCCTCTCACACTTCGCATGATCTGTCTAGGTAATGCACAAGGCTGCAGCTTGGATAGGACTTCACCACAACTGACGAGGTAATCAGTACAGATAGGTCAAGGAAAAATAGTGTACATATATGATATCAAAATATGTGAAACATTCAACTTTTGAATCTAGCTTTTCTAACTTATATATTATTTACATTAAATTGAAAGATCTAGATGGTACATGTAAATACTTAGTTAAATATCTCTCTGAAAATAAGTCTACAGAGAATAAACTGTTACTATTTAAGGTTCTTTTGATCTATTAAATAAATAATTTTTAGAAAAATTATACTTAACTCTGCTGTTTCATCTTTTTCATAATTGTATCCTTGTTAAACCCAACCTATTAATCAAAAGTATTTGATATCTCTATCTAGAAAGAAACTTATCCATCCATTAAAGACAAACTTTTCAATCCATTAGAGTAATCTATATGGAAGAGTTTTCCTGTAAAGTGACATAATGCTGATACAACAGACAAAAAAGGATATAATACTGACCACGGCGGCTTCCCACCATTTATGTACAAAACATACAGATAACCATCCCTGGGTTTACCCTGAATTGAATAGTAATATGGCAGAAAACTGTGAGCTTGGAATCGTCGTTTCTCGTAGAATTTAATGGCCACCAGGTTTGTTGATAATACATGTAGATACATAGCTTTACAGCTACATCGTTCTTTGGCAGTAAGGTAAGAGATTAAACTGTCTAACAGTAATGAAGCTGAAATATACAAGACAACTTTAAACATGTGTAACTGTCACCAATCTCTCCTATAAGCTATTATGTCTTAGTTTAGAATTTAAAATATTTCATTTTTGACAATATAAACCAAGACTATATGCCAAAAAAATGATTGTGATACGGTATGTGTATTTGAATTAGCGCACTCATATTTTAGCGTGCTGAGGGGTGTATAGACTTATTAGCAGGACAGGATGGATAAATTTTAGCAGTGAACTTGAATTAGTGCAATGACTTGAGCGCAAAAGTTGCTAATATTAGAATACCACTAAAATATCTACATGTACAGTATAACATGTACAAGTGACATGAATTTAATATTTAACTAAAATATAGTAAACATACCTAAGCTGGAAAACACTTGCAATACCTATTTCAAACCTGTAAAAAGTATTTTTGAACTACATACCAATTCCATGTTTCCTGTAGTCGACCACAACACCCAGACTTAATATATAGGCAACTTGTGATGTTTGAGGAAAATATGAAGCTAATATATCTGCATCCTGCATACAAAAAGAAAGCAAAACTTGTTTTTTTAAAAAAAAATGATCCATTACTCAACAAAAACTATTAATTGTATGATTCCAATGCCAAAAGCAATTAATAAGTTTATATCACATGACTTTCACTTTCACAAAATAGGTTTCAATAACAAGTGCTGTCTATTTTCTATCAATACGTTGTAATTAGCTTTGAAGCAGTACTGTGGTTACAAATTGTTAGATTTCCTAGGCACAATGTTTAATATTTGTTTATATACATAACCTACACTTTCAAATTATTTAAGACCACTGATTATCTTGACTTCATCATAACTTTAAAATCAGTGTTAACATTAATATTTTCTCGCCCGTAATCAGAAGTAGCCATGTCTTCTTAACTGGGAAATTTGCAATACACAAAATCCCAATCCGTGGGGAAAAGATCTAAACTTGGGATATGACTTGCTTTTCTGCTTTTAATGTAAACAGCTGTAATTTGCATCTACGAAAATCCATGGTAAATTTTTGACTTGTGTATACCATAGAAACACCAATGACCTTAATTTGTGTTTCGCAATGTAAACCTATATACAGTCTATTCCACTCATCTGAAACCATACATTGTGAAAAACTGGCTATAGCGAGGATATTCTCTTTCCCCATGCATTTCTAACATTATACTAGTTGAATCCAAATAACAAATTCTGGCTGTAGTGAGGTTTAGATCTATCTCACTTCCATTTCATTATTAGTGGAGTTGAATGTAATTTGAAACTTAATGACCTTGATTTGGGTAAACCTTTAAGAATTTGTTGTACTACAATCTAATTAAAAAACCAATGTCTCACCAACACCTTTGTTGATATGTTGCGTAGATGGGGTCACATGTGAGTGACCTGGAGGCATGTCATGTTTGACCAATGAAAATGTAACTTACCAGTATGCAGTTTATGGAATGGTAAAAGGATATTAACATTATAAATAAACATCACTGAACATACAAAATCTGGAAGTAGAGAATTTATATCATAACCTTCGATATGATGGAATCACCAAATATGCTACAAATGAACTTTGCAGACTGATGATTTCTTTATTATAAAATGAGTTGTATCTATTTGCCATCTGATAAACTTTCAAGATCTTGTATGTTGTATTTTCAGTGATAGAACAGTACACACCTATGAGAAGTCACTCATAATTGACTCCAAAGTAGTTTTTGTAAATTCCTTTATAAGGAGATGGGAGTGATGAGAGACAATTTCTAACTAGATTGGTTGTCCTTGACCTGAGTTATCTTTTAAGAACTTTAATGATCTTGATTTATGTAAACCCTTAAGAAATATGATGACCCTGACTTGTGTAAACTTGTTTGTTTGTTTGTTTATTGCTGTTTAACGTCCCACTCAAGAATATTTCACTCATATGGAGACGTCACCAAATGCCGGTGAAGGGCTTCAAATTTTGGCCTATGCTCGGCACTTACGGCCATTGAGCAGTGAGGGTTCTTTAACGTGCCGACACCTACTGTGACATGGGACCTCCAGCTTGTGTAAACAATTACCATAATCGGTTGGGTATAATCTGCATATATGTATTATCCCCCCCCCCCCCCATTTCAGCATCAGGTCTCAGAGAAAAAAAGGTTTTCATGCTTTTAGGCCTACCCCGCATCTGGGTTTTATACATGGCCATTACTCGGGCATTAGTATGACTGAAAATCAAACTAATTTTAAATATCAATCCTAAGATCAGTATTTGACAGAAATAGAGAAATATTTATTAAATAAAAGAAAATATGATACTATGAAATTTGAAATAAATGTAAAACTACAAAATGGGAATTTGAAGTACGAAACTACAAGATACTACATATGCTGTTCCGTGTAACTCCCTTATTTACAGTTACAGCATGGCGGTTCACTTTGTCAACTACAAGCACGAAATAATCACTATAATTCGAGTTGAGATTGTTCATATTTTCAATAATAGCATAAAACTCTACGAGGAAGGTTAACAGGACACACAGGTACTGTACTATTCTGTTTCTGTTTCCCATGTATATTCTATTATTAAAGCCATGATTGGTTACCAAACGACAATCTGACAGTCTGAGTGTCACTCGCTGACCAACTTTGCAATGAGCTATTTTATAGGCGATTTGTAAACTGAAATACACATGCACACACACTGAAGACAAGATTCATTTATCAAACATTTATTCACCATCACCGTAGACAATAAACACATACAGAAAGCAATGGAGAAATAAATTGACATGAACATCATGATTACGAAAAAACTTGGCCAAATAAAGGCAAGTTTACCATCAAACATCAAATCTTCTGCACCTTTTTTTCAACATAGTCCCATGGGAAAAAATGCCAGAGGAACCCACATCCCTGAGACAAATTTTAAACTGAAAAGAGTGCAGATTATACACTGCCGATTATGGTAAGAAAATTTATGACCTCGACTTATGTAAACCTTTAAAAGCTTTGTTGACCTTGACATGTGTAAACCTTCAATAGATTTGATGACCTTGACTTTTGTAAACCTTTCAAAGCTTTGATGACCTTGACTTGTGTAAACCTTTAAGAAATTTGATGACCTTGACATGTGTAAACCTTTAGGAAATTTGATGACCTTGAATTCAAAACCTCCATAGACACATAACACGACTGGTTAAAAATAGATCGCATTACAATATACATTTTCATTGGATGTAAGTCTCACAAGGTTTACAACAGGAGATAAAGTGTGACACAACAAGGCTTTTTAGTACAAACATACCTGCATATCGGCTCAATATGACTGAAACAACATTAAAGTTATTTCTTTACAAGAAATTTTAATGTGATATTGTTTGTACTGATAATAGGCAGCGCATCAAATTGACGATTTGAACACTAATTTATGCATAAAAGTTTTAATTCAGAGTTCAAAATATGCACATTTGTGCATAAATGGAAACACTGCCTTGACTTGAATAAACCTTTAAAAGCTTTGTTGACCCTGACTTGTGTAAACCTTTGAAAGATCTGATGACCTTGTTTTGTGTAAACCTTTAAGAACTTTGATGACCTTGACTACTGTATAACTTTCCAGACCTCTTCTGAACTTACTTCCTTATTGATATTTGTCAACTGTTTGATTTCGGAGACGATCAAACCAATTATTCTAGAATGGTATGTTGCTGCCAAGGAATAAAACTTTGGATTGGATGTTATCTCCTGGTACCATGTGTCAGGATATCTGAAAGAGAACACAAACACATAACATATTGATACTGAAGCTTAATCATCATTTGAACTATCATACATTGTATGTATAATGTAAATTGAGAATCATGGTTTGGCATAAACAACTACAAAACAGGAAATAATGGTGTGGGAAGATACTTGGTATAAGAAGAAATAGTGTAATATAACACCACTAGGCTCATTTGCATTACTTACCTTTGGATGAATAGTCTTAATCTTATTTGTATGAATACAGTCTCTCAGCAAAAGAAAGCAATGTACATGTAGGAATACAAGTAGGAAAATATTCTCAAAGTACAACCAAATGACACTTATGTAAAAACTCCCATGGAACCAATATGTTTATCCATGTAAGGCTTAAACTGTAAGGATCAAAGTTCCTTAAACACTGACTCATGTTATCAAATTGAATGAAATTCCTGCTCAAAACAGGACACATCTCTGACAATCACAAACCTGGCTACTATTGTAACATCTATTATAGTAAGTACATGTAGATAGCAAAGTCATTTTTCAATCAATCATTTAACAATTTTATAACATTGGGCACTATGGATTACAGTCACAACAACAGATCAGACATTTCACCATGTTCACCTAGTAACTAAACAGAATTGATCTGCAGTACAAGCAGCATCAAATTATGATGTATTTCACCTGGAAAATGTATATAGAATTCAGAATTGTTACCAGCAAAAGTAAATCTACTAGCATAACGACATACATGATTTTTCATCACTTCATCCAATTAAATTTTGTAATTACTCCATTACTGATATCAATTTGACTAATTATCATTATATCACAGATAATCATTACTGATTCCTGTTAAGATTAATGATACATTTTATGAAAATGGAATTCTGGTACACACCATTATACTATATTTTTCTTTTCAAAGAAAAACAGTGTTACCATAGTGACACACTTACTCGATTGGAAACCATTCTGTACAGAGCTTTTTGACTTCTTCGATATCTCCTGGACAAAGAAACCGTAGCTGCACCTCCCTCTGTACACTGAAGGACAAAGCCTGGTTCATGTCCACTATAGTTGTTTGTTCATTATCAATTTTTGCAATTTGAGGTTTGTTGGTCCATTCTTTAAATTTATTTGACTTAAAAAATCATCGTTCTCTCCAGCTGATCTTGAATATGTCAATCATATCTTATGGTTTCATTCTGAAAATATAATAATATGATACTGTACTACAAATTTACAGTATGTTAAATTTCAGTAACATAAATCACTTTTATTTTATGATGGATTAATTTTTGCATAATTTTGCAAAGGGACCTGTTTGGAAGTCAAACACAGCAGAATCTTGTTATGCAATGTTATGCCAAAATCAAGTGAGTCGAAATTCCGGTTATGTCTTTTTAACATGTACAGAAGTCTTAATTTTTATGGATTGATAAATTTGTTAATCAAAACTTCAGTTTTCTCAAATTCTGGATGTCTCGAAGTAATAGGGGTGATCCCTTGAAAATTGAGATCACCAGATTCTACTGTACATACAATGTATAGCAAATACTTGTGCATGTTGTATATCAATAGTTCATGTTTATAATCTTAAATCTTAAGTTCATATAGACAACAGTGTGGTTATATGTATCAAAGTATTTACTGTTATACAAAAAGTTTATTGTGCACAACACTTAAGCAGCATACAATATCTGGAAATTGCAAAAAAAAAAAAGAAAGAGAAAGAAAGAAAAAACAAACAAAACAAATACTCTAATATGGAAATCATGTACATGTAGTCATATCAGAGACAGTATGCATCTGTATATATTCATACTAGCAGTTCAGTGGTGAATACTACTGCTTTCAACTAATGAAACTAAAGTCTTTTGCAGGCTTAAAATAATGAATTCATGTTTTGGCTATGTTTAATAAGTTAAGCCCATGAAATAAAGTTATCACTGAATATAAATGATTTACAGTGATAATATTATCAGTAATAATTTGACATGTATATAAATATATATATGTTGATTTAATGAGTATTTATAAGTTACATGTACATGTAGGCCTACATCTCAAATTACTAACTGGGGCTGTTCTAGCCCCCCCATTCCCAATCTAAAAACATATCCTCTTTCCAATGCAATATTAAAATATTAAGATTCTTAAGTTTTTTTTTCAAAACATGTATAAAAAGTCGAATTCCAATGTAAACAAACTCACCATCCCTACATTTCAACATCTGGATGATGGGAGTTTATAACAATTTCTGAGTTTATTTCAATAAACTAAATAAACTGAAATAAAGAAATGAATCATTTTTTAGATTTATAGATGTTCTTCCACAAGATTACATGAAATTCTTTTCTTCTTTTATTCAACAAGGTTTAGAGTCCAGTACCTCTGTATATAACAATTACATACATGCATTTAATATAATTGTTATCTATCACTGTTCCTTTTACTATGCAATATTTTAAAATATTTTAGTTAAACATAATCATCTAAGCAAAAGGTGATTCATTATCGTTTACATGCATAATTTAAAATCTTGCATTCTATTCTACAAGTACAGGTCTACCAAGGTAAATTTGCACATGTTTACAACCACAACAAGTCTAAATCAAATCAAAACAGGGATGACAAGCTACTTTTCTTCACAAAGGTATAAGAGATTCAGTAAGCACGGAGTCCGTGCAAGGGAATGATTTACCTGTACAACCTATTTTTGGAAAGTAGATCATATTGTTTTGGTTTTTGACTGAAACCGAATGTGCCACTTTATCTTGGTAGACCTGTACATGTACTTCAGGATCTTGTTACTAGGATACAGGTAGTTTGCAGCCATTTTCCGTAAACATTGAAAAACTTGGGACAAATTTGTCATATAGACATTAGAATCACACGAATAACAACTATAGAAACTAAATTATACAATAATGTTAGGTCTCATCTGAAAAACAAATGACTTTAGGTTAAATGACTTTCACTTATTATGCAAAGCACTGGTTGAAGGAATGGTAAATACCTTTTTTAAAGTCTTAGCCTATACATGAGCTGGTACCAGGAATCAAACCCAGGACCTTACGGTTGTGAGTCAAATGCTACATGTAGATTCAATTTCAAGTATCATAAAACTGTCACATTAGTAGTCCACCTGAAGGCTAAAATTATGGTAACCTAGAATATGTAGCCTCATTGTCATTGAGAAAATGAAACAAAGACATTCCAAATATATCATTAGCTTTGCAAGAAATAGGGTAAGACAAATGGTGTATCATCAACTTTGATCAAGGAAAAGCAATTAAAACATTAAAATAAAGAAAACAACACAAATATTAAAATATATATATATATAAACAGAGTATAGAAGAATGTTAGTTATTATGTAAAGAGACATTACATTTCATCAGCATGAATACAGTGTTAGTACGGTGGCACGATTTACCCAAAAAACAAAAAATACCCAAAAAGACCCAAAAAACACCCAAAAGGACCCAAAAAACACCCAAAAACAATTAAATCGAAATCAATAATCAAAATGCAATAAATATTTCAACAGCTAGAAATAAAAAAAAAATCCACTTCTCATGGAACTTACGGACACTGTCACCAAATCGGTCTTCTTCAATTATTTGCTTTCACGAAAATATTTTTCATATTTTATGTCAAATTTATATTATAAAAATTCTACGTAATGTGGAAAATGATGATTTCATATGTATTAAACGTCTTTGCCGTCCCCATATAAGTAACATTCTGGTACCTATATCAAGATAGCCAAACATACGTTTTCACGCATGCGTGATCTGTATCTGTCGCAGTGTAAATAACCTCAATTTATCAACGAATTTAAATAATAAAAATTCCTTGGTTTATCTGTGTATCGAATCAAGAACCCCTAAAGATATTTCAAGCGGTCCTAAAACGCCTTCCAAACCAACTTGCGTTTTAATTCTTGGTGCTTTTGTGTACATGTATCCCAAATGAAAAATCTCTTTTCAAAATGACTTATGCATAGAGACAAGGGTTTTTTTGTCAAGTCATGGCGCATGTTCCCAATACCCGAATTTTTTAACAAAAAAATTAATTTTCACTCAATAATTATTTACAAAAACGTCAGGAAAGTTTTGGATAAGCAAATTTCAATCCATTGTTATATCTAGAATATGATAGAAGAAACATTGTGTACATAATAGCGCATTGCAGCGCAGAGACACCCTGTCAGTTTAGTTAAATAGAACTCTTAAGATTGTATATTGGCAGCTAGCAATATATATCGACCTGTCGTTATAGAGCTCATTCAACGTTTTTCTGTGTAAAATTTGTATGATACAGTATAGTTAAGTTTATGAACCACCCCATTATTTCTATGTGTAAAAACTTGACTTTTTTAAAAATATTTTAGATTTATTCACTATTCTCTTGAAGTTTGGATATGTTATTTTAATCTTTTTAAATTAGTCTTTTTTATGTGAATCCTATTAGTTCCTCTAATTACTCTGTGATGCTTAAACATTATTAAAAACATTTTCTTTACGAACAAAGTAAAGAAGCATGTGATGTTGCAAAATGATGATTGTCATATGTAACTTGTAAATTTTAAATAATTAAATTAAATTTTTAAGTCTTAAAATAGATACTGAATAGAAATTAATTGAAGTCACTGAAAACAATTTCAAAAGGATTGTTTGATAAACATCTAGAAAGTAAATGGAAAGATATTTATTCCTTTATAAAAAGTGGGTGTGAAGAGAGTAATCAGTAGAGGAACTCAAAGACAATGTGATTACCCTTGTCAAACATTTTTGTGCATCAAAACACAGATGTGCATCATGTGGGGAAAAGGGTACAACATGCATTTTACTAACAATTATGAGATTACATGGTTGGACTAATAATCTCTCAGGTATATTAGTGCTAAATGTACCATCGTGATAATGCATGGTAGCTTAAAAAAAAATGTGTCAGTATGTAGTAGCTGATGAAAACTGAATTTAATGCATTGAACAAAGTACAATATTTATTCTACTTAATCTCAACATTTGTAAATAGCAGATCATTCCAAAGTTTGGCAACAAACACATATTGCTACACAGAATATACATATTAAATATTATAATAACTGAAACATAAATATCTCTGACCTTGCTACAGACAATACTGCTGTATGTATGCCAATTTAGTTATCTAGACATTCTTCCAGACTAGCTAAAATGAACACATTTTCATATTTTTTTTATTTTTTATGATGAATAATATATATTTATATATATATTTATTACAATATACTATTATATTCAGGTGCCAGGTTATGAGGAATGGTACAATATCAAATATTTCAGGAAATCCAGCTATATACACTTACAAACTGGAGGAGGACCTGAAGCGTGGTGACCTTTGTATTCAAGTTTGATTTTGTGAAAAGTGACAGACAGATACTCGGTTCTTTTAATGTAAGAGCAATAAAAACTGATCAAACAAACATGCTTATTATTTTTTTGTACTTTTATATGCTATGGCAATATTTTCAACAAGTTCTCAATAGGACAGTGAAATGACAGACACAAATTTTAACATTAGGGAATTTGACCCTATGGTGATTTTTTGTTTTGGCATTAAATTTTAAAACATGTGGTGATTTAACATCCAAATATCCCCTTCTGACAGAAAATATATAGTTTTGGGTGAAAACTTCATTATTATTTTTTCTGTTGTCCTGGCTATTTCAGAAATACATCGTGAAATTGGATAAAACAGCATTATCAAAGTCAAAAATATCTACAGTCATAAAAAATATTCATCATATTATAATAAGATTGCTAAAATTGTT
Source organism: Atrina japonica (assembly GCA_030159075.1). Lineage (NCBI taxonomy): Eukaryota > Metazoa > Mollusca > Bivalvia > Pterioida > Pinnidae > Atrina > Atrina japonica. The sequence continues at coordinate 73,307 of BROG01000200.1, forward strand.
ACGTTTTAAATGTTTTTGTGTGTTTTTTGGGTCATTTTGGATGTTTTTTGGGTCTTTTTGGGTAAATCGTGCTGCCCGTGTTAGTAGGCCTACTGAATATCCACAACCATAATCATATGATAGATATCCAAACTCAAAACTGAAGAAATTCTTCATTTGTTAAACAGTAAATCTCTGATTAAATGTCAACCACAACGTATTTGAATACTTAAAGAAAAGGACTATGTAAACAAAGATTTATCATATAACTATCACACCCTAAAATTGTACCTGCCTGGATGTAAACAAGTTCGGTGAATTGTTTGACAGGAAATAGTAACTGCGTCTGATCGGTCGACCTAAAATGAAAAATCATCCGAGTGAATGAAACGTTTTAATGACTCGGATCATAAGGTACTACTGAAAGCTTTTATTAGAATACGAAACATGGAGAAAGACTCACGTGTTGTTGTTGTGGAAGGATTCACAGGTTTTACAAACTAATTGAAAACATTTTCAGTTTTCTTTCAATGCACGAGATATCCATAAATTCACATAGATTTCATATTTATATGTACTCGTCAAAATTTTATGTTTTTGGAGTTGCTTTTATGCGTGATTACAGTGTGACAGACTAGGGACCGATAATCCGAAGTTATAGTTAGGCTATACATATATAGTATACATGTAGGAGAGAGAGAGATGTTTTTGCATTTATATAAGTCTTAATTGTTAAGTTTAAAATTACAGATTATGCAATTTTTGACACAGTATCTAAATACTCTTGAATCCCAACGCTATCATAACATGAACATTAAATGTAGTTGTCAATAGATGATAAACACAGTCACAGTGTATTATCCACAGATAATGTTACAATTGCTATATCTACATCAGACACTTGTCTTGTAATAAACGGGGTCCAGATGAATAAAAATAAATTAAACTTTTTTTGCTATTGATTTAATTTTATATATGTGTGCTTTTGATCTGTATCCTTGTACCCCTATTTCTGCTACCTATGGGGTACAAAAATCCCTATTCTGAAAAAGGAGGGGGAACACTGGTTGAACTTGAAGGGTGTGACTGTGAACGGTTTTTAAGATGTAAGCAAAAATATATATTTCAGGGTGTGGGGCAGGACCCCCACATGCACCACTGAATGTGTCTCGACATAACAATCAATAATATATATATTTATATAGGTGTGTGTTTGTGAACGGTTTTTAAGATATAAGTAAAAATATAAATTTCAGTGGGGTGGGGCAGGATCCCCACGTACATCGTTGTATGTGTCTACCCATAACAAACAAGAATATATATGGTTTAGGGGTTGGCATGTGAATGGTTTTCAAGAAATACAGTCAAACATTGTTATCTATTCTTGAAGTTGTTAGGACCAAGCAGAAAATTCAAGATAAACAGGTCCTCAAGTTAAAAGGTCTGTTACTAAATGCAATCCTGTTTCCTCTCATGAGCATCTCAGTAGTTGCCAGAAAATTTGTAGGCCTATATGTATATATCGTTTGTCTCTAATCGTCAGTATATGTGCAAGCTGACGGCTACAAAAACCATGTGTTATGTCAAGCAATATTTAAACAAATAAAAAGGAATCAATTCTGTTTGAGTATGTATTTCTTAATACACAACTGTATAGGCAAGTAAACATCTCTCACATTTTAATAGGAAGAACCCATGCTGCTTTCTATATCACAGAAGTGACACTATCATTAATATACATTTAAGAATGGAAAGTCTAAATACCGGTACAAATTATAGAAAGTAACATTAGCCCAGATTGAAGAGCAAAATAATGGAATTTTTGTGATTTTTATTCATTGTCTATTTTCAAAAACTATACAGAAAGCATATTTGTTCAGCACTAGTTATATAATCACAAAGATTTAATGATGATTTACAAAAATTAACTTCGAGATAACTGGTCACTTTTACATTGAAATTAAACATCGGGACCATGTGTTAACATTGACATTAGCGGTTTTTCGACTTTTCCAATCTTGAATTATCAGGTCTCTGTTTAGTAAGATATAGAAGGTAAACTGCTGGGACCAGTGCTTGATCTCGAGATAACCGGGCAAATCATAATTATCGAGATTATCGATCTCGACATAACAAGTTTTGACTGTATATTAAAAAATAAATTCAAGGAGGTGGGGCATATCGCCTCCAATGCACATTAATTAGCACTGATGCTTTACCCCAAAGGAACCTCCATCCAAATTATCAGCAACCTAACACCCTCATTAAACAAGAGACAAGACCCTTATGAAATTTTAACATTGATCTCAGCACAGCAAATTTTTGCAAAATACAATACATGTAAGTCCAAAAGCATTAAAATTTCATTAAAAAAAAAAAGAAAATATATTCTTAATTTAACTTCACAACATCAGACAGTGCTAGATCCCTCCTCCCATGAACATCCATGACAAGCTTGCACCAATATTAACAGCAAGCCTATAATCAAAACTTAACATTGGAGCTAAACGCAAAATTTGATGCCATTGCCATCAGAAAAGCAAAACATTCATGTGTAGGCCTATGTCTCCCTTTCGTGACTTTGTCATGGCAAGACAGCCCCCAACAATAGGGTGGAAAATCTCTTGTTGGTCAATGTCTACATGTATATCAGTTTTCCTGCAGCTGATGTTGTTTCAGAACATCTGAAAATTCTTGTTGGGATGTAAAACAAATTAATGTTGTAGAATTCTGAAATTCTGTTTCAATCTTGATTTTTCTAACTACTGGTATACAACATATTTTGTATATGTAAATGACTGTTATTGCCATAATAATTATGAGAGATACACATATAACAAGAAAATATAAATCTGTTTATATGCCTTAAAACACAAATATTACATTGTAGCTATTGGATTTTTATTAATCTAAATTCTAATGCACTATTTTATTTCTTCATTTTAGTACTACAGACAAGATTTTCTTCAAAAAGTAGAACTGGACATTACATATATGTTAAAAACTATACCTCTAAAGAAGTTGATGAAAGCAGACCAAGAGATAAAACTTTGTTTGTATTGAATGTTCCACCATATTGCAATGAGGTAACTATATGTATATCATCTTTGTTTTTCTTAATACACAATGGCAGTGTGGTTAGGGTGTCATGCTGTAAACCATGAAGTATATCACCTCCGGTCTGCAGGGGTTCGAGCCCCACTGGAGCCTAAACTGAATTTGTGAGAAAGTTTACCAGTTTATTTGCAGGGAATCGGTGGTCTCTTCCTGGGTACATTGTAACCAGGTTCTGTCCTCCACCATTAAAATAATAAAAATTTGCCACCACCATTTAACTAAAAACTTGTTGAGTGTGGCATAAAACACCATTCAAACAAACAACCGATACACCATGAATTTTTCATGTGTAAGTGTGTGTGTTTGTAAACTTTTGAATATTTTAACTCCTCTCAAAACCAGTGAGCAAACTTCCTCCAAATTTGGTATGCAACATTTTTAGCAAACTTTGTGAATTTCATTCTCGTTGGGCCAGGGCTTTTGATGATTTGGAGAATCAAGTGACTGGTAGGGTAATACATTGTATAAGCATCTTGTTTTATCTACATGTTAGTAGATTAAAAAAATGTTTTCAATCTAATGCACACAACTCTCAGAAAATCCAAAAATATGATTATTTTACTTAAAGCAGCTACATGTAAGATTTCTGATTCTCTTTATGTTTTCAGTGTGACAGATTTCACCTGAGCCAATTGATCAATTAGTCTGATGTTAACTTTTTACATATTTTGACTTCTCCTCTGAATCCCTGGTTATGTATACAGAGATATGCTTTTGAGCAGGTTGAGCTCCATAATTATATGAAATGACATTGATCTAATTACATGTATTTCCTTATGTTCAACAAATGATCTTGAGAAATAATGTTCTTGAGAAATAATGTTTTATCTTGGTATATATCGGTATATAATAAATACAAATTAATAAATATGGAAAGATTTCACTGTTGCACAATTTCATTTGCAGGAATGTCTTAAAAGAGTGTTTTCAAAATGTGGCAAAGTTCATCAAGTTTATCTCCATGACAGACCCATAGCTGGAGCACTAAAATCTGACCAATCAACTTTCTTCCCAGATTTTGTCCCAAGCAAGGTAATTACAAAAGGGATACAATTGAAAAATTGTATTTAAAATGGAATCATCAACCAATGAACATTATCTTTGATAAAATGTTTAACATGTTGAAATACTGAAATTATATATAAAAGTAGCTTCATGTTCATTTTTTTTTCACAATTATAAATCCGAGTTAATGTAATCATGAACTTGATTCTTTTTTTGTCTACTTAAGCATAACTTTTCATTTGATTTTAGGGATTCAAAGTAGCATATATAGTATTCAAAAGTGCAGTTGCCATGAAGAAAGCTAAAACATTGCCTTATGATGTACCTCTTATACTGTCACAAGAAGATGCCCCTGTTCTAACAGGCATGAGAAGTAAGTAGTCAAGTTTTTGTTTGTATATCCTCAATGACAGAAAGTTAAGAGATGTATCCCACTATAATGTGGGGTCTTACATTTCATTTTTTTTTTTATTTTTGCTGAAAGACAGTGTTAGTTTTGTATTAGATCGATTTTTACAAAATTCAAAGATATGTTTTTCTTTTTTTCTATTTCCCCCCAGATTGACAACCAGAGTAAAAAAACAAAGAAATTACATGTATTTGAATTCTTAAAATATTGATGCAGTTTAGTACCAGAATAAATAACTCATATAAAGTAAGGCAAGGCATAAAAATATGGATATATGGAAATATTACCAAAAAGCACAAATCAGTTTTACCAATTTCACGTTGCTCCAGAGTTATGCCCCTTGGTTTGTCAGAAACTAGCACATGATTCCTGAATATTTCTTCTTTACTCACTTCATACAATGAATTTGATGAATATAATAATATGGTTAATTCCGATTGCAAATTAAATAACATCATCTTATTTATGTTGATAATAGAATGGTGTCAGCAGTACAGAGAAAACAAGACAGACACAAAGGCAATGCAGAAAGAGATAGATAAATATATGATTGAGTATGATCGACTTATGGAAGAGGAAAAACAGAAAGCTTTAGAGGACGAAGGTCAGCCTGATGAGGAAGGATGGGTTACTGTCACACGACATGGAAAAAATAAGGGAGCACCTCGTACAGAGACAATGGAAAAGAAAGTCACAGCAAGAGATAGGAAGAGACGCAAAGAAAAGGTTATTCATTTATAGCACAGAAATTGAAAGTCACATGATTTTGTTTTAATGGTGTTTTACAACACAATGATGTCACAGTTATAAAATGGCAGCCAGTTTTTAATGGTGGAGGAAAAGTCCTAATTACAATGAACCTGGACAAAGACCATTGACCTTTTGCAAGTAAATGGGCAAACTTTATTCCCACAATATCAGTTTAGGTTCCAGTGAGGCTCGGTACTATGTTAAAGCTAGATGCACTGACCACATGGTCGTAGTAGCCTTTGATAAGCTCCTGACATAAGAATTGAAAGTCACAAGAACTTTTAATGAAGCTCCTATGTAACTGTAGGCTGAGCATGTTAAGATATGTAGTGTTAGTGGCACTTCACCTATAGCTGGTGAAATCACCATAGAAGTGTAGTATATCAACCTTAAACAACATTAAAATCAAGTCAAAGATGTCAACATTAAAACCAAGTCAAAATGTAGAGATGTATCATAGATAATCATAAATAGAGTTAATCCTTAATTTGGGGTATCCTGGAAGTCATGGTAATCTTCCATTAGCTTTGCTAGCAAACTTAGAGTACTTGATGACACACTTCCTATGATATTTTTATATGTCTGTTGTTAAAGTATATGACAAAAGAAAAATATTGTTGTGCCGTGACTGCGACATCCTGTCTTATTCACATTTTATATATCAGGTAATTCTTTCAGCCTCAGAATAATTAACTAATTTTTAAATTTTGTATCTGAAATGCATATTTTGATCAATTTGCAGGAACTGAAGAATTTTTATAAATTTCAAATTAGAGAAACAAAAAGGGATCGTAAGTATGATATTTCCTTTTATATTGACATCAGCTAGGTTAATACCAATGTGTAAATATTGAAATTAGTGTACAGTTGAGAGAAAGATTTCAAATTAAAACAGTAGGCATAAATTACTATGTCTTGACCCTGTTCTTTTCCAAAAGATAATATAAATAATGAAAAGTATAGTAATGGTTACAGATTTACAAATTCTGTGAATGATAATTTTGATGAGTCACCCTCATGTGTTTTTCATCAGTGAGTTCAAATAATGAATGCTTATTACAAAAACTGAATATGAAAAAATTGAAATATGTAATTATATAATATGTGTAATGTTTGTAGTCTTTTTTTTCTAAATATTCTTATTTTGTCCTTGCAGAAATTGCTGATTTACGAAAGAAGTTTGAAGAAGATAAACAAAGAATTGCAATTATGAAAGCATCACGAAAATTCAGACCATATTAAATTATAAAAAAATATGTATTTCTTTTTTTTTATCTGAATGATTTAGCTCAGCAAAGATGTCATCACAAACACACATGTAGTTGTACAATTTGTCATTTAGTCTGACCTTTAGATCACATCCTACAACATCTGAAGTCTGATCTATAGATGACAACCTACAATCTCTTATGTCTGATCTGTAGAGGACAACCTATAATCTCTTATGTCTGATCTGTAGAGGACAACCTATAATCTCTTATGTCTGATCTGTAGAGGACAACCTACAATCTCTTATGTCTGATCAACCTCTATAATCTCTTATGATCTGTATATAATCTTTTATGTCTGATCTGTAGAGACAACCTTACTGAATCTCTTAATCTCTTGTCTGATCTGTAGAGGACAACCTCTTATGTCTGAATCTAGAGGAATCTCTCTTATGTCCGCTATAATCTCTTATGTCTGATCTGTAGAGGACAACCTATAATCTCTTATGTCTGATCTGTAGAGGACAACCTATAATCTCTTATGTCTGATCTGTAGAGGACAACCTATAATCTTTAATCTCTTATGTCTGATCTGTAGAGGACAACCTATAATCTCTTATGTCTGATCTGTAGAGGACAACCTCTTATGTCAAAAGGACAACCTACAATCTCTTATGTCTGATCTGTAGAGGACAACCTATAATCTCTTATGTCTGATCTGTAGAGGACAACCTATAATCTCTTGTGTCTGATCTGTAGAGGACAACCTACAATCTCTTATGTCTGATCAATATAATCTCTTATGTCTGATCTGTATCTTTTATGTAGAGAGGACAATCTATAATCTCTTATGTCTGATCTGTATCTGTAGTAGGGACAATCTATATGTCTGATCTGTAGAGGACAACCTATAATTTCTGATCTGTAGAGGACAACCTATAATCTTTATGTCTGATCTGTAGAGGACAACCTATAATAATCTTTGTAAGGACAATCTAATCTCTTATGTCTGATCTGTAGAGGACAACCTATAATCTCTTATGTCTGATCTGTAGAGGACAACCTATAATCTTTAATCTGTAGAGGACAACCTCTCTTATGTCTGATCTGTAGAGGACAACCTATAATCTCTTATGTCTGATCTGTAGAGGACAACCTATAATCTCTTATGTCTGATCTGTAGAGGACAACCTATAATCTCTTATGTCTGATCTGTAGAGGACAACCTATAATCTCTTTAGTCTGATCTTAAGATGGCAACTTAAATCTCTTTAGTTGGATCTGTAGATGACAACCTACAATTTCTAGTATGATCTGTAGATGACAACCAATTATCTCTTTAGTCTGATCTGTAAATGGCAACCAATTATCTCTTTAGTCTTATCTGTAGATGACAACCTACAATCTATTTGGTCTGATCTATAGATAACAACCTATAATTTGTTTGGTCTGATTTGTAGATGATGACCTACTATCCTTTAGTCTGATCTGTAGATGACAACCTACAATCTGTTTGGTCCGATTTATAGATAACAACCTATAATCTATTTGGTGTGATCTGTAGATGAGGACCTACTATCCCTCAGTCCGATCTGTAGATGACAACCTACAATCTATTTGGTCTGATCTATAGATTATACAACCTGTAATCTATTTGGTCTGATCGGTAGATGATGACCTACTATCCCTCAGTCTGATCTGTAGATGACAACCTACAATCTATTTGGTCTGATCTGTAGATGACAACCTACAATCTCCAGACCAGTTCCTTTCATGGTTTAAGCGTTTGTTTGATTTTCTTCTTATTTTCCTATACAGCTTTGTGTAAACTGATAATATTAGATACAATGACACAAGTGCTTCTGGTCACCCATGAGTATAACTCCAGTCAAGTGCTTCTGGTGACCCATGAGTATAACTCAAATCAAGTGCTTCTGGTCACCCATGAGTATAACTCGAGTCCAGTGCTTCTGGTCACCCATGAGTATAATTCAAGTCAAGTGCTACTGGTTGCTCATGAGTATTAAGTAAGTTGTTTGCTTCTGGATGTCCATGAGTATAAATAAAGCAACTCAAGTGATGGTGGTCACTCACGAGTGTTGTATACTTCTGGTTGTTTAAAAGTATAAATACAGCAACTCGAGTGATGCTGGTCACTCATGAGTGTTGTGTACTTCTGGTTGTTTATAAGTATAAATACAGCAACTCAAGTGATGCTGGTCACTCATGAGTGTTGTGTACTTCTGGTTGTTTAAAAGTATAAATAAAGCAACTCGAGTGATGCTGGTCACTCACGAGTGTTGTGTACTTCTGGTTGTGGATGCTGGTCACTCATGAGAGTTGTGTACTTCTGGTTGTTTATAAGTATAAATAAAGCAACTCAAGTGATGCTGGTCACTCACGAATGTTGTGTACTTCTGGTTGTTTACATGTATAAATAAAGCAACTCGAGTGATGCTAGTCACTCACAAGTGTTGTTTACTTCTGGTTGTTTATAAGTATAAATACAGCAACTCAAGTGATGCTGGTCACTCACGAGTGTTGTGTACTTTTGGTTGTTTAAAAAAATAAATAAAGCAACTTGAGTGATGCTGGTCACTCACGAGTGTTGTATACTTCTGGTTGTTTATAAGTATAAATAAAGCAACTCGAGTGATGCTAGTCACTCAAGAGTGTTGTTTACTTCCGGTTGTTTATAAGTACCTGAAATAAAGCAACTCAAGTGCTTCTGATTGCTTATGAGTAAAATAGCAAATCATTTGCTCCCGAGTTTGAAACAAATGAGGTGCTTCTCTTTACTCATCAGGGGAAAGCAATTCAATTGTTTCTGATCATTCATAAGTATAAAAGCAGTTAAGTTCTGGTTGCTCATGAGTATAAAAGTAATTCAGGTTCTGGAAATCAATTGCTTCTGAGTGCTCATGAGTATAAAGCAAATGAAGTATTTCTAGTTGCTCAGGAGTAAAAAGCAAATTCAATTGCTTCCAGATGCTCATAAGTTTATTTAAAGCAATTCAATTGATTCTAGTTGCTCATGACTATAAAGCAAATGCAGTGCTTCTCCTTGTTCATTAGTAAAAACAAAGATGTACATCTAACTGCTCTGACATGTATATTGCAAGTTAAGCTTTTGATTGATGACAAGTACAAACCACGTCATTTGAGTAATCCCAAATCAGCATAGTTCAATATTATTATCTATATGTATATGTTTCCATAACAACACACTGGTTATTTTAATGTGTTTATTTTGATGTAGTAGAAATGCTGATGACAATGATGTATCACGTGATATGTCCATGTATAACATGTACTATGTTGTGTCCATGTATTCTGTAGCATGCCTGGCAGTAGTCTGATGTTTCACTATAATCTCTAGAAGTCTGAAAAATAATAAAGTAGCATCATAATGTTAATTAAAGTAGAACTTAAGTGAGTCAAACTTCAATAAGTCAAATTTCTTGATGTCCCAAATGGTTTTATTAAAGACAATTCATGGTTCTAAATTTTATGAGTCAAATTTCTCAATTCAAGTAAAAACATCAAAATTACCAACTAATAAATCAAAGTCAAAATTGACCTAAACCACAGATTGTCCTAAGCAATTTCACTCCTGAGCTGCTCATGGTATACAGGGATGCAGGTATTCCCATAAACATGCTAGATATCATTTTCTTTATGAATATGATAAAGATATCAACAAATTAAAAATTATGAAATAATACTATTTTACTTTTATCAAATGTCTTGTAAATATCAATGATTTGCAATTTTGTGTTTATGATTGTCAGTTTACCATTTAATATTTTCCTAAAGATGTTGATTTAAAATCATCTATCATTTCAATGGAGACTTCAAAATTTTTTGTGGTTTCTTGGCCTACATATTCTTCTTGGTCTTTCCACGATTGTAGATGGTTCTCAGGTGAGCATTTGAGGCCCTCTTGGGCTTCTTGTTCTTTTTCAACCCATGAGGACACAGTAATTCAAGTACAATGTATTTCTTACATGCCTTTATTTTTTAATACAAATGTTTGTTAAATATACATAAAGTTCACTTTAGCAATCATAACAAAAGATCATGACCACATTGTCTTATATGGTTTTCTAGCAGTCAAGAACACCCAACAGATTCTTGCAATTATGTGTAATACGAAACAGAAGGAATTTTTGTTGATTACCATTCATGAGTCAAAAGTCCTGATGTTTTGAACATTTCTAGGTGGTCTCTAGAACTTCAACTCATCAAATTTTTACTGTACTTAACTGACATCAAATCAATACCATAGACTGAAAAGTGGTTTTATCAGTTACAGAAGTCCTTTCAATGAATACTGAGATAGTAAATGTTAAATCTTATGTCACTCACCTGTTTTGGGGTAAAATTTCACAAATCTTTCCCAATCCAAAGTATCCTATAATTTACAAAATATACATATATTTTATGTTTCATCTTTACACATGACATGTATGATGACAAATTCAATTGAGCACATTTTTAGGTCTCCAAAGGCTCAGGGTGACCTATTGCGATCGTCTTTTGTCTGTTGTTGTCCATCGTTAACTTTTACACATTTTGGACTTCTTCTCAAGAACCAGTCGACCAATTTTCACCAAACTTGGCATGTATCATCCCCATGTGAAACCGCATAAAGTTTGCTAGTTCCCATAGGGGCTTCCTCCAAAAGGGACCAAAAAGGACCAAAACTTGGTAAATCAATCATATATAACATTATACATTTGTCAGGTCACCCGTTATATTAGTTATTTCCCCTTTTTGTGGATTTTTCATGTTTTTGGATTTTTTTTTTTGGACATTACCTTGAAAAGTATAATAGCTAGAGTAAAAGTGAAAGCAACAAAAAATGTTCAGCAAGTAAAGACCTACAAAAAAGTCAAGTAGGCCAAAATTGTCAATCACCCCTGATGGGAATAATTTCCCTTTTAAGTAGATTTTTCATGTTTTTGGATGTTTTTTTGACATTATCTTGAAATGTATAACCTAAAGTAAAAGTGAAAGAAGCAAAAAAGTTCAGCACACAAAGATCTACAAAAAAGTCAAATAGACCGAAATTGTCAGGTCACTCCTTATGGGAGTTATTTCCTGTTTTAAGTGGATTTTTCATGTTTTTGGATGCTTTTTGACATTGAAAAGTATAATGGCTAGAGTAAAAGAGAAAAGCAGAAATGTTCAGCATGCAGTTATTATCATTTCAGTGCTCATGGGGAGTTAATTATATTCTGCTCAGGTGACCGTCAAGGCCCATCAGGCCTCTTGTTAAACATATACATGTATGATGTGTAATAACAATGCATGTAGCATGTGTTTGTATCAAGATCCATGTTTGGTCAGATAATTACAATATTTTTGCTGACCTGCAGTTTATAAATCGATAAACAGACACACCACTCATGTACATGTAATCCAGTTTCTGTTGTAGGACCCTATGTAGATAAGAATAACTCAGAACTGTACAAATTACTGTCCAAGTTGTATCTGTTGATGAATTATTTATAATTGATGTGGAATTCCTTATATGGACACAATAGCACAATTTATGTTCCAGTAAGCTTTCATGTCAAAGTTTTATGTCTTCTAAAACTGTTAAACAAGATATGAAGATATCTTGTCTCTATGGATTTGGACTATAACACCAAATGTTACAGTTTAATTAGAAAAAACTAGGACAGGACAATAATACATGTAAGTCTAGCATTTCCTCCACTATACATGTACAATTAAGTCTAGCATTTCCTATGCCTCCACTATACATGTACAATTAAGTCTAGCATTTCCTCTGCCTCCACTATACATGTACAATTAAGTCTAGCATTTCCACCACTATACATGTACAATTAAGTCTAGCACTTCCTCTACTATACATGTACAATTAAGTCTAGCATTTCCTCCACTATACATGTACAATAAAGTCTAGCATTTCCTCTGCCTCCACTATACATGTACAATTAAGTCTAGCATTTCCTCCACTATACATGTACAATTAAGTCTAGCACTTCCTCCACTATACATGTACAATTAAGTCTAGCACTTCCTCTGCCTCCACTATACATGTACAATTAAGTCTAGCATTTCCTCCACTATACATGTACAATTAAGTCTAGCATTTCCACCACTATACATGTACAATTAAGTCTAGCACTTCCTCTACTATACATGTACAATTAAGTCTAGCATTTCCTCTACTATACATGTACAATTAAGTCTAGCATTTCCTCCACTATACATGTACAATTAAGTCTAGCACTTTCTCTGCCTCCACTATACATGTACAATTAAGTCCAGCATTTCCTCCACTATACATGTACAATATATATGTTGGCCTACAGTATTTTTACTGTCTCATTCACTTTTAGAATCTCATAAACCTGTTTGTAGTTGCAACTGAGAGTACTGATGAATCAATACATGTTCCATACCTGTGAAACCATTAGTAATGGAATGGAGAGCAATTACAATATTTAACTAAAACCTTAACTGGGCAGACTGGCGGATGCAAACAAAATCTGTAGACCACCTGCTTTAACCAGTAGGCAACTAGTAGATAGAAACAAAAACAGCCGTGCATCAGATGAAGGTAAAATAAGACCATGATTTCTGAGTGTATATTCAATACTTTGCTTTTGGGGTCCTTGTTGAGAAGTATGAGAACTTTCCAACATTTATTCTGTAAAGAGTTAAATTCAACAGGTTCTAGTTTTCACATTCTGATGTCCTTATTGAGAGGTATGAGAACTTTCCAACATTTATGATTATATAGAGTTAAATTCCACAGGTTCAAATTTTCAGATTTCCTTGTTGAGAGGTATGAGAACTTTCCAACATTTATTCTATATAGGGTAAAATTCCGCCTGTCAGGTTTTAATTTTCACATTTTGCTCTTTCCTGAAACTATTAAGTTCTTTTTTATTTTGTGGATCAGGAATAATGGAAAATAGCAACAGGTTTTGCAAAGATAAACCAGCAATATATTATGTATATATATAATTTGGTTAGAGACTTATTCACTATTTCTTACATTCACAGATTTATTCACACAGTGAAACTAGATGTGAATATTAATATTTAAAGTTTTTTTTATGTGTACAAAGGCACTGATGGAGAAATAATTAACATTTGTATAATCTTATCCATGCTCGTAAATAAAACAATACTTGAACATCACTCAACATAGATTATGAATAATCAATCTTATATGCACTGAAAATTTTATGACATTTATATTTGATGGAAAATTGTTTATGTATTTAAACATCTCACATTATAAAGACATAGATGATGTTATTAAAGCTATATAAGCTCTCACAATGATTATTTTTGTCCCCTTAGATATAGCCGAGAATATGATAAAAATACATTATCAAACATGTAAAACGTTGTAAAAGATCTTCTTTTCTAAGTTATTTGTTTTATAAGAATTTAAGTTTTCCTGTACCTTAAAAAATCCAACTGTATTTCCATGTGTTCAAATACAATATCAAACATGTAAAATGTTGTAAAAGATCTTCTTTTCTAAGTTATTTCTGTTATAAGAATTTAAGTTTTCCTGTACCTTAAAAAATCCAACTGTATTTCCATATGCAATGACCTTTCAGATAAACTCTTTCGCCATATCAAATGTACTTCGTAATTCGGTCAGTGGCTTTTGGTCCTTAACACGCTTGGACTATGTTAAAGTCGGTCAATTTTTATGTGTTTTCTATTTATTTTTAAAATACAGAATGTGATTTTTATTGGAAAGTGCATGTATTATATAAAATATATGCTTTTCAAAGCTGGATGAATATATGATTAAATATATCAGATCACTAAAAGAATATTTTCTGATCTTAAAATGTTACCTTGAAATGCTGACATTTACAAAACGGAAAGTTTTACATCGTGGAATTGGGCAGTTCATGATTATATGTGTCAAGAATGATAAAGTCGAGAATGAGATGGGATGAGTTATGGATCGAGATCACCCGATATACCTGGCACATGGATAATTTCAGAAACGAATGTTTTGAAACAACGAAAAAGACAAACTTTGCCTGATTTAGGTATGAAATGATGATGTACAAAAATAAACACAAAGGGTAATAAGAATAGAATGCATATTAACTGCAAATAGCACATGTTTATTGGTCACTGAAAAATTACCGAAAGTTAATTTGCAATGCTCGAAGTATGGCGGACAAAAACATTTGGCAAGATTGTTGCAACTTTACACATGCATTTGTTATTCTAACCACCAGATGGTCTCTTTGGAATATATATGAGATAGAATATCATTTAAAATGAGCATGTAAATTTTTTCACCTACGACAGCTTATATCGCTTCAAAATATGACATTTTATTTTTAAACATTCCCCAGGATCATACCTTTTTCATCTTTTAAACTTCCTGTGACCATGGCTAACTGTATTACTTGACCAATTCTCTCTATCAGCATGTGCAAGTTCTCATTATCGTCTTTGATTCTACACTGATGATAAATCTGCATCAGAGATTGTGCCAACGACACAAAATGTGACATTAGGAAAAGCTCCTGGTTTAGTTCCATACTTTTGTAAGCCAGTAAACTTTGCAATATTCCGAAATGAAGCTTTGACAATAAATCCAATGTTTTTACTTTATTTGAATCCTGAAGTTTTGAATGTGAATTTTCTTGATACTTCGTTACAAGATGTCCCAAAACGCACCATTGAACAAGGCCAGGAAAAGGGCATGAGAAATTGGCCTGTATGCGAACCAGTCGTACAGATTCTGAACATAAACAAGGATCAGATGAAACCCAATTTGTGATGCACTCTAACAAGTTGACAGGTGGTGGTCTCTGAAAGGCTGCAACAAAACGAGAAAAATAATTAAACATGATATAACATTTTAGGGTTTTGTTTTGAATGGTGTTTTACACCACATAACTACTTTTCAGTTATATGATGGTGGCCAGTTTTTAATGTAGGGGGAAAACCTTCGACCTTCCGCAAATAAAATATAACATTGTAAAGTGGGTCAATGTCTAAAGAATTACAAAATGATACCAAATTACAAACATCTCTGTAAAACTGCCTTTAACTTCATATCTGTACAGTGGCAGTTCAACAATGGCAAATAAGACATGAAACATGAATCAAAGTTGAATTTTGTCACATCCCAAAAGTAGTCACATTTATTACTAATAACATTTTACACATTTCAAGAGTCGGCCTGGCTCAGTCGATAGCGCGCTTGACTCTTGGTCGTGAGTTCGAGTCCAGCAGGCAGAAGGTTGGTTTCCCGTCCTTTGAATGAGACAGTAAAAACTTAGGTCCCGTGTCACAGTTGGTGTCGGCATGTTAAAGAACTTGCTCTTCAATGACCGTAAGTGCCAAGCATAGACCATAATTTAAAGCCTTTCACCTGCATTTGGTGATGTCTCCATATGAATGAAATATTCTTGAGTGGGATGTTAAACAACAACAAACACATTTCAACATTTGTCTTTTTACTTCCTGTCTAAAAACTTTCACTGATCTTAAGATACTCCCACCTAATCTTGAAGTTTCAAAGTTGCGCCAATACAAATAAGTTCACTGATGTATTATAGCTACCTGACATGTGTCTGCAGTTTTAATTATTATCTACAAGACCCATATAATTCTCTTCAGATGAGATGAAGAAATTCAATTTCAAATAGATGATCAACTATTTTTAGAAATACTTTTATTAGAAATTAGGGGGAAAACTATTTCATATTCAGCATATAAGAAGAAGATGCATAATTTGGAAGAAAATAATCTTATTAGTAATATACAGAATTTGGAATCAAGACAAGATGTTAATATAGAAAGAACTAAGGGAAAAAAAAAAACAAGAATTAGAAAATTTGAGACTAAATAAACTTAAGGGTAGTATTATCAGATCAAAAGTCAAATGGATTGAGGAAGGTGAAAAACCTACATCATATTTTTTAAATTTGGAAAATAGAAATTTTACTTCTAAAATTATTCCTAAAGTAGTTAAAGATAATGGTGAAGTAATTAATAATCAGAAAGATATACTAGAAGAAGTAAAATTATTTTATGAAAATTTATATTCATGTAAGAATAGCGAAGTTTTTGAACTGGATGAAATTTTTAAAAAATGTTAATGTTCCTAGATTAAATAAAAAAGAAGCTGATAGTTTAGAAGGTTTTAATTACATTAAGTGAAGCATCCCAAACACTTTGGAAAATGAAGAATAATAAAAGTCCAGGATCGGATGGTTTCACCGTTGAATTTTTTAAAGTTTTTTGGAAACAATTATGTAATTTTATTGTCAGGTCAATCAACTATGGTTTTTTTAAAGGACAATTATCAGTTACCCAAAAACAGGGGATAATCACTTGTATACCCAAAGGAGATAAATCTAGACATTTTATAAAAAAATTGGAGACCAATTACTCTCCTGAATAATATTTACAAAATTGCATCTGGATCTATAGCTAATAGAATAAAAAAAAACCTTAAATAAATTAATTGACAGTGATCAGACGGGATTTATTCAGGACGCTATATTGGGGAAAACACTAGATTAGTATACGACATAATGCATTATGCTGAGGAAAATGATATTACAGGAATGTTACTAATGATAGATTTCGAAAAAGCTTTTGATTCCGTATCTTGGACATTTTATGAATAAAGTTTTGGATTATTTTAAATTTGGCAATGACATAAAAACCTGGATAAAAATTTTACATAACAATTCTAGTTCTGCAGTAAATCAGGGTGGTAATTTGTCTAATTTTTTTGAAATAAAAAGAGGATGCCGTCAAGGTGACCCTATTGCCCCCTATATCTTTGTTTTATGTGCTGAGATCTTAGCAATTAGAATTAGAAAATAATAAAAAAATAAAAGGTATACAAATAAATCATACCCCTATTCTTCTGTCTCAATATGCTGACGACACAACTTTGATTTTAGATGGAACAAAAAATTTCTCTATTAGAAGCAATTAATGAATTAAAATGTTTTGCAAAAATTTCCGGCTTAAAGATGAATTTAAATAAAACCCAGGTTGTTTGGCTAGGAAATAAAAAATACAGTGATGAAATTATTGCCCCTGAACTTAATTTGAAATGGGGAAATAGAACTTTCACTTTATTAGGAATAGAGTTTTCATGTGGATCTAACTAAAATTCCCCAAATTAAATTATGACAAAAAATTAGTCAAAATTAAATCAATTATCAAATCGTGGAATAGAAGAAAGTTAAACACCAATAGGAAGAGTGCAGATAATAAAATCTCTTTTGATTTCACAATTAAACCACCTCTTTATATCACTTCCTAATCCTGATGACTACTTTGTTAAAAAACTCAATACTGAACTCTACAATTTTCTATGGAATAGCAAAGTTGATAAAATTAAAAGAGAAATTGTTGTTAAAAAATACATAGAGGGGGGACTTAATATGGTACAC
Source organism: Atrina japonica (assembly GCA_030159075.1). Lineage (NCBI taxonomy): Eukaryota > Metazoa > Mollusca > Bivalvia > Pterioida > Pinnidae > Atrina > Atrina japonica. The sequence continues at coordinate 91,222 of BROG01000200.1, forward strand.
TTAATTTCATCTATTGAATCACTAAAACTAACATGGATACGGAGACTTTATTCTACCTCAAGTAAGTGGCAAGAACTGTTAAAAACAAAAATAGATGAAAATCTATTAGCACACTGTGGAGTTGATTATATTGTTAAATGTCAAAATAATATAAAAAATATATTTTGGAAGGATGTTTTTTAGAGTATGGGAAAAAATAGTTAAAAAGATAGAAAAGCTTGAAAACTATGTTAGTTCAGCCTTAGAAATACCTATATGGTATAAATAATATTTTTACTATTGATAATAAAAGTATCTTTTATAAAGAGTGGTTTAGAAAAGGAGTCAGTATTTTAAATAATTTCATCAAAGATGATGAAAGCTTTACTTTTTTATAGTCTTGAAGAATTTAAAGAAAAATATAACATTAAATCAAACTTTTTACAATATTATGGCATTGTTCAAATTATTCAGAATTATATTTTACAGTACAACAAACCCTGTAAAAACATCTCTTACCCAAACATCCCAGTAAATTTAAAAGTTATAATAAAAAACAAGAAAGGTGCAAAACCTTTTTACAACATACTTCTTAATAAAAGTGCTGTGTCATCTGGGCAAAGAAAATGGGAAGAAATTTTTGAATTCAACGAAGCAACATGGAAGAACATATATACAATTCCATTTCAAGTTACAAATCAGTCTAGTCTACAGTGGTTACAATACAGAATTAATCAGCACATTCTAACAACAAATTCTTATTTGTATAGAGTAGGTTTAGTAAATAGTCCCTATTGTAATAGGTGCGAAATAGAAATAGAAACAATTGAACATGCCTTGTGGGAATGTGATTTTGTACAAAATTTTTTGAATGATTTTTCTCAACTATTAGACAATCTTCATATTCCTTTCGCTTTGAATAAGGAAATTTTTATTTTTGTGGTGTATATAGTAATCCCATGGATTATATTTTTCAGTGGACAATTTAATAATTTTACTAATTAAGCACTATATATATAGAACAAGATGTTTACAACAGTCACTATCAATAAGATGTATTACACTAATAATTCTAGATCATTACAATGTCTTAAAATATATTGCAAACAGTGAGAATAAAAATCATAAACAGAAATTTTATAATAATTGGGATAAATGGAAAATGCTACTTGATACGGTTTAACCACATATATCTTATAACTGATATAAAAATATTTATGTGTGTTCATATGGTAATTAATTTATGCAATCATTTTGAAATATAATGGATTTATGTTTAAATTAATAGATGAATTGTATCTTTTATATGCATTGATTACATAAGAATTATACATATGTGCATGTATACTTGTACATACATGAATATGATTGTAATGTTTTTTCTTGTTTAGTCTCCTCATCTCTGCTGAGCTATAGAAGTGTAGAACTTGTATTAAATCAAACCATACATGTGTAAATAATATATAACATTCTCTCTCTCTCTCTCTCTCTCTCTCTCTCTCTCTCTCTCATCTTTTTCTATCTTTCTTTTCCCTTTCTCTCTTTTTTTAGATATACAATACAAATGTACAACTATATTAGATAATCATACGTATAGTAAATGCATTACTATATCAACGCATGTACCAACCAACTTATTACTAAATAATGTATAATTTATAGAGTATATAATGTACATTGTATGTATGTAAAAGTATGTGTGTGGATGTATAATTTGAGCTACATGTATGTATGAATGAGAAAGAAATATATTTTCATTTTATATTTTTGTACACTTTGTATTGCAAGTATCTTCAAAAATAAAATAAATATAAAAAAAAAAAAATTCTCTTCAGATGCCTAAGATTTGCTCTCAAAGTAATTATCACTACTTCTGACTCAGATTTCAAAACCCAATCTTTTGTTTGCAAGTCCAATGTTCAGAAACTGAGCCAACATTAGCACTTTTTATTATATATGAACACTTAAATAATGCTCATTTTAGAGTACATCAGTAAGTCACAGACCATTCATCAACAGATCAAACTTATCAAGGCTCATATCTCTTGTCAAATGTATACCAGTACATTGAAATGTTCGCCCAGTTTAATTTCTGCACTCAAATGAGATAACAAATATAAAGAGAAGGTGAAATTTCAAGCTTAATAACTGGAGCATACCGGTACATTGAACATACATTCCATCAATGTGAATGATAATTCAGGGCAAATTTAAGACAGTTTTCTGTCACAACAGGGAAAAATTTCTCAGGTACATATATACAGTATTGCTAATATGTACATGTATGTACATTCAAAACACTTGATAGCCGTCATTATTTCGACCATTTCACATACTGACCAGATTTCAGACAAGTCAATAGTAATGAAGTTCACAGCTGACATCAAATGCATATATAATGTCAATATAAGGAGCTCAAATCTGTGTACCACTGACATTTTACATAACAATAACTGATAATTTATCACACAAACATAATAACGGTCAAATGACTGAACAATTCTTACCATTTCCATTGAAGGGAAATATTGTGGCTACTGCTGTGATGAAATTACAAGTAAACAGAGGTGAAACAGATGGCAGCTTCTGAAATGTGTGACTGACATCAGGAAACAGGATACAGTAATCCTCCACCAACTTATGAGACAGATCACATACAGCCTTGCTGTGACAACCTTGCACCTGTGTAAATAAACACATCGATCTTAATACTGAGCTCCCTCTGTATATCGCCAACTTTTGTACCAGCAGCATAATGTATAGAGGATAGCATTAAACAGAGGTAGACCTTTTAACATAGCTGTTTAAATATACCATTTAAAACAATAATTGAATATTTGACACATTGTGGTGGATGGAGATAGGCATTAAAACATTCTACACATTTTAACAGCTGTTAGTGGATATGTGGGCAATATACATTGTAATAGGTAGCTGTACAATGTGTATCAGGGTGACACTGACATGTGAATTGTATATGAATAATAGCTGTGAAAGCCTTATTCCCACAAATCTATACTATGTGTGAACTGTTGTACATGTTACAGTTGTCTTGTATATGTTGTAACTGTATAAGAAGAGATGTATCACTGTCAGTATCTATACAAAATCTGTCATTTAATAGTACTGCTGCAGTGAAAGCTAGAGTATTTATATTAATTCATTTTTGTTATGTAATAAGAACACTCGAATAAGATTTCTTTTTCACAGATACAACAACATCTATGGAAAGTCCTAAATCAATGTTAACTTATTGAATATATCGAACTATGGTACACTGATTCAGAAAAGGTTTATAATGTTATAACATATAATAATATTATTCGCATATTTTAGAGATATCAAAGCTGTATAGTGCAGTATTTTTATTTTCAACTGTTACAACTACCTACTGTTACATGTGATCTCGGTTTTAACCTGAAGGATTAGTTACTTTCACTTCTTATGCTGAGCACTAAAAATGCAGTCACTACCTGTGAAAAAAGTCAGGTCTGATCTAGATTTGAACCCTTAACCTCTCATTTGCAACATGAAATCTGTATCAGTAGACTACAGCTATAAACAGAGTATGGATTAACATAAATGGTAAGAACAGACACTTAGACCATGTAGATGCACAAAAGGTAAACAGCTGAGCTTTGATTTCTCCATAAAGTAGAACCTCTCTTAAAAGACCACCTTTTCTTACAAGACAAGTGGTCTCACAAAAGAGGTTTTATTTAAAGTATTATTGAACCAAGTGGTTCTGATAATGTGGTCTCCTAAAGACACTGGTCTATCAAGACAGGTTTCACTGTATTATCAATTCAAATTGAAATATTTACCTGCATCCATAATGCTGCACAATCCAACACTGCACTCACGCTCAGAGACAATGCCATGGACACCAGTTTGGTTAATAAATTGATCTTGTATCCATCTGGATTTCCTCCAAATATCAGATTAAAGAGACTGTATCTGGATCCCTGGGATGCCTCCTTCAAATAGCTACATAAAATCTCTAAAAGATGTAATTCTTGGCGAGCATTCAACTTCTGAAAAATTTAGAACAAATTTGTCTTTCTTTATCTTTAGCCAGGAAAAACTTCTGTCTCAATTTGAAGACATTTGGATAAGAGATTCTTGAGAAGAAGTTTAGAATGTTAAAAATAAAATCTGACACAAGACGCACATTGCACATCCACACCATGATGGATGGCAAATGATCCTGATAGGTCATCTGAGCAGCTACTCAGATGATCTAATATTTGAATCAAAATAATGTCAGTATTCTTTCCAGGTCTTTAAAGCACCATGATAAGGACACAAAATAACACAGGAGTGATCATTCAGGTTATAAGTAGGTTATGACAAATACAAGTCATGTAACCTCCTTTTTCTTCTCGGTGAATTTCATTCTTGCTATTGTAACCTGTCGGTTACGGTCATTCCTTTTGGTGTAAACTGTAAATGGGTTACGATTTTTATTATTTTGTGACCTGCATGAATGATGTTGAAATTTATGCCATGGTGCTAAACACTGAACTGGCTCATACAGAATTAATTTATTCATGTTTATCTTGGAAATTTTAGTTTTACATAAAAGTATTTTCTTTCATAACCATCAAATAATACATGTAATACCCTGGTAATATCTGAAAAGGGAGAACATTGATTGTAGCCAGTAGGCCTATACTGGAAACATATAAATTTTGTTTAAACAGCTAATATCTGAAAGAGGAGAACATTGACTGTATACTGGAAACATAGAAACTTTGTTTAAATAGGTTTACAAATACATATACATGTATTGCAGCAGGTAAAATCCCCACAGATAATATTTTGGGTGTTATAAAGCACAATGTAACGATATTAATTAAAAATGTACTCAACCATAGACCAGCTAAGTAATCAATCTTATGTACATATACACAAGAGGTACATGTACAATCCTGACACAAACCTTGATTCCAGCTTTCCTGCCACTACTCATGAAGTACACATACTCAAGGCATACTTCTGTTGCATAATTTTCTACAGCTCCTTCTAAACCTGGAATAGACACACCATGGTGACTTGAGGTAGACAGACAGGTGGTCAGGTATTGTAAAGCTTGACGAGAACACTCCGGAAAGTCCAGGTAACTCAATCTCTTCAGGATTTTAGACATGATTTGTCATATTACTTCCCCTGAAATGAAACCAAGAATATAAAGTATATCAGAGTATAAGGTATAGATAATAGACTTCCATTCTAGTAAAGTTAAGGAATCTTATTTACAATTCATATTACTGAAAGCCATCAACAGATGGTGGGCTATATAAATCACCCTGCGTCCGCGGTCTGTCCTTATCAATTCTTTTTATCGCTATTCCTCAGAAAGTAAAGGGATCTTTATGAAATTTTACATATAGATTCTCCTCGAGGCCTAGTTGTGCAGTGTACATTTTCAGGAGGGTCGGATTACAAATTGGCTGCCAGGTGGCCATCTTGGATTTTGACAATTTAAGTTTGTTATCACTATTTAGGTTTTAGTTCAAATTCATTGTTGAGTCACAAATAAGAGAAAAGATCCCTCTGGGATCTCTTGCGTAGAAGATGTGATGAAGATGTTGTTAATGAAATTCATTCTATCATTATCGTTCATCACAAATCCATAAATATTTTTAAATGCACTCTTTTACTTTTACTTAAAATTCATTTAAAGTATTTAAAACAAATAGAGGATATTTGCCAATTTTTTATGAATAACATTTTTTATTTCATTGTATGACACAGAATAATAAATATTTTACAAGTGTATGTAGATGAGTGTGAACTATGTATTCTGCTGCCTCACAAGATAAAATAAAAGTTTTTTCATCAAAGACTGGCAAATATTCTATTTATTACAAAGGTCTACCAGTAATTATTTCTCATAAAACAAGAAAAAGAAGTCTCAAAATTTGAAAAGTATTTTGATTAGCCCACAGTTTAAATTGATTTAGCATGGAGTTTTATCTTTCACACAGTGTAGAAATACAGTATGAAGAAATTATTATCATTTCTCTCATCCCTGCATAGCTTTATTGACGTGAAATCATAGATTTAATGAATTTGTATCAATTGCAATGACTGTGATGGTGGTTTGGCATGGGCAAAACAAAGAAAGATATTTTAACTCATCAACCCTGAAAAACAATTAACTCTTCTGTAAATCAATTGCTTAGACCAGTACAAATGTGTCTTCATGGGTGAATGGGCTAAGGATAAATTTTACATGTACATCCTGTCTTCAGTCGGTTGCTTCATGACCAAATAGAAATGTTTGTTATTTGTAAGCTTGCACACAGATGACAATAAAATTTGGTATATTAGTCCCATTTAGTGGTCATACAAACGAAGTGAGACTATACATGTAATTGGAATAAAGTTTCTTTTTCACTGAAGGAGGATCAAGATAGGTGTTTCAACAAGTGGACAATAAGCACTGTACTGTGTGGTCCCTCGAAATGGAATTATGAACTGAAAACTGAGGTCTGAAATTCATAAGCATACACATATTTTGTTCAAGTTCATTTTAAATTTTACAAGACAGTGATGCTCTATCAACAAATGAATTCTGTAAGATTTTTTGTAGTGAACAAATGATAATTTGCATTTTTTATTTCAAGATAAATAGAACGTATAAAAGACTTTTGAGACTTCATAACTATTGAAATTGTGTCATCACAATAACGTTGTTTCATGTTATGTTAGAGGTTATGTATTCAGAGTAATGGAAAGTTACAAAAGCTTCCACATGTATCCGTCTTCTGGTTACTATATGCATGTTATTACTCCAGTAATCTGTGCACATTTACAAAATGCTCCATATTGTTGAGGTCAGGTGACAGCCATGTTGACCTGGACTACATCTAAACTAAAATGTCAGAGCCATGGCATAGGGTATGTTTCCCCTGCCAAATATGAACAGATTACAAAACATCTAACTGAAGTTAGGAAAGACAGGTTTTTATCATTTAAGCATGGAACTACTGTACATGTATTGATATTTCATGTCGATAATCAAGATCATCCAGAAATGTTTTGGGGTGATGCGTACATATAGACTTTACTTTAGTAGTAATTTCGGTAAATTTAGGCTAAAAGTTAAAACACTTACACAGCGTTATCCGACAATGACACTGTGTTTAAACATTCTAAACATTTAAGAACGCACAAAGATACACCAAATTAAATCAAAACACTATTCTTGACTGATAAATCAGTGGAAAACACTTAAAATTCGCCACACGGTTTGTCACAATACCTTTTACTGCCCACAAATGAGAGATCGAGGAACCAAGGATGTGCGAGTTTAAAGTCGGATATAAATGAAGGTCACTAATTTTAAAACCCATAACGCATGGATATGATAAACAGTTCCGGAATTACCTCTGTAGATTGGTGCTCAATCAAAACGACCAACTGCGAAAATGGGCACACTTTTATACAGTGCATAATTATGTATATAGGGTACAATACCGTTTATGCACTACCAGCATTATATAAAAGCTTTATATAACGCTGGTATTACAAACAGAAATGTCGAATTGTAGGTTTAGGTGGATATTTCTTTGGTGAAAATAATAATAATATTAATAAGCTTAATTAAGTTTGTATGAACTTTTTGGAGTGTTATCTGTTTAAGCATTGATTTTAAATCTAAACTGATAACAAGAATAATGAAAGATAACAATTACATGAAATATATTGATATCCATATACAGATATTTTCATATTTTGACAATAAATAAAAGGTGAAACATTTTGTTTAAAAAAATAATAACCATTAATAGTAACAAATTGTATGAATTTATTTTTTGACTTTTCAAACTTTAAATTACCATTAAGTTGGTATAATGGAAGGAAAAAATGTTATGATAAAATCAAAAAGTTTTAAAATTATAAATCTAGCATATTGAAATATTATTTTGTACATTTCATTGAATTCTAAAATATGACAAAAACAGAAGTTATGATAATATATTAAATTCATTCCAACATCTGTTAAGCAGTTAATTATACAGTGGAACCTGTCCTGAAAGACCACCCATTTAGCCACTGAAATGCGGTCTTACAAGACAGGTGGTCTTAAAAAAGAGGTTTTATTTAAAGGATTGTTGAAGTGGTTTTCAGAATGTGGTCTCCCAAGACAGATGGTCTTTTATGACAGTGGTCTCTCAAGACAAGTTCCACTGGACTAAAAAAACTGGGGCCGTTTTGACTTTGTCCATTTTTGCACTTCTCAATGAAATGGCCCCAGATGGTCTACACTTTGGCAGTCACTACCTCAGACACATGTGTTTTCTCCCACTTTAAGAACTTGGTTGTTTGTTGTTGTTTAATGTCCCACTCAAGAATCTTTCTCTCATATGGAGAAGTCACCATATGCCGGTGAAGGGCTTCAAATTGTAATCACCTGGCAAATTTGGTCAATAATGCAACATTGAGTTGCTTCCTCAAATATACATTAAGTTTTTGAAATCTAAACAGATATTTAAGAGACAGAGTGAGTGAGTGTAAACATCATTTGTCACATTAACCATTGGCAACAGAAATCTTTCTGCTGCTTGGTACTGGCACAATCAAAACTTTGCCAAATATCGGTATTATTCATGTCAGACCCAAGTTTCCAGAATGGAGATGTCAACTGAGCAATTTATGTGACTTCATCTTGTCCTTGACAATTGACACCATGAACTTGAACGTAATTTTACCAAATTCCATGCATAACTCACGTAACTGTTTACAACTTTCCAATGGATAAACATACAATCCACTGACCACTTTTGAGTAATATATAGATGTATTTGAAATAACAACCTATATAAACAAAATGTCCATTTATCATGTTTATGATCAGATTTCAATTTTTTTTTCAAACTTTGTAAATCTTCATTAAAGAGCCCTACATACCAATTATAAAAGCATCCATTCTTGAGCTTGAAAACAGCTGACATGTTTTTAACAATTGCAATGTTTTTATCATGTAAACGATTGCAAAGGTGCTTTTATATGTGTGCAAAAGGTCTTTGTAATTAGTGACCTTTACATTCTTACTGATATACATTCTCTAATAAACATTCTTGACAACAATGTGCCACTTACACACAGGATTTTTCTAATATAACAATTCAAGGTATGAATGGTTTCACATAAAGGGTGAAAGCCTCTAGTGACCAGTCACTAAAATGTAGTGTCAACTCCCTTAACTATATAATTACTCAAACTTCTTCAATCACATCTTGATATAAAGGGCTATCATATCTTGGGGCATTGAAAATCTGGAATTTGTAGCTACTGAGACAGCTGCAGTTTTACATGTTGGTATATGTATAAGAAAAAACAAAATATGATAGAAGAACTAAGCGAAAACTTGGCCTTTTCACCAAACTGGAGAGGTCTCCATGAAACATTTGCGATGGGTGTGGTATGCAAACAGGGAATGCTGATTCCTTCCGGACACCTGGTCCAAACCTGTTTGAGATTCTCAATTGTTCTTCATGTTGAGACCATTTGTATATCCAAGTTGTCATATTCTAATGGACTTACAGTTTCCATTATCCTTTAGTACTTCTTCATTTTTACTTTGTAAGACATAATAACATGTTACTTTGGAAGGCATATTAATTAGTGATGTGAAGATGTACAATAGAAAAATGTTGATCAGGAAAACTTTAAGAGTTACATAGCCTAAATACATAAAACAAAGGCAAACATTAAATACTAATAACTTTTTTACTCAGATGCATATCATAAATTGTACAATTCTTTGAATACTACATATAGTTTTACAAAGCTATGCCGCAGCAAATAATAAACCTAACATCAACACTGCTATAACATTCCATACTGTTACAAGTTGCATCTATCACCTTAGTTTTTCACGTTTTTAATCCAGAACAACTGTTAATGACAATAACAAGGCTACCTGTATAACATCATGCTGAGCAGATAGTAAATATCTGGGAAGTGTTTTATCAAGAAGTCGTAAGTCCTAAGTAAATTGACGCAATGACAAAATCCAGGACTGTTTTATCAACCCTACCCCAACTCATTGCTTCAGGTATAGGCTATTAACACATTTTCAAATTATATCTTGACAGTTAATGATAATATTTATGACACATACAACAATAACTTGGGTCTACACACTGCCTAACTCTAGACAGGAACTGATTTGGTCATTAATTACATTCCCTAATTCTTTGTTAAACGGTCACAAGTCATAAAAGTGGTCCTAAGACTAAGTTTGAAACTCGGGACCTTTTGTTAAATGGGCCTCTGGTCTCATTTGTTAGGAGTCTTGTCAGCCTAAAGACTTGATTGATCATGATACAACACAATATCTCAATTGAATTTTTTTGTCACTATAAATCCAGTAAAATTTTCTAAGGATAAAAATAATGAATCAGGCTTTCATTTATGAAAGTATTTGGCATAATTAAAATATGTGTTTCCCAATATGTCAAATCTTAAAGGCAGGTCATTAGTGCTTTTTTTTCACATGTTTATCAAAGTACTTGTATATACATGTTGTCTACAGAAAGGCACTAAAGTGTCTTGTGAATACTGTAGGGGTTTTATGAGAATTGTGTAAAGGAATTTCCAAAATAAAGAGGATTCTTTTTGCATAATTTGGAGTCCAAAACAAACTTTTTTTTTTATTTTTCAGAATTTCCTGAGAAATGCTACGACTGGAAAAATGGCTTCTCCAAAACAGTGTTGATTGGGTAACTAGAAACACACATTTTTATTTGGCCATATAGATAGAAATTTAGCACCTAAGTGGAAAAACTTATCATATGCTGAACTACTGATGAAAATTTTCTAACTTTAACATGATAATAGAATCTATCATCCTATTGAGGTTCTCTTTGAAGAATTCATTGAAAAGGGTACTGCAAATCCTAACAGGGGAATACATACTAATTTTTGTAGTGTTCAGACAAACAACCAAACTAAAAATAACATTATGGTTTAACAATTTTACCAATTTACAATGAATTACATTTTCTCTCAAAATCTTTACTTATTCATAGACTTTTCCAAAACAAATGCAATTGATTGTGTTATGGAACAAAGGTCCCATGAAAAGTGAAAAACCCAACTCTACAAATTTAAAGTCTGCAAGATGTGACAAGATTCAAACACACAACAAATGTGATGCCATCATTTTATTATTATTTCTTTGATAGACAGAATATGTATGGTAACATAAGTAAAGATATCTGAAGTGCTACTGGGGACAAAATGCTTCAAAGCTGAAAACATGTACACTTATTATATGTTATAATAGTTAAATTACACAAAAACAACATCACAAAATCTGGTGTTCCAATGAGTAAAAATCAAAAACATGAAATACACAATTGCTTCTTCAAGTATTTTCAAACAAGGTATGTTGCCACAGGAAATAAAATGAATGTTTAAAAGAAATTAATTCAAGGCTGGATGATAGATGAAACATTGAAATCATCACTTACTTAAGTATATTCCTGGTACTAAGTCAAAGTGTACAAGCATATCTATTATTCTAAATATATATATATGTACTGTCATCCAATTTTTACACGAATTACCAACAACCTTGTTTCATTTTTTTAACAACCAGACTTGAACTAAAAAAAACAAATATTTTACACAGTATTGGATATCAAATAGCAGTCATCATTTGTAGCAGGCAAACTTCACCATTTGTAGCAGGCAAACTTCACCATTTGTAGCAGGCAAACTTCATCATTTGAAGCAGGCAACGTTCAGCTGTTTTTAAACAAAGCTCAATTATTTCATCACATACAATGTGAAAAGAATTGCCTCTCAAAATACATTTCATTTGATAATTGATTGGGTTGTCACATACCTTATAGTTATATATGATAACATTTTAGATTACATTCAATTAGCAGTAAATCTCTTGTCAATATAGCACTATCTGACTTAAAAGAACACTTTAGTACACTACAAACATATTTTAGTAATAATGCATCACCATGGCCTAATTACTGTCCGCACAGCTCATTTCAAAAATGAGAAAATCAAATCGTCTACACTACGTTTAGTATATCACTTATGACATAAACTGCACTCCTTCCAAAAGAAATTTGATTACTAAGTAATTTACTTAATCATTGATTGTTATAACTGAGCCTCTGATATCCCCAGAAATAGTTTTGATTGGTAGTTTCCAATGCTAAATCAACACCCCAGTGTTGGTGCATAATTGTGCTACTTTTAGAACAGTACATTACTACAAGTTAAGAGGGGAGTGGATGACCATTCTTTTTTATGATTTATTCATGATGCACACATTGTTTAAAACAAGCCGCCTGTCTGTTTAAATATGATTTATGCATTATAACTTGTTTCCTTAGGCTTATTTCCACAGCTTTCATTACATAGCCTACTCAGCCACTTTTGCTGTTGATAGTACAAAATTTCATACCTCTTGAAAATTTGGAACCTTCAACAAGTTAGATCATTGAGCACAGGCTGAAATTCCTTTTACAGCCAATGAAATTATGTTTACATTGGGAACCATTTTCATTCATTCAGTTAAATAGATAATGATGAGCAATTACATTTTATTTCTTCAACAACTTATTAGTCACTGAAGCCTTTATTTTACACTAAAATTTGGTTAAATAAAAAGATCAAAGATTTTCTCATTTCTGAAGTGAGCTGTGCAGACTGTAAGTGTTGTTGTGTGCCATGCTCGAGTTTATGATGAAACACTTAGATTTTCCGTCAGAACATTTAAGTTTTCTTCTGCCACCATTAAAAATGAGTTTCAACACTTGTGATTGTTCAAAGTACCATATATTATTTTTTTAACATGGAATTATGTTATGTCACAGCTTAGTGAAGATGGATTTATAAATTTAAATAAGTATATCAACAAATATCAGACATCGGCGATAAGAAATAGATGGTTAAAACGATTGCTAAACTGCTTTAAAAAATTCACAGCATCTTGCTACAAAGAAAGTATATGGGAGAACTTCTGCTCCTGACTTTACCAAAAAAAAAAAATATATATATATCACTTAAAATCGGGGTAGAAATTTCGGCCTATGTACCTATATACCATAAATTAATTTTGAGACATGTTGCTATCATCTCCACCACCCTTGATTTTTGCACTGTGGTGAAACCTGAAATTATACTATCAATTCATCTGATGAAGGTCTAGCCCAGTTCATTCTATTAATATATTGCATGGTAACACCAAAGGAATTAAGTTTTTTTCTTTTATGAGTGGACATTTTCCAGATCAGGGCACTCTAAATAAAGGTACCAGGGCATATAGACCCATAAAACCATATACAACAAGAAAGTGTCAATTTAGGTCACAATTTTATTCATTTCATTGTTTAGAATTTTTCCTAACAATTTCTACATACCAATATTCATTTTGCTGTGATTAAAAACTTTATAATTTACAATACAGAAATATAAATTAAATCCAGAAGAAAAATCTTATTTTGACATGTTAGTATGACATCTTTGCATTTAGTCTGAGGCATATATGATAGATCTTCATGGTATAGAATGGCATATAAGCCAACAAAACGTACCTACCGGTACTTCCTTTTTGTTTCCATGGTACAACAATCTAATATGAAACTGAGATGACCCAGAAACAGCTTCCTTTCCAGTTTAAACATTGAACATATGAAAATTGTCCTAGTTCTTGACTGATTAGTTAAAGCAGTATTCTCATAAAAAATTATAATATATATCATTTTAATGAATGGAAAATTTAACCAAAAATAAATAGTATTTGTTTGTATTTTACCTCCAGTTTTCTGCTAAAAATACACTTCTACAGATATTAAAGAAGAAATATTATTACTGTGGCCTAAAAAATACAGAAAAATAGAAATAAAAACAATTCATAATTATTGTAATTATATTTGTACAAATGAATATTACTTTAATTATATATTACAATATAGCCTAACAATTCATGCAGCATACAGGTAAAATACCAAGAAATAAAAGGGTTGTTCCTGTACCATACTTTTGATAAGGACTGTAGAAAGTTCAAAGTTGAACAGTTTCCAGGTCACCAAGAAAGTCATTCTGTATCATAGAGTGTAGATTAAAGTTTCAACACTATCAAGATGACGTCATCAAATCAGAACCCCTGATTGTAAGTAAACAATATGTTGTATTCTCCACATGTTCTAGTGTATTATTTTCATGTTGTTATCAAGAATTCCCTTTTTCTTCTTTAGCTGAAAAAAAAAATTGTAATTTATTGTCATAATTGGCCTGAAGGAAATTAATGGAAAAGTCTACCATTACGTTGATTTTACATAATGTATATTTTACTACTTTGGATATTGATTCAGATTCTTAAGGCATAACTGAAAATTGGAAATTCTCCCAAAAATTTATTTCCTTGCAAAACAGTTTTAGTATTTGCTAATATATTTATCTGAATTTCCTAAGTACAACATCCAACATCAATTTATTTATCTAGCAATATCAATTGTTTTGCATATTAACCACAATTATATTTATGTATACAGGTAGTTCAATAATAGGAAAAATATATATACAAAACTACAATATGTTTCTAACCATATCATCAGACCGCATAAGACTGTTGTAGCACAAGGGCTCAATGACAGCACAACAGTCAATTACAGTCTGATGATACAGATAGAAACATTTGTGTGGTTTTGTATTTATTTCATGCCCCTTATTTACTTAATTGCGTACACAAATTTTAAATTTATTCCTCTTTTATCAATCATACCACAGGGCAATATATACGAATGCAAAAACACTGTCATGAATGTGACATTTAGAAAAGTAGTTCCAGCAGAACTATGATTACAGATCATGACATACATGTAATAAATAGTAAAGAGAAAGAATCACATTTTTCACTTTCCAATCATATTGAACTCTCTCTTTAAATATGAAACTGGAGCCTATTTTGAAAATAGAAACCATGACAAAATATAAAGATGATACACTGATGCCATGTACTTGGCATTTGGTAAAAATACCAAAAATTCTCAGTAAATTGTCAATTTATGTGCACCTTTCTTCTCTTCATCTCGTTTTTTCAATGCCTCTTCTCTCTGTTTTCTTATGATTGCTAGCCTTGCTAAATCTGATCTAGCTTCTTCAGTTTTTCCTTGCATATGAAGTTGTTGATATCTAACCTTTGCTTGCTGTTTTTCTAATTCTTCTCTGTAAATAAAATCAATTTGTTTATTCACCATGATTTACAAAAATAAAAATAAATAAAAAAAACATCAGAATTCATTGAAGAGTTTTAGGAAATATTTATATACCAGTTGAAACAAATACTCACTGTATGTCAATATATTCTATTTATTTTCATTGACCTCTAGTCAGCATGGGTTTGAGCCCTAAGCCAATTTTGTGAAAAAGTTTCCAGAGTTTACTTGTGGAAGGCTGATGGTCTTTTCCTATATACATTATAACTGGGTTCTCTCCTCCACTATTATAAACTAGCAACAGTCACCACTTTATAACTTAATATGAGTACCAACTATGGTACACATAATATTATAAACTAGCAACAGTCACCACTTTATAACTTAATATGAGTACCAACTATGGTATACATAATATTATAAACTAGCAACAGTCACCACTTTATAACTTAATATGAGTACCAACTATGGTACACATAATATTATAAACTAGCAACAGTCACCACTTTATAACTTAATATGAGTACCAACTATGGTACACATAGTATTATAAACTAGCAACAGTCACCACTTTATAACTTAATATGAGTACCAACTATGGTACACACAGTATTATAAACTAGCAACAGTCACCACTTTATAACTTAATATGAGTACCAACTATGGTACACACAGTATTATAAACTAGCAACAGTCACCACTTTATAACTTAATATGAGTACCAACTATGGTACACATAATATTATAAACTAGCAACAGTCACCACTTTATAACTTAATATGAGTACCAACTATGGTATACATAATATTACAAACTAGCAACAGTCACCACTTTATAACTTAATATGAGTACCAACTATGGTACACATAATATTACAAACTAGCAACAGTCACCACTTTATAACTTAATATGAGTACCAACTATGGTATACATAATATTACAAACTAGCAACAGTCACCACTTTATAACTTAATATGAGTACCAACTATGGTATACATAATATTACAAACTAGCAACAGTCACCACTTTATAACTTAATATGAGTACCAACTATGGTACACACAGTATTATAAACTAGCAACAGTCACCACTTTATAACTTAATATGAGTACCAACTATGTACACATAATATTATAAACTAGCAACAGTCACCACTAATAACTAATATGAGTACCAACTATGGTACACATAATATTATAAACTAGCAACAGTCACCACTTAATAACTTAATATGAGTACCAACTATGGTACACATAATATTATAAACTAGCAACAGTCACCACTTAATAACTTAATATGAGTACCAACTATGGTACACATAATATTATAAACTAGCAACAGTCATCACTTTATAACTTAATATGAGTACCAACTATGGTACACATAATATTATAAACTAGCAACAGTCACCACTTAATAACTTAATATGAGTACCAACTATGGTACACATAATATTATAAACTAGCAACAGTCATCACTTTATAACTTAATATGAGTAGCAACTATGGTATACATAATACACAAGTCAAATGCATTTTCAGTGTGTTTAAGTGTAAAGGTCAATAACATAAAAAAAATTATCAAAATATAGAATTACTATTTACATGTATATCTGTAATGCACATCTTTTGCACCATAGAAAATATGTGTATTGTCGTATAGCAGTGTACTTCTTATATTAAATGTAAATGTAGCCGTAGTCAGTGTAATAAAGAAACAAGGTCCAAATGCTGATTACCATAATTTATTGCCTTGCTGTAACTTGCTGGTGGTGTTTATATGTTTATCCATGTGTGTCGTCTCATGTCTGCGCGTGGGTTCTGGATTTACTGAACATTATATATACAAATTCCTAAACAGGACATTAAGTGTTTAAGCAGAAACGAACTATGATATTTGCAGTAATCTTACATAATTTCAAATTATGAATGTCAGACAACATCATTACATGTACAGGATCAATGTCCTATATCCTACTATAGTCAACTCCACTTATAATGAAGTGGAAGGGAGATAGATTTAAACCTCATTATAGTCAGATTTCATTATTGGAATTGATATAATATAATATAAGAAATGCACTGGAAAGAGATATATCCTCGCTATAACTGGTATTTCATTATAAGCAGTCTCGTTTTAAGTGGTATTGACTGTATGTGGTAATTTTACCAAAAGTATATAAACATATTACTTTAACAATACTATAAGAAAAGATCCGTTCATGGTTTAAAGATTTATGTAATTTTGGGTAGTTAATTAATACATCTTGATGTATAAAATAGGACATGTGTAATTTAATGCGCTTCGATAATGTCCTGAACAATAAATAAACATAGATTTTGAATTAATAAATAGCACAATAACATTTTAGACGTTCTTTCAGTTTTAGAATTAGATTATAAAGATTTAAATAGATGATATCATGGTATCAATTTTGAGGGAGCTAGTATGTTCTTTTTATGATTCTCGATCACTATGTGAAATAAATATTTCATAAAAAGTATTTTAGCAGCATTCACATGTGTTTTTCTGTTCAAATGAAAATAACCTTAAAATAACCTGTTCTGACTTTTTGGAAATTTTTTTGACCATTTTATATTTAACTGCAATCATCAGTTAAAGTAACATTCAAAGACTTCAAGTGTCTGTTTGTAAGCACAGGGGATATCTCAAAACAAAAGTATTTCTTCAGTGACCAAGAACACGATAAATTAATGTATATATTCTTTAAACTCTTGAATGCTCTTAGTTTATTTGCTTCATGAGTGTGTTTAACCTCTTTAATCGAGGGCTTTGTGTGTTATTTATTACTATTTCAATGTATATTATTATAGTAACCTACTTTGGGCTCATAGTAGGTCTAGCAGGTCACCATGTGACAGGAATAGTGCAATGTGATTGGCTGAAACTAGTTCAAGGTGTGATAAAAAACAAATTGTTGGACTATCCCAACTGTTTGTTAGTATCACAAAACTATCACAATAGTAATTTTAAAAATTGCAATACTATTGTCAATAGAAAAATATTGTTCAATAGTCAGCCCCAATGAGCAATGTCATATGAGATACTCCTAAAACAAAGCAAACTCTATTTTTATCAAAATTTCACACTTTGTTTACTACACCAACCTTTCTCTTCTAGATAATTGTGTTTTTGAGTCACCTAATTCTGACACTTTTTTCATCTGTCTTCCTCCACTCCTGTTGGGATTTTGTATTTCAATTAAATGTTCAACACCTTTAGCTTTGTGATCCTGCAAGAAACCAAATGACACATATTTAAAAATTTACCGATACCTTTCTGCTGATACAGCTGGGCCCAGTTGGTCATTCTACTGCTTAAATTTTAACCCTTGATTAAATATCAAAACCAAGGATTAAAATTTAACTTAGGCTTAAATTCTGTTGCTCATTAATTGGTTATAATAGACTTTGATTAAATATGGGAAATTAAGCCATATTATGTATATCAGGAACTAACAAAGTGTCTAAAACAATATTGGTTGTATGAAATAGATAATTAAAAATAAAATGTTATGGAATTCTGTTAAAGATCACCATTAAAGCAATATGAGCTGTCATAGGTGGGAAATTGTACATGCCCATTTTATGTAATATTTTATCTCATATATATCCCAAAGAGATCATCTGGTGGTTAGAATAACAAATGCATGCCTATAATTGCAACAATCTTGCCAAACGAAACACATGCATGTAATTTCAGATTATTCTTGTCCACAATTACTCTGAGCATTGCAAAATAACTTTCAGTAATTTTTACAAAGATTACCAAGTGTCCAATAAGCACGTGCCATTTGCAATTAATATATATTCTATTCTTATTACCCTTTGCATTTATTTTTGTACATCATCATTTCATACCTAAATCAGGCAAAGTTGGTCTTTTCTGTCATTTCAAAACATTCTTTTCTGAAAATGCCCACGTGCCGGTAATATCGGGTGATCTTGACCCATTTTAACTCGTCCCATCACATTCTCGGCTTCATCATTCTTGACACATATGAACTGCCCAACTCCACCGGACATGGTGGCACAATTGTAAAACATGAGGTATGCATAGTTTTCACAGTTACAGTGAAACTTGTATATAATGACCCCTTCTAGACATAACAAAACCAGTCTTTATACGGAGGAAGTCTTTATGTAGAGGTTGATTTGTACACAAATGGTAATACTGGGGACAGAAGGTGGTCTTTATACACAGGTGGTCACTAAGTTAAGTTTTACTGTACGTTGTTTCGATTTTGGCAATGTCAACATTCATTTCTGGGTAACATTAAAGATTGGAAAAATTTCTTTTAGTAACCCGATATTTTTATTCATATATTCATCCGATTTGCTTCAGGTATTTTAAAGTGTTGAAAAGCACATATTTTACATAATACATGTACTTTCAAATAAAAATCACATCCTGTATTTTAAAAGTAAATATAAAACACATAAAAATCAGCCAACTTTAACATACGCCAATTGTGTCAAGGGCCGAGATTGCTGATAGACCGAGCACGTAAAGGACTGAGATCCCCTGATCGAATTACAAAGCACTTTTGATATGGAAAAAGAGTTTATCTGAAAGGTTATTGCATACAGATATACAGCTGGATTTTTTTTAACTTTGAAAAGAAGATCTTTTACAATGTTTCACATGTTCGATAATGTATTTAAACACAGATTCTATCATATTCTTGTCTATGTGTCATGGGACAAAAATCATCATTGTGACAGCTGATATCACTTTAATCTGCAGTGGGACCTCTCTTGAGACAGATTACTGTCATAAGACCACCACATTTTGAAAACCACACAGTTAAAGATCGCTGCATATGACCACCTGTCTTGAGAGACCACAATGCAATGGCAGAAAAGGGTTGATGGTCTTTCAGTATAGGCTCTACTGTAGTATAAAAGTAACACATTTGACTTAGAACAATCACAGATCTTGAAGTACATACCTCGTCATCACTGTCCGTTTCTGATTCTGAGTCACTTGGAGGTAACTCTCCGGGAGCTCCTGTCTTTGTCTTTGCTTTTGCACCATCATTACCTGAATCTTCTTCCTCATCACTCTCAACACCTTGTTGTTTCTAAGGTAAAAATATAATATACATATATATATATATATATATATATATATATATATATATATATATATATATATATATATATATATATATATATACACATATATATATATATATATATATATATATACATACATACATACATACAGTGGAATCTCATTATTTCAAAATCAGATGAGTCGAAATTCCAGTTATATTGAAGTTGAAGAGCTGGTCCCAATTTTGATTGATAGATAAATAAACATTAATTAAATTTCTGTTATCTCAAATTCCGAATATCTATAAGGAACAGTACTGTGTACACATGTACATATATATATATATATATATATATATATATTCTAAGGTAATATTCTATGGTAAAAATAAAAAAATATATATCTTTTAATACAGATATAAAATATGAGGCCAAATGTTTTAAAAATCACATTTTTATAGCAACATGATGACACATATAAATAATTTTTTTATTTCTATAGTTTTCTTCTCCTTTACTTATTTATTTCATGTACAGTATTTTTCTTTTTTGTTCTTGCTTTTTGTTTGATTGTTAGGCCTATTATTCTTATTTGTGGGGATATTGGATGTGGTTTAAAACAAAATCACATATTAATTAAACAGATTAAAAAAAAGTTATTTAAACTTTGTACCATAATATCAGTACCGGTGCTTTCCTTGTAAACTGATTTACATGGGTTGTAAGTTTACCTACCCTCCATTCTTTTTGTTTTTTCTCTCGATCCAGCTGTTGCTGAAGTTCTTCAGCATCTGTAAAGTGTCTACGTTGACCTTTGTAGTTCTTCTTTGGACCATACCCTCCTCCTCTACCTTTACCACCACCTTTGATAAGAAATACACAATACAAATCTTATACAATATTCAGTCATTTACTCATACACCATTTACCCAAAAGCCAAAAATTCAAAGAATGCCTTTTTCAAGCAGGGCTTTTTCTTACCTGTTTGGGAACATGCCCAATTGTGCTAGAATTGGGAATTTCACAGCACTGCATAAGGCATTTCATTTATTTTGCTATTTGCTATTTTTTTATTGTCAAACTGCCATGTTTCAACTTTCAAGAAACACAATGATTGAAAATGTCAGCGTAAAAATGAGAAATAATGAAAATATGTTATGTTCATTATTGGGGGAAAAAGATATGATTTGCAATTGGAACATAGCCCAATATTGGCAATAAATTTGGAGGAACCCTGTCAAGGCTTCTCTTATCTGAGTAAGAGATATTTTAGCAAATTTCTTCTAAAAAAATACTTTGTTCTCTTGAATTAAAAGATAAGACATTTAATCACAGGGTTTTCTCTGGCACACAAATCCTGCATCATTGCCACAACAAAATAGCAAATGACCCCTAAAAAACTCAGTGGCAACATAGTGGACACAAAGTAAACTCCTGTCATAATTCTATTTTAAAATGAACAAAGATGTGATGATTACCAGTAGGCAGGGCAAGTATATGTACCAGTAATGATACAAAAATAAAACATATATATGTACATGTATATATTTAATTTTATAAAGATTCAATGACTCTCTGACTCAAAATTTCCAAGTGACCATCATTTTCAAGTAAAAGTGGGGTCATTTGGATCCATAATGATTTTTTTTTATAGAAAACCCCAAATTATTGTTACATTTTACTGCCTAACTTACAAATTACAGAATTGTTTGTTATACAATAGTCATTTTAATGTGATGTATTGAAAGTCAATATCTAAGAGATCTGTCATCATATCTTTAGGATCTATGTCATCATATCTATATGTTCTATGTCATCATATTTGGGTTCTATGTCATCATATCTATGGGTTCTATGTCATCATATCTATGGGTTCTATGTCATCATATCTATGGGTTCTATGTTATCATATCTATGGGGTCTATGTCATCATATCTATCTGTTCTATGTCATCATATCTATGGGTTCTATGGATAGGCATCATATCTATAGATTCTATGTCATCAATCTATAGGTTCTATATAATCATATCTATGGGTTCTATTGACAACCATCATATCTATAGGTTCTATGCCATCATATAAGTTCTATGCAGGGTTGTGGTAATTAAAAATGTAATTGTAATTAATAGACATTCTGATGATCATTTTGAAACTCTTATGATGATCAAATGTAATTCAAACATATGATATTTCTATCTTAATTTGACCGATTTAGAAATGAGAGCTTAATTGTGCAATGGTAACTGATTAATCATGCTCTGTCTATTGTGTGATTATGTATACAAAATATATGCATGTTATTGAAAATAAACATTTGAAAAAAATGTAATTTGTAATTGTAATTAATTACTTTTGAATGTAATTGTAATTATAATTAATTACATTTACAAAAATGAGTAATTGTAATTGTAATTCATTTTTCTAAAATAATTGTAATTGAAATTAATAACATTTCAATGTAATTGACGCCAACCCTGGTTCTATGTCATCATATCTATATGTTCTATGTCATCATATCTATAGGTTCTATGTCATCATATCTATGGGTTCTATGGATAGGCATCATATCTATAGGTTCTATATAATCATAATATCTATAGGTTCTATATAATCATATCTATAGGTTCTATGGATAGGCATCATATCTATAGGTTCTATATAATCATATCTATAGGTTCTATATAATCATATCTATAGGTTCTATATAATCATATCTATAGGTTCTATATAATCATATCTATGGGTTCTATGGATAGGCATCATATCTATAGGTTCTATATAATCATATCTATAGGTTCTATATAATCATATCTATAGGTTCTATATAATCATATCTATAGGTTCTATATAATCATATCTATGGGTTCTATGGATAGGCATCATATCTATAGGTTCTATATAATCATATCTATAGGTTCTATGGATAGGCATCATATCTATAGGTTCTATATAATCATATCTATAGGTTCTATGGATAGGCATCATATCTATAGGTTCTATATAATCATATCTATGGGTTCTATGGATAGGCATCATATCTATAGGTTCTATATCAGCCATAATATCTATAGGTTCTATATAATCATATCTATAGGTTCTATGGATAGGCATCATATCTATAGGTTCTATATAATCATATCTATTGGTTCTATGGATAGGCTGATGCCTATATATGTCATCATATCTAGGTTTCTATATCAGTCATCATACATATCTATAGTTCTATATAATCATATCTATAGGTTCTATGGATAGGCATCATATCTATAGGTTCTATATAATCATATCTATGGGTTCTATGGATAGGCATCATATCTATAGGTTCTATATAATCATATCTATGGGTTCTTTGGATAGGCATCATATCTATAGGTTCTATGGATAGACATCATATCTATAGGTTCTATATAATCATATCTATAGGTTCTATGGATAGGCATCATATCTATGGTTTCTATGCCATCAAATCTATGGGTTCTATAGACAGCCATTACATATATGGGTTCTATAGATCTATAGGTTCATAGTCATCATCATACCATGTTCTATATCATATCTATGTTTCTATAGTCAGTCAACATACCTATGGGTTCTCATATCTATAGACATAGACATCAACATACCTATATCATGTTCTATGTCATCATATCTATAGGTTCTATAGACAGACATCATACCTATACCATGTTCTATGTCATCATATCAATAGGTTCTATAGACAGTCATCATACCTATACCATGTTCTATGTCCTCATATCTATAGGTTCTATAGACAGTCATCATACCTATACCATGTTCTATGTCATCATATCTATAGAGACAGTCATTCTATAGACAGTCATCTATACCTATACCATGTTCTATGTCCTCATATCTATGGGTTCTATAGACAGGCATCATATCTATACCTATACCTATGGGTTCTATAGTCCTCATATCTATAGGTTCTATAGACAGTCAACATACCTATATAATCATGTATAGGTTCTATAGTCATCATATCTATGGTTTCTATAGGTTCAAATCTATGGGTTCTATAGACAGTCATTACATACCTATATACAGTCATGTTCTATGTCATCATATATCTATAGGTTCTATAGACAGTCATCATACCTATATCATGTTCTATGTCATCATATCTATAGGTTCTATAGACAGTCATCATACCTATACCATGTTCTATGTCATCATATCTATAGGTTCTATAGACAGTCATCATACCTATACCATGTTCTATGTCATCATATCTATAGGTTCTATAGACATCATCATACTATACCATGTTCTATATCACTATAGTTCTATAGACAGTCATCATACCTATACCATGTTCTATGTCATCATATCTATAGGTTCTATAGACAGTCATCATACCTATACCATGTTCTATGTCATCATATCTATAGGTTCTATATAATCATATCTATAGGTTCTATGGATAGGCATCATATCTATAGGTTCTATATAATCATATCTATGGGTTCTATGGATAGGCATCATATCTATAGGTTCTATATAGACAGTCATCATACCTATATCTATGTTCTATGTCATCATATCTATAGGTTCTATAGACAGGTCATCATACCATATACCTATGTTCTATGCCATCAAATCATATCTATAGGTTCTATAGACAGTCATCATACCTATACCATGTTCTATGTCATCATATCTATAGGTTCTATAGACAGTCATCATACCTATATCATGTTCTATGTCATCATATATATAGGGTTCTATAGACAGTCATCATACCTATACCATGTTCTATGTCATCATATCTATGGGTTCTATAGACAGTCATCATACCTATATCATGTTCTATGTCATCATATCTATAGGTTCTATAGACAGTCATCATACCTATACCATGTTCTATGTCATCATATCTATAGGTTCTATAGACAGTCATCATACCTATACCATGTTCTATGTCATCATATCTATAGGTTCTATAGACAGTCATCATACCTATACCATGTTCTATGTCATCATATCTATAGGTTCTATAGACAGTCATCATACCTATACCATGTTCTATGTCATCATATCTATAGGTTCTATAGACAGTCATCATACCTATACCATGTTCTATGTCATCATATCTATGGGTTCTATAGACAGTCATCATACCTATACCATGTTCTATGTCATCATATCTATAGGTTCTATAGACAGTCATCATACCTATACCATGTTCTATGTCATCATATCTATAGGTTCTATAGACAGTCATCATACCTATACCATGTTCTATGTCATCATATCTATGGGTTCTATAGACAGTCATCATACCATGTTATGTCCTCATATCATAGGTTCTAGACAGTCATCATATACCTATACCATGTTCTATAGACATCATATCTATAGGTTCTATAGACAGTCATCATACCTATATCATGTTCTATGTCATCATATCTATAGGTTCTATAGACAGTCATCATACCTATATCATGTTCTATGTCATCATATCTATGGGTTCTATAGACAGTCATCATACCTATATCATGTTCTATGTCATCATATCTATAGGTTCTATAGACAGTCATCATACCTATACCATGTTCTATGTCATCATATCTATAGGTTCTATAGACAGTCATCATACCTATACCATGTTCTATGTCATCATATCTATAGGTTCTATAGACAGTCATCATACCTATACCATGTTCTATGTCATCATATCTATAGGTTCTATAGACAGTCATCATACCTATACCATGTTCTATGTCATCATATCTATAGGTTCTATAGACAGTCATCATACCTATACCATGTTCTATGTCATCATATCTATAGGTTCTATAGACAGTCATCATACCTATACCATGTTCTATGTCATCATATCTATAGGTTCTATAGACAGTCATCATACCTATATCATGTTCTATGTCATCATATCTATGGGTTCTATAGACAGTCATCATACCTATACCATGTTCTATGTCATCATATCTATGGGTTCTATAGACAGTCATCATACCTATACCATGTTCTATGTCATCATATCTATAGGTTCTATAGACAGTCATCATACCTATATCATGTTCTATGTCATCATATCTATAGGTTCTATAGACAGTCATCATACCTATACCATGTTCTATGTCATCATATCTATAGGTTCTATAGACAGTCATCATACCTATATCATGTTCTATGTCATCATATCTATAGGTTCTATAGACAGTCATCATACCTATACCATGTTCTATGTCATCATATCTATAGGTTCTATAGACAGTCATCATACCTATATCATGTTCTATGTCATCATATCTATGGGTTTTATAGACAGTCATCATACCAAAATAAATTTAATTTTAAAAGATAGCTAACGGCACCAGGACACACCAACTGCAAAAATGATAATCACAGAAAACTCACACACTAATACATATAGATGTATGCACATCCAAATAAAGCATTTGATACGATTACAGATGTCTTCAACCTGAAGCTGTTTCCTGTCTATTGTCCTTATACTACCTACCATAAACTATCAATTCTATTAAATAATAACAATATACAAAACAGACGCCATTACATAAAAATCATCTGATATATTTGGGAAATAGCTTACTATTTTTAAAACCCTCAGTAATCTCCGCAGAATACAGCGATTATAAAATAGGTCTATGATGAATAATTATTTCACCCTATTTAACTTTCTTCTATTAATTTTTTCAAAATGTTGAGGTTTTAACATTTTTGGTCCAGTCGGACACATTACCTGGCTGGACCAATTCTTATATGAGGGGGGAGAGAAAATTATAGAGACCCAAATGAAAAATGTTAAAATTTTCGGTCTGGCCAGACGTATTTTGGGGCCGGACCCATTATTATACAACAACGGCTATTTATTGAGAGTAGGGTGTAATGTCAGACTCCTACTTCAATTTAGATTCTACTGATATATAACAAAAATATAGTAAATTTATAATAAATTACTACAGGTAGACCACACAGGTAGCTGGTTCCCTTTTTAATTTTAATTAAATGTCGTTTTATTATAGTAGGCATTTGGGGAACAAACATTTAATCTCACAATAATTGTTCAACTTGATATTTATAAGTATGACTATGACAGTATGACTATGAGTATGTGAGGTTCAGAATTGATAGGATTATGAGTCTGAAATGGTTGAATTAATTTTCGAATATACAATGAAAGATCATCATTCAAATTGAAATGTCAAACAATAAAATGTTTTGTGCCATTTCATACACAAACACAAAAATTATATATTCAATTGCTATTAATTCATACACACCTCGTGGCATTTTGTTATAAATATGGTTATTTTCAGTGCAATCGCAAGGATCACTCAGGGATAATTCATTATTACATTGCCTCATGACTTTCAGTTTGTACGATAAACCTCGTAAAATAATAGTAAATAATGATAGATCCCCATGTCAAATCCCGCGTCTGTCTGTTTGTCGGAGCGAGAATTCGCGTGACCTTTCAACACAAACGAAAATTGCCAAGTGCGAAAAGGATGCCAAAAGTTAAAAGAAGTAGAAAACCTCCTCCAGAGGGCTGGGAGCTCATTGAACCAACTATAGATGAACTAGATCAGAAAATGAGAGAGGGTAATTGAAACTTATCGATATCTATGAACAATGATCACTGAAACACAAAACTGAATTTAAGCCTACAAAAACTGAAAAAGGCTTAACTCAACTATGTCTAAGGCTAAGTCGTCTAAGACTAAGAGTAAGACAAGGCTAAGGCCAGTAAACGGTTACACGCCTATAGTCCGACGGTTCGATAGTCCGGCGGTCTGACAGGCCGATAGTCCGACAAGGGAAGGGGAATATAACCCCAGGCAATAAAATATAATATGTATAATGAACTAAGGCACTGCCTTGAAGCGAACGCAGCTTCGTCATTGTAACATCGTAATGTGACATTAATTTAAATGCAGCCAGTGTATGTATTGATACAGCTCATTTGCTACCCCCTTACCATAAAGTGCTCACTTCGCTCGCTTAAAATCATGCTGAAATTGTTGTTCAAATTACAGGTAAGGTGTATTTGGCGTTGTTTTATTGGAACAATAAGATTTTGGTAAGCCGTCAAAATATATATCTAGGCTGCTACTAACCCTGCTATAAAGGGATTGGGCTGTCATATCTAAGCTGTAAATTTAATTAAACTGATGCAGACAGTGTTTTGCATCCAATGTATGTAGTATACAATATGTACAAATTCTAGTAATTTCGGCACCAAGTATTTTTGGCACATGAACAAGTAATATCAGCGGAAAATACAACAGCTAATATGGATTAGAATAAATGAATTAATATCTCATGATGAATTTCAATTCCTAAAAATGAAGTTTTAATGCATGTTTTTGGAAGTGCCAGAAATACTTGCTTACAAGTGCCAAAGTTACTCTGTGCCGAAATTACCTGATACCTTATGTACAGCTCATTTTCTACACCCTTATCATAAAGTGTTCAATTCGCTCGCTTAAAATCATGCTGAAATTGTTGCCACATTATAGGTAAGGCATATTTGGCGTTGTTTTATTGGAATGATTAGATGTTGGTAAGCCATCTAACTAGGCTGTTACCAATCCGGCTATTACGGGAGCAGGCTGTCATATCTAGTCTGTTACTTAAGCTGCTATTACGGGATTGGGCTGTCCACAAACCCATTGTACTCAGCAGCCATGTTTCTAGGAACCCCTATGCGGAGCCTCATTTGTGTTGTTTCGGTTGAAACCTTTTGAAGCCCATAGTACACACTAGAGAACTGTGACTGTAAGAGGGCACTGCAATTATTGGACTTTACTCAAGTTGCAACATTTCTACAATAAAGAGCTCTCTGCGCTCGCATATCATTTAAACAGAAACTATATAATTTATTTATTTATTTATTTGTTTATTGTTTTTCATTTTTAGCTCACCTGAGCCAAAGGCTAAATTAAAGTGAGCTATTGTGATTAGTCCTTGTTCGTCATCCGTCCGTAAATTTTTCAAATTTTCGACTTCTTTTCAAGAACCACTTACTACATTTCAACCAAACTTGGCAGGGACCATTTTTGGGGATGGGCATTCATTTGGTGATTATCTCCTCTTGGCATGGGGAGATGATTAGCAAAATCATGAAAAATATTTTTGAATATTCTTCTTAATAACTGTAAGTTGGACAAAACTGATATATTGCATACTGCAATGCTATGATGTGCAGATTCATGTTTGTTCAAGGGAAGGCCCTTGCACCACTTATGCCCCGCTGTAAGGGAACATAATTTGAATATTGCTGAATTCAATCAACAATGTTAATTTTTTTTCTTTTCAAGAACCAGAATATAGACACTTTGCATCACTTTTGTACAAGCTATTCCTGTATTGGTGTGTGGCTATATTAAGAAATAATTCATGGCTCCTAGGATCAGACCCAAACCTACCTCTTTGTTAGAAAATTTTCGCAAATGGGTCATTTTGGGATCTGTAGCCATTGGGGAGTGTATCTTCCTATATAAAGGTATATACAAATGTTCTGCTGGAATGGGGCTTAGTATGATATGGTTATGGAAATTCAATATATATTTAATAAAAGAATAATGTGAATAGTTTAAACGTATATGGAGACCAAAAGAGAAAATATATTTGTATATTTAGATTTTGACAGCATATATATAGTAAATGTAAATATTAGATATTTTGTACAGCAAATTTAGCAATGAGCAAGTTGGTGGATGTGACGGCATATATACATATAAGACTCTATAGATCTGTGTCAAATATATTAATACGTATGCTTTACGCTATGTCAAGTACATTATTGGGTATGGTTTCACACTTTACCAAATATATAAATGGGTAATGGAGAAAATGCTGCTTACGGCTCCAGCCCAAAATCATTACAAGTAGAACCCCACCCCCACCCCATGGATGGAGCCCGCTTTCGTGGCAAAATACAGCAAACCATGAATCGTCAATGAGAAGGGGTACATAAAGGATGAGTGTACTTCGAAATGGAGACTCGTACACCCCCCTCCCCTAGGAAATAAAAAATCTGAACTTATCCAATTATAAGCATTATGATTATTGAACTACAATGACTACATCTTAATTTTCATATACTATAACATTTTATGTTAAAATTCAGTCCCTTATCATTTCTTCTTTCATAGAGTTATTCACGAAAATTGAGATACGTACTGTATATTTCCTCCAAATAAAGTATGAGTGCACACATGTATGGCTATTTTAGAAATAAACATGTATGTCACGGAGCAATAAAAACTACAACGTTTTTGAAACAGAATTAGACACATGTGCATGTGCTCCTATCTAATTTTGAGAAAATTTGTGAAAAAGAACCAACAAAAATAACTTATGGCAGTGTCAGACTATTGGACTGTTGGACTATCGGGATGTTACATCAGTAAAGTGAGTAAAGCCACTAAAAAGAAGTTCGGGCTCAAAGTGAGCATGACGTTTTAGCCATAACTTGTTAAGGTGTTCTGACCATTGCTTTAAATCATGAAATAGAAGAACATAGGCCTAGGAGGCCATGTAATACCTACATGTATGGCTATAGTCATATAGAGAAGGCGAAAGCATTCAGCAGCAGGTTTACTTGTTGTTTTTAACATGTATCTGATAAATTTTCCATTGCTTTAAGTAAGATAATGAATTGATGATTTGAAATGCTTGAAACAGCATTCATCGGAGGTCTGTCCTGTTTCGCAAGAGCAATATCTGTCCCACAAAATGTCAGTTTTTAAAATTAAGATTTAAGTTTAATTGTGACATCAAATATTTCAAATATTTATTGATTTCACCAAGCATGTTGGTATGAATAAAAAACACAATATAACAAACAATATGATAAAAAATGAACAGCTAACAGCAGGAATAGCTACAATTATCAATGATATAAGTAGGCATTTTATCGTGTATAATATACCATGTTACAAATGTACGTTTGTATATATGTAATACTCATATTTATACACTAGTAGGTAGTAGTATGGTAGATGTAAATACATTTATTACATATATTAATTGTAATTTTAGTACCATAGTAATAATATAAATGATGAAAGAATACTATATTTAACTGCTGTTTAGAACATTTAGAACATGGGCACATCCGGGAAAAAATTAACTGGAAATAGTCTCTCCTAAACATTGATTTGAATATGCTTTTGTGGAGAGTGACTAGTAAAGTGTCAGGTTGATCAGATGTATTTAAAAATTGGTGTTTAAAATTTGACAAAAGTTTTTGGATTGTACATATGTACAACTCTTTTTCTGCCTCCTTACCATAAAGAGCTTGCTTATAAACTATGTCAAAAAATATACAAAAGCAAACACAGATCCTGATCCAGGAAAAAACATTCTTTGCGAGTCTCTTCGATCTCACAAGGGCAACACCTTTCAAGCAAAATGAAAGTGAGAACACAATTTAATTATGACGTTATATATTTAGAATATTTAAATGGACTTTATATTTGAATATTTCTTTTGTAACTCTATGCATTAAAAAGGCAATTTTTATACATTTTTAGAAAGACCATAAAGCCCTTTACCAAAATTGTTAAAATTACCCTGGGAGTAGGCCTACTCAGCAGGGGTTGAGAATCTGAGATGGGGCCACATTAACCACATAGTGGCTGTATGTACGTATGCTCTACATATATGAATTGTAAGGAAAACTGAAAACATTTTTAGAGAGAACATTCCTTTGACCTAACTTATAAACTTTATTAACCTGGGGGCAGGGGTTCGGGGTTTTGGTTGGGGCCAATATGACCATATTGTGATAATGTACTTAATCTTAGAAAATCATCTGTACTTTTATACATTGTAAAGCAAAATTAAATACATTTTAAGAAAAAGCTTAAATCTTTCTACCTGAATTGCAAAAGATGTTACCTTGGGATCAGGGGTTCAGACTCTGGGGTGGGGCTAATTTAGCCATATAATGATTATACATATATACTTAGTCTTAGAAAAGTCTTCTTCTTTAGGTATCTGAATTGTAAAGAAAAACTTAATGCATTTCTAGAAAAATGATAAATCTTTTTTACCTAAATTTTTAAGTCACCCGAACTTCAAATGACAAGGTACTGTTTTATACAAATGGCTTATTAACTCAAAACTGATTGACTTGTTGTATACAAAGATCTATGTGGAAGCTATTAGGAATTATCTGTGAATCACAAATGAAAAGGGGCTAGAACCAATAGGGGCAGAAAGTTTGTACTGTTAAAATTACATGTACATGTACAGTACATCTTTAAAAAAACAAATCATGAACCAATGATCAGCTTATTCTTATTATTCATTATTTATTCAGGCGACCAATAAGACTCTTGTAGAACTTGAGTGGGATTGTGTTTACTGTTACACTGTACACTAGAATTAAATGTCTGTTAATTAATTACCCCTAATGTTCTTTTTACAGCTGAAACTGATCCACATGAAGGAAAGAGAAAGGTGGAAGCATTATGGCCAATCTTTAGAATTCATCATCAAAAATCAAGATACATCTATGATCTGTTTTATAGAAGGAAAGCCATTAGCAGAGGTAATATAGGTTTATATTCAGAATTAAATAATTTGAACAATTTCCCAACCTCAGATGATTTAATCTATTATGTTTGATAATAGTATCAGGGTTTAAACTCCCAAAAATTTCAGTAGCAATGGGAGTTCCGAAATTTCACGTTTCAGGGAACCACCAGTGTGTCAACCCTAGGGGCACATGTACTACTCTTGACCAATAGGTTGGCTCATTGGTCTTCTGGCTTTTTCAGGATGCCCAAGAGGAAATAACATAATTGTGTTTGCCTTGACATTGTGTATTAAATGTGAATGTCAAATACCAGAATTCAAAAAAAGGAACCAGAAAGTGTTGAAAATTTTTTCAGCAACGTCATAGATCTAGCTGCTTATGTATTATTGTGATTATTATTGATAATAACTGTTGTCACCTGGGAGGTATGAATTGGATATGATAGATGTTGTAACCAAATTATTGTGACCTATTTTTTTTTCAATTTATGAGTCGTTGCGACTGCCTTTCTCAAGTTTTAAGTGTCCTGACTGAAAATCTAAGAGTCCATTACAACATTGAAATATTAACTACCGTATTGGACTCAATAAGTGCCGAGGGCGCTACAAAAATCAGGAAAAAGGGGTGGGCACGTAATGGGACCAATTAATAATCAAATTGAAGTAAACAATTCATTTTTTTATAAGGCACAGTGGTAAGGTTACCGAGAACACCTATCAAAATAATTCTGTTGCTTGGGGGCTGTTTTTCAGGTCCACATCTCCTTAAAGCTTGTCAACCACCTAAAGAAGATTCTGGATCATATCATTGAACTTCAGTTCTTGAATTTCTTGATGTTTCGAATAAATTTTGGGTCTGTTTATATAAAAATATTTCCTACATATAATTTAAATCGAAATTTACATATGTATGAAAGCACCCCATGGCAATTTGTCTCCCTCTCACAAACACTCAAAGTATTAATTTCACAAAAATTAAGTTAATGACTGTATGTCTATATAACCTCTAAAACTAAAAACCTATGAATTTTGTTACTACATGTATGTTTCTATTCTTGAGTCGAAGTTCCAATGTTTCTAAGTTCGACTAATCAAATTTTTACTGTAATTGCATGTTTTGGAATCAATCAAATTATTTATTCAAAAATTACATATCTGTATTTTATTATAATACATGAGAGGCAAGATGCAATGTATTAGAGTAATATATGCAGGATTCTGCATCATATAGATTTCATTGTAACTTTTACTCACCATTCTATCCTTGTTTGAATGGCACTTTACTCCCTCCTCCCCAGCCAACATCCTGATGACCGTGAAGTTTAAAACTTGAGTATAATAGATAAGATTAAAATGTATGGTACAAGTATTTGGCATGCTGATGTAATGAATTTTATTATTGTTTTCTTCCAAAGGATGTACATTTTATTTTCTACTTTCTTATATTTTTGCAGAACTATATGAATATTGCCTAAAAGAGAATATAGCTGACAAAAACCTAATTGCAAAGTGGAAGAAACAAGGATATGAAAATCTCTGTTGCCTCAGCTGTATTCAGACCAGAGACACAAATTTTGGCACAAACTGTATATGTCGTGTACCAAAGTCAAAGTTAGAAGCTGTAAGTTGTTTCATTCCTGATAGTACTGCAAAAAGTAATGAAAACTCATTTTTCATCATTTTCCATAATGTAGGGATTTCCCCTTGTATAGATGAGTTTGGTAAGGAGTTATTAAAATTCCTTCATTGATGTTTAATTGATATGTCAATTCAGAATTACTGTGAAATTTGCAGTTTTAAATTGTAAGAAATATTGAACATAATACTTAAAAAATGATAAGTTTTGTATCATAATATACACCCTGACCTTATGTTAAGGAAGTCCCCTCTTCATAAACCTTGTGTTCATCTCTGAATTTGTTGATTTAACTGTATGGGAGAAGAATGTACATCTATAATTATCAAAATACACGTCTTAATAGAGACAAAGGATAGTATACTTTATCTTGTATAAAAGTTTATTTTTTTATATTTTGTAGGGCAAAATAGTGGAATGTGTTCACTGTGGTTGTAGAGGTTGTTCAGGATGAAATCTTACAAGATGAGAATTGTGGGATTTATTCTGTAGTAACATCATAAACTGATCTCCACAAAAACTGATATCAAATCAGTGAGTGCCAAATTGGTGGTTATTCATAAGCAGGGTCAAGCTGTGAAATATGAAGGAGTTAAAATCATGCGTGGATCATATTATCATCATTCACATTAAGGAGATGTGTAATTTGCCTCCTTAGAAGAAAGGTTTTTCATCCATACACAGAAATTTTTAAATTTGAAATGTCATTGCTTTGAGAGAAATCAGAAGGTCAAGGAAATCAAATACATGTATGTAAATTTAGAAAAAGCCATGTGTGGAATAATGTATATGATTGACCTAATTTTGATATACAAACAGTAAAACAGTAATTCTGTAAAAACAGAACTTTTCTACATAAATAGATATATTGATTTACCTGGAATCTTGAAATAGGGTCATTTAATGACAGGTATTGTTCATTAGACCACTTGACTTTCATTTTTATCATGTATAAACAAACTAATATTGCAAGGTGTATGATTAAGTAAAAATTATCAAATCAGGCTGTAGGTACACTCGTGCAGTTTAAACTAAATACCAGTTTAATGTATATATTCTGTTCTGCAAGTTTGTCTCTGTAGTAATTAAGAGGTATTTTGCTTGTTGTAAATAATGGGAAGCATTCT
Source organism: Atrina japonica (assembly GCA_030159075.1). Lineage (NCBI taxonomy): Eukaryota > Metazoa > Mollusca > Bivalvia > Pterioida > Pinnidae > Atrina > Atrina japonica. The sequence goes on from BROG01000200.1 coordinate 126,802, forward strand.
AAAATTGGAGAATATAATCAAGTTTTACAAGTTTTCCAAATTTAATTATTCTGTCAAATGTGTATGTTTAGATATTGTTTTCTTTGAGTAATTTAAAATCTGAGCTTCTTACCCTACCTCTGTAGATGGTGTAGGTCCTATATTTTTAAAAATACAATGTATCAACATGAAATAAATTTCCCTTAGGTCTCAATGGTAGATTGCAGTTTGACATTACATATGTACATCATTGGTTAATTAGTTATTCACAGTCATCAACGAAATATTGTTTTTCTCATTTTTGTCTGAATATAAAATGTTAATGAACATTGCAAGGATAGCCCAATAATTTAGAAATGTTGACGTACTGTAAATTAGCAAAGTGAAATACAAGTCATTTCATTTGTCATAAATGAGTGTTATGTTAGAAATTCATAATCACTTTTTTAAACATTCATTTGTATATAATTTGTCTTATTTTACGTCTATTAAAATATTGGTTATTTGGAAACTGATGCTTTTGTTTTAAATATGACAAAAATAACTTGTATTGCCTGTTGGCTGTAGTAGAGCAACCAAGTAGTTAGAGCTTCATGCTTTAAATAAAGAGTTGAAGCAAAAAGAAACAAATGGCTGAAAATCCATTGAGTGTATTGAAATATGAAGCCCCATTCATCAATCTAAATATAGATGCCAAAGTATTAATCTTCATAAAGTTTAGGAGACAATATACAAATCTGGTGAAGACACTCTCCTCAAGATGTTAATTAACAAAACAAACATTCATAAATATTATAAACAAAATACCAAAGTTATAATGCTCAAGACGATCGTTTATGTCAATTATACTTCATAACAGAAAAAATATCGTTTGTGGCGTTTTACAGGAGTAAAAATAGCAACAGCGTCAGAAAATTGTCAATGTTTTTAATTGTTACTTCGACAAATAAATAATTGTTGCTTTACTGCCTATAATATTTAACAGAATACACGTACATGTGGTTTAAAGAAGAGCTTTGAAAATATAACAGTTATCGTTCTGCAAAATAAAAGTCAAAAAAAATGTTTCAAGACAATCGTTTCTGTCACTAAGACTTCATCAGTTGTGTTGGAAATCATAGTATTGGTGCATCCTTCGTCTGATTTAATGTGTAAAATTAATGAATAGACTTAAGTTTGTATTGTCTATATTAGTTTGATGTACATGCAAATTTTATTTGCGCTGTCATAAAATCAAATCACAAAGTTTGATAAGAAGTTATATATTCTTTTATTTTTCAAGTTATTAATACCACATCCTGGTATTCTAGTGTTTAAAAGATGAGATTTCTTGGTTTATCATTATGATTCCGCTTTGTTCTGGTCTTTTATTCACACTATCTGAAAAAGATATATTATTTTCTCAATATTGTAGAGGTATAAAAAGTAGACTTTTTTTTAGAGGAAATGCACAATAATCTGCTCAAACTCCGGTCATTTACATCTAGTTATTGTGGACACTGCAAATTTGTATCAAATACAAAGTATTGGTTTTCACTGCAGGTGTATTTTCATTTTATATGAATGAAAAATCTATACCAACAATTTTCTTTCTTCCCTTTTCTGATTAATTTGACTCCACATTCAGATAAGAAAACTATTATCTGTAGATACGTATATAACATGTTGACCTTAGCAATTTCAAGTGCGAAATAGTGGTCCATAATATCTCAATTTTTTCTTACCTTGGAAAAAATGAAGAAATTATATATATACATGTATATATATATATGTGTGTGTGTGTGCATATATATTGACTCGCGTTGGTGTTGGGTATTTATTTTGGGATATCTGTTATACAGTAAAACCTGTATATAAAGAACCCATAGGGACACAATAAGACCAGTCTATAGGGAGGTGATCTTTATATACAAGTTGGTTTTTACACAAATGGTACTATTGGGTACAGCAAGAAATGGTCTTTTTGATCAGGTGGTCTTTATACACATGTGGTCACTAAAGCAAGATTTACCGTAATTGTATATCAATATCATGCTAGATACAGATTTAAAGACAAAAACAAAAGAAAATGGATGGAATCCGCATCTTTTTTCAGGTAAATATCATTTTGATTATCGTTAAGTACATACAAACTTAACACAACTTTTCTGAATTGGTTTGTGTTTTTTTTATATCCATGCAGTTCTTGGAAATAGTACAATGAAATGATTAGTCATGTAGATAATATTTTGATACAGCGTTAATTCACTGATAAAATGAGTGTCTGTATAAACGATACATGTTCAAATATGTTGGTACCTTGGTTATTGTAACTAAAATATCAGAAAGAATATCTATATATAGTTATTTTAGAAAGTTTTCAAACTTATAACGACTGTGACATCAATGCATCGCAAAGAATGTTGATAATTGGGACGTTTAACCGGAGTTATTGGACATGCATGTGAAAGAGAACATGTAACATGTGATTGGTTTTCAAATTAAGGTATTTATTTATTTGTCTGTTTCATTGTTATTTTACGTTGTGCTAAGAATTTTTCACTGATATGGAGACAGTGCCATCTACAGATGAAGTGTCTCAAGTTTTGAGCTGTTCTAAGGACTTTTGCAATTAAATGATCATTTTTTCAATGTGTCACACCTGTCTTGACACTGGACCTTGGTTTGAAGTCACATTCGAAAGACAAGTTACTTTCGCTTTAAATGCCGATTGGCCTTTTCAAGGTCTTGGGTATGAATCGAAGCCGGAAGCTTCCACTTGCGAATCGGGAGCTCAAAAAACTGGACCATGGCGATCCGAGATATCACTTTACTTTTGAAAGATTTTATACTTTTGTTATCAACCTTTGTTCAAATGTCTATCTTTGATAATACATTTTCATATTCAAATCACGTTTAATTAAATGTATTGATATTCATTCTTATATGAATCTCTTTCAAGCAATGATTATATCGTTATGATTGGATAGGCCCTACATGCCTGTATAAATGTCGGCTCTTTTTGTATATGTTTTCGAAAAGCGACTGGTATAACTACAGACACGTGCAAAAAGAATTCATACACCATTGTTTTTTACTACATATTTCATATAAATTACCACATTTTTTCAAAAATTATTGTGAAGCCATTTCTAATCGCATTTTAATAGAATTTTCACTGTTGAAAAAATAATTGAATAGTTTCATTACTTATTTTGATTTTTAATTTTCTGAATCAGATATTTAAAGATTTATTCATTTAAACAGAAAGTAAAGTTTTTTTATGAAAATTCCCTATTTGTGTAAGTAAAATTGTGATGTCTAATTTTTACCTTAAATTGTCAAATCTTTGAAATTATACACCAGAAAATTACACCAAAAAATGCGATAAGAAATGGCTTCACAATATCTTTTGAAAAAATATGGTTTTATATGAAATATATAGTAAAAATTTATAATGTATGAATACTTCTCTGTACACGTATACTTTATCAGGATTGATTCTCATATTGACAAAAGTATATTCATGAATAAATAAAGGGGTTCTCTATCACATAAAGTTATGGCAATAATCATTACATATTTGCGCATGTTCGCCTTTTTCTTTGAAATGCTTGATTTGATACATTGAATGTTAAAATACTAGATTGTTCGTGGTATTACATGAATGGTCTTTTGAAGTGAAAGAATGGAATTGTAAAGTTCTTGATTACAGTAAGTTACATTTTCCGTAAATCTAAACAATGATACGTTTTCGATCACTTGTATTAATTTATTTTCTACAGACCATTCTTTCTATATTTAAAAAATATTGTATTTAAATGAAATATTTCCATTTCACCGCTGCCATTAGAAAATGGCACATAGAAAATTGAGATGACATGTCTCAGAAATTTTCCAATTCAAAGACTAAGACAAAGTATATAAATGTTTAATTTCATTATGTTTATATGCAACCGACACTCCACCAAACCTAGATAATTCAGCCAACAAAAAGGTGTTCTATGGAAATTGTGCAGTTGATATCGAAAGTAAATGACCATGATATACAACATGTATGTTGATAGATTCAACTTAACACTGATAATGTAGAATAAATACCTACACGTTAAAAATCAATAGCTGTATCAAAATCTTACCCGATTTCATGGAATTAAACTGTTTTAACTTACATTGCGTAGTAGCTATTTTAGTACATTTAAGTTCATATGTCAAGGATTCCTTGTAAACATAATTAAAATCATGAGTCATGATAATTAAATTCAATATCATAACGTTACACATCCGGGGTATTTACTGGAATAGGAGATATTAATAAAAATTCAGGGTAAAAAAAAAGTTGAACAATAATATGGAATTCTTTCTTTTTACAAAAAGAAATATCCAATAAAATACTAGTAGTGATTTCTATACATACAATCAATTATTATTTCATTTTCAAATACCTACCGGTACTTACAAGATTATTCCTTATAGTCTAAAATAAGACTGAATGATTAATTGGATGTAAATGTTATCGATATATCTTATATTACGTTTTATTTAGGGAAAAGCAAAAGTGTAAAGGTTCTAATATTCTGTCAATATTCGGTGTAATGTCATTTACAGTAAATATACATGTATTTCAAGTACATGTAATTTGTTGTCTCTGATTTCATATCGATTACTAAATTAAAGTAGAATCTATGGGAGATGATTGGTGTCTTTTTATTGCTAAGAGTGACATTTACAGTATTTACGTTACTGATGATGTAATATAAACTAGATATATTATGTTTCAATTTTAGAAACAATTTCAACATGGATGGTGGTAGAATACTAGAATCGAAAGAATGTTCGCCGTCCTACATGAGTAGCATTGAAAGGAATGCTTTTCGAGAATTTTTTATGGAACATTTTGCAGAAATAAACGTGGTCACGCTGATTAAATCTTTGCACGATAATATATATATTGACGAATATTTCCAGAGAAAAGTGTCAAACGCACACGAAATGTACACTTTGACGACATTAGTTTTCTACGAAATTTCAAATATGTGCAAATATGAACACGTCATTGAAGCACTTACTTACAGTGGTCAGAAGGAAATGGCGCTGAAACTCTTAAAACTTTTACAGCGGATGCATCAAACTAGCGTACAGGCTGGGGTCAAAAAAATAGAAGACGCGCGCAACAAAAGTATACATCGCTATTTCAGAAATGTCAAAAGGATAGTACACGATGGAAAATTACCAGACATTAGAGGCTTTCTTCGTAAAGTTGCAAAAAATCTGGAGACAAAAATGTTGTCTGAAACAAACCCAAACAAGAGACAACATTTGGCTGACAAATATATTGCTCATCTTGGAGCAGAAATTGATGCACTTGCAATTACTTTCGACACCAATCTACCTGATCATGACATATTCGAGGAGTTATCTTCTTTGACCGGAAAAGGAACAAATACATTGATTTCCGAAGTGGTATACTTTGGGCGAAAGGCAAACGCACATGCTATAGCTGGACAATTTAGTGATGGCGAAAATATGGTCAAGCAAGCACATTGTTGTGCTAACTTTTCTGTTCCGTGTCTTGAAATAGCCAATATGATTTACATAGACGTTTATTTCAAACTCTGGCAGTTTGAAAAGAATCCAACAGCTGAATTGCGGAAGTCTTTGATGTATGAAGGTAGCAAGGGTCTTTGGGCTTTAAGCGAGGAGGAAGAGGGGATTCGCGCTCTTTGGAAAAGAATGTTTTTATTGAGAATGATATTTTGTTTGCTTGGAATTGGAAATAGGGCAAACGTCATCGAAAATTATACAGTATCAAAAACATGTATGGCAGAGGCGGCCGAACTTTTGACCAAAATTGACCTCAATGGTATTGAAACGCGTAGAGAGATGTTTTATTGGGTTGCTCACGCAAGGCTAAGTGAACTTCGATCAGACATTTCCGGATCTGTGAAATCCATTAAGACAGCAGTGGAACTCGCAAAGAAGGGAAACTTTAAAGAAAGAAATTTCATATGCGAGTATGAAATTAAACTAACAGAATACGACAGAGTACATGAATCAAATAGTTCCGCGAATGATGTCAAAGCATTGGATTCGTGTGATCTAAATGATTATGTACCCAACCTGAAAGACTCGCTCCCTTTAGAACCAATAAAACAATTTGCAGTCGAAAACAACACACATCAAAATGAGAATGAGTGTGCAGATTCAATGCCGGAAAGTTTGACGTGGTCGGCTCTGGGCTCTGATTCGTATGAGTTTGATTTGAAACCTGACCAGTCCTTCAATAGTGATTTTACTGAAATAAAGACCACAGAATGTGATGAATATTTTATATTGTACAGTCAACAGAACGTTAGTGAAAAACTGAGTAATCAGGATACCGGAGAGTCGAATGTTAATCTTAACTCTGAAAAAATAGAGAGAAATGGTTTTGAACCTAACAAAATTGAACCAGTAACATTACAATCAGTTGATTCCCTCAGACTTTCTTCTTTTGAGAATGACAATTCAGACAAGACTGGAAAGATATGAAAACTATAATACATGATGTCTAATAATAATCATCTTCAGCTTTCACAGATTGTTTTGTGAAGGGTCAAACTTTTATTTTCGTCTAAAAATGTTTTCGATAATTACCCGATGAGATTAACAAACAGTTTATTTTGGAAAGAAATCTAAAGGCAGTACAGATATTGAGACTATAAGTACAATCATAGTTATGAAATATATGGAGGAAAGATACACCAGAGTACAAATATATAAATATACAATTCTCAACAAACAATATATGCAACATAAGAAACTTCTTATTGAAATAAGCAATTTTCTATAATTTTATGTACAATTTCGAAAAGTATATCATCTTGGACCATTTAAACCACCTAAAGCCTATTGTGGCTACACAGACAAAGCGGATACAATACATTATATTATACTAGCTATTATAGTACTATATTGCTGTATTTTAATATTTTGTTCCTGAAAACATGCGTCACCCTTGTTATGATTCAATTTAGACGCATTGTGCAAATTCAAATTAGCAGATCTAGGTACAGATAAAATGAAAGCATGAGAGGTCTAATGGTCACATACAGTGGAACTTTGTTATAAAGATCACCTGACTGCCTCAACTGAGTTGTCTGATTAGTGAGGTTATTTATATAATACATATATATAAAATTTGTGGTCTTAAAATGCAAGGTGATTTCGTAAGAGAGGTGCCTCTGTATTATCGGTAACAGAGTGGGAAAGGCTGTTTTGATATACAAAATGTTGTCCTTAGATTATTCCGTATAATTTTTTAATACATGTATATTTTTGTAAACAAAAAATCAAAGACATTATGCAATTTGAAGTACTCGCTGAAGGCTTGTTTATAAAGTGTTTTAACTTGCAAACTTTGTAGATTCCTTGCATTTATTTAACAATCATGCATACCAAATTTGAAAAACACCTTATCATTGATTCATGAAAAGAGTTTTAAAGATGTAATAAGTTTTGGTCCTTCGTTTGCCCAATGGGTCTTGGTCCCTCTATTCATTTGCAAACTTCATGAAGTTTCACATGATAATACTTCCTGTCACCATTTGTTAAATTGGTCCAATGAATCTTTTAAAGTAGAAAATGTGTTAAGTAAACAACTGACAATGCACAACCAGAAACAACAGGATAGCAATTGGTCATTACAAGTCTTCAACTCAGGTGACTTAAAAATATAAGAAAATTGGATCCAGTACTTTCTGTTTATCCAGGTTATTCCTTCACCTTCTTATTTATGAGTGACTATTTGTATCGTTATATATCTTATTTAAAACAATTTTGAAAATGACCACAGGAAGAATGATCCTACTCTTAACTAAAAATAATAAGGTATTTGAAAAACTTTACTCTGTGAATTAGAAATATAAGTCATTGATGGATAATTTTACTTTCTGAATTAACATAAAACTAATCAAAGATTTTATTGATTTAAAGCAAAATTTAAGCTTTTTTAAATTTTGAATGGTGTTCTGTGCCACATTCAACACATGGTGGCAGCCAGTTTTTAATGGTGGAGATAACCTGGTTACAAACAACATACCTGGGAAGAGACCACCAACCTTCCACGAGTAAACTGGCAAACTTTCTCACAAAAAATCAAATTAGGTTTCAGTGTGACTTGAACATAAGCTGACAAGAAGTGAGAAACTTCAAAAACATGGTCAAGCCAGATACTCTAACCACTTGGCCACAGGAATCACCCCTCTCTGAAAATGTTATATGCACAACAAAACCTCAATGGGAACCTTAAGTTCTTTCCAAAAAGGCAGTAACAAAGTTCCTTTGGTCAACATCCAAGATGGCCATGTTGGGTTCCAATCTTTCTGAAAATGTAATATGCACAAATAGACCCCAAGGGAACCTTCATGTCAAATTTCAAGGAGATCCCTTCAGTCTTTTCTGAGAAGTAGCGGAAAAAAGAATTGTTCAGGATGGACGGACAGATCAGACACAGGGCAATTTGAAATAGTACAATGAATTGATGATCAGTGTGGGATGTTGTAGGAAGATGCATAAAATAGTATGTTCCCAGTCTTTGACCTCTGCATGCATAAACAAGTCTAAAAGATTGTCAAGCTGGTGGCAGACTGACCAAATTTCGAGTACAGTATGCTCCCGAACTTTACCTGGGAACATAGTTCTAAATTACTCAATGAACTGGTCCATCATGTGACAAATTTTTCCTGATGTAAAGTCAGATGCAGCAAATATGCTTAATTGTCCAATAAGAATTTAACCTCTTGAAAGATTATTTTAAGTTATGAAGTCATCCACTATAAAATATGTATTTCTATAATGAATACCAGTATTTGAATGTAATTGGCACATTCTTATTTAAATATTTGTAAATTTCTGTGTATTATTAATTTTTTGAATTAACTACACAGATTGTCAATCACTGTTTGTGTGTTGTTTGTTCTCTGCTAAGTATGTGAACATTTATACGTCAGAAATTTAATAATTGAGTATTAAAATACAGACCACTTTGATGGCTCAGATGTCAATACCTCAAAAATCTTTAGTTTCATACAATTCTGATAGTTTTCCATCAGTGAATGAGTAAATTATCCCTCATTCTCTCCAACCTTAGAAATCACAATTTGTAAATTTCCTTTGTATCACAAAATTGTAAACAAGGCACGTTTAAAATAATTACACCCAAGATCTTTTAGCAAAAGCCAGGACAGGTCAATGGATATGAATAATAATTAAAAATCCTCTTTTTTAAATTTTTTTTAATTCATGTATAAGAAATCTTTACAGAATAAGATTGCAGTTACAATACTAACTGTCAATGCACAAACTACATGTGTGACTAATCACAAACAGATTAAATGACTTTCAGTTACTGTACTCAAGCGGCGGTGAATCAGTATTATCTGGTCAATCAGTATAAAGACCGACCTCCCCACATGACCAACAGTAATTTTGTGATGGTGTAGCTGTTTTGGTTGTTTTCTGTTGTTGCTGTTGCTGAAGAAAGTTAAAGAAGTCAAAACCTGACTGTAAGTTTCACAATGGCCCATATCATAAACACCCCCAAAAATGTGCAGCCTGACAGGGCAATCTCCCAATTCATGCTACAACATTAATTCATCATCATCTTCTTCTTCATCTTCTTCATCATCATTCTTCTTCAAGGTTAAAAATAAAAGGGCATCCATGAAAAGATCATCTGGAGCATGCAGCTTTATTCTGTAAGGCTTTCCTATACATGATGTACCTGAAAATAAAAATGCAAAATTCAGGAAAAAAAATTCATATGCAAGGAAAATGTTTTAGGTCCCCCAAAAAATCATTCTACTAAAAAGAATAGAACAACTTTCTGAAGTAACTAAACAGGCAAATAAATTAGAATGACTGGTTCATTGTATTCATAACCTTAAAGGTTTAAAACTTGTCATAGGTGAACAATTTCAAATGCCTTTTTATGTAATATTTTATCTCATATATATCCCCATAAGACCATTTATTGGTTAGAATAACAAATGCATGCATATAATTGCAACAAACTTGCCAAACGTAAGCGGTAGTATCATTTTTTTTGTCCTCCATTACTATGAGCATTGCAAATAATTTTTCGGTAATTTTTTTATGAAGATTACTGAGTGTCCAATAAGCACGTGCTATTTGAGTTAATTTATATTCAATTCTTATTACTCTTTATTTTAGTACAATATCATTTCATACTTAAATCAGGCAAAGTTGATCTTTTCTGACATTTCAAAACATTCACTTCTGAAATTGTCCACGTGCCAGGTATATCGGGTGATCTTGACCCAATTTAACTGGTCCAATCGCATTCTCAGCTTAATATATTCTTGGCACATATGAACTGCCCCCTCCATTAGACAGTAGTGACACAATTGTAAAATATGATGTATGCATAGTTTTCACAGTTTTATTGTTTTGATTTTGGCAATGTAAGCATTCATTTCAGGAGAATATTAAAGGTTGGAAATTTTCTTTAAGGCAATGTAAAAAAATATTTCTGGTTATCAGACACCGCAGTGTGTGCAAAAATAAATCGCCGATGAAACTATTTTATTCACATTTCAACAAAAAAATCATCGCCGTGTGACAAGTGAAAATATTAGTCATTTCTAAAGGCTTAAGTTTTGAAACGATCCATATCCTTCTTTCTCTCTATATATATATATATATGAACTTTAAATATTTTATATTTTTGTTGATATTTCAGTTTTAAAACCAAGTGAACAAGACAATCACACAATTTTCTGTTACAATTTATTGAAGGTCTCAATAACACAGTTTTTGTTACTTATTGTCTTCTTGTTTCCTTACCTTCAAGGTATATAAACAACAATTCGGAAATAAAAAAAAATAAAATACCAACCTACCTTGCCTATTTCAGAAGCTAATTGTCTGAGAACCAGAATATTTTTTACATGGTCTAACATATGCCAATTGTGTCAAGGGTTGAGATTACTGTTAGATTAAGCACATAAAGAAACAAGTTCCCCATGACCAAATTACAAAGCACATTTGATACGGTGAAAGAATTTATCTGAAAGATCATTGAATATGGAAATACAGCCAAATTTTTCAAAATACTGGAAATCTTAAATTCTAATAAAACAAATAACTTCAAAAAGAAGTTCTTTTACATTTCTTGTGTTTGATAATGTGTTTGAACAAACATTTTATCATATTCTTGTTTACATGTCATGGGACCACAATCATCATTGTGGCAGCTTATATTGCTTTAAATTCCTTGCTACCTGTCCCTCTGAAGCAGGGAGAGAGATGTCCAGTATGTGTCCTTGTTGAAGTGCCACTACACTTGTACAATATGACAAAGGAATCAAACCATTTATCTTCCATCTAGGCGTAGAGCTATTTGAACAGCAGATGGACACTCACCTCAGGAAGTTTAGAATGATCAGGGATCACTAATTAAAAATACAGTCACAGTATTATTTCAATTCATTACTTGTCACTATACCTGACCCAATATTATTAATTTAACAGCAAAAAATGACAAATTCAGATGATACCAACCTGATATTGGCAACAGCTGCTACCGTAATCTTCTGGCTTCTCTTTCTGACTCTAGTAGAGTAAGAATATCCCCTTCTCTCACGGGACCTTTCACATTTCTGATGATAGATCTGTTACTATCGTCTAAGAATTCTACTCGCACCTAAACAAAAAGGAAAAGTATTACTGATGATGTTCTGGAATTGTGTAATAAATTCCATTGATTATGTCTTTACTGTAATGACAAAGTGATGTATTGTATGAGTAACTAAATCTAATTTATGGTCTGCTGTTACCATCTTAATTGTTTTCAAGTATTTGCCCTTTAAGAAAGGCTTCACATAAAATTCTGTGCTATGCAATATACCACTATATCTAAATCAGATAGATTTTTACATCTTGGTGCAAAACCTGCAAACCATTTAGACGAGTCAGATTTTTTATTCTGTTGTTTTTACATCACACCAAGAATTTTTAACCTATATGGGGATATCACCAGCTTTAGATGAAGTGTCAATTCTTTTTCTTTTTTAACTTTTGCAATGGACTAATGTAAATCCAATGAGGTTCCTTTATCTGTTAGACTGATACGACATGGGACCTTGGTTTTAAGTCGAACGCTCTACCACTAGACCATCGTTTGATTATTCTTGTTTAACGTCCCACTCAAGAATCTTTCACTCATATGGAGATGTCACCATATGCCAGTGAAGGGCTTCAAATTTTGGCCTATGCTCAGCACTTAAGGCCATTGAGCAGTGAGGGTTCTTTAACGTGCTGTTACCTACTGCGACACGGGACCTCGATTTTTACTGTCTCATCTGAAGGACAGGATACCAACCTGCCGCTGGCTGGACTCAAACTCGCGACCTCACAATCAAGAGTTGAGCGTGCTATTGACAGAACAGACTCTAAAATAGAATGTGGTTGTTATGTTTGAATTTCAATGGAGTTTTACGCCACATTCAACAATTTTTTTTTTTGGCAGTCAGCTATTTTTAATAGTAGAAGAGAGATTCTGATTACAATGTACCAAGGAATAGATCACAGGTCTTCCATAAATAAACTGAAAAGCTTTCTCATGATTAGCTTAGGTTCCAGTGGGGCTCAAACCTGTGCTGAGAAGAGATGAGGGACTTCATGGTAAAAGCATTATGCTTTAACCACTCAGCCATGGAGCTATGACAGAAGCATGTTGTTTAATATCTGAAAAGCAAAATTATTGTCAACAAACCTGTGTACATTGTCCTTGGGAGCCTGTACGACCCAGAACCTTCAATACCTACAGAATAAAAGTAAATATTTTTAATCCTACATTACATTATATAAAGGTTATTTCCATATTGTCTTCATTTTCAAAACAATAATACATCAAATTCACTTTGTCCGACAGCTTTGATTTTACATAAGATGTTCATGTACCATTGTACCATAAGGTTTGCATGGCAAAATGCATATACATCTGAAGATACTGAATTAAATGTTAAAGTCCTAGCTTGATAAAACAAATTTTCTTCACAAAGAAACAAGAAAATAACAAAAAACATCATTTTTTAAAATCAAAAGAATGCTTCATACTTATAGCCCAAGTATGTCAAAGAAATTCTTGACAAGAATAATGAAGAATAGCAACTACACCTAAAGGCATTTTTTTTATGCATTTGGAACAGAGCCTTATTTCAGTCCTGTATGATTGGGCAGAAAATTCCTGTATAATGAAATATTACTATAGTCTGAGCCAAGTAAGCTAAGCTTAGTCTGCTGGTTTTGGCTGATTGAAATAAAATGGTTGCTACCTACATTTTAATAATGTTTATGTACCACGTAAATTTAACGTAGCAATATCTTATGTATACTGAATTATTTATCCATGTCCATGACAAATAAAATTAATCTGTTACTGGATATTTGCACTCAAATTACTCTGTGAGATTTTTACGTATGTAATGGTGGCCATCTTTCGAAGTTTGAGAGCGGATGTAAAAGAAAGGGAACATTTATTGGTCACACTGATTTAGCCTGCTCACCGATCTGTTAATAAACAATCACCAATTCACTACAACAATAATATATTGGGAGTTATTCCCCTTCATATAACTCTTGTCATGACAGGCGCAAGAATATTGATGATTACTCACATGACCTAATTATCTGACATGGCACAGACAACACAGAGATTCCCGAAGGAAAAGTGTTTTCAAAAAACGAAGCGACCAATTTTTTTTCTGTTCTGTTTTCTTGTTGTTGAACTCAAGAATATTTCACTAATATGGAGATGTCACCAAATGCTGGTGAAGGACTTCAAATTTTGGCCTATGCTCGGCACCTATGGCCATTGAGCAATGAGGGTTCTTTAATGTGCCGACACCTACTGTGACACGGGACCTCAGTTTTTACTGTCTCATCCCACAGACAGGAAACCAATCTACCGCCGACTGGACTCGCACTCACGATCAAGAGTCGATTGCGCTACCGACTGAACCAAACAGAAAAAAAAGTATGAAGAAAAGATATAGGATGAACTTTTTTCTTTTTTAATAGTATCAGTTCAAATATTTTCAGTTTGACGATTGGTTGCTTTACAAATTCATTTTGAAATTCATGACCAAATATGGCTCAGACTATACCAGTATTTAGAGGAATTGGAGATTATAGAATCCAATTGTATGGCGTTTTGACCACTGCACCTTGTATCCTATTGCATAGAAACAAATCATTTAGTCAATAAGTGATATTTTTCCGTCACAAAATTTACAGAAGTGAAGTTGTACCTTTAATAAGGTCATGAGTTTGAACACCAACAGGGGCATGGTGAGTTTTATAGGTACCTTGTTATTTCTGTATTTGTGCTTTCTGTACGATTTATTTACACAGATAGTATCATTTCTGATCCAAGGTCCAAAGTAAATGTACAATGTTGTAGTGGTATTTGTGACACACACACACACACACACACACACACATATATATATATATATATATATATATATACTCCCGATAAGATTTTCACGGAAAGGGTATTTCACTCCCAGAAATAAAATTCAAAGGGTAAATCAAAATTCTTAAAGGGTATTTTTAAATATTTAAAGGGTGTTTTACACAATTATATCATATAGTCACCATTACAATTTGTATTCCTACTAATCCGGGGATTTCTACAAATGGTAGTTAATTTTGCTCACACCGTTTGATGCGTGACATAATTCGGAAAAAAGTCTGATTTTAAAATTGGGTAAATAAACTACCCCTTATCTGGAGCTCTGTATAGGCCATAACGACTATTGATATCAAGCCGTCAAGGGAGGAAATTGCTGGTAATTGAACTATAGTCACAGAAAGGGACGGTAGTATTAGTTATTTACAGTGTAATACGAGTGCAACCCCCCCCCCCCACCTCCAGTTCCAATAAAAGCCACTTGGATCGAATTTTAACGAGTGAAGACCGGGACCTTTACGTATAAAAAAAAGATATTAATCCCTTTGAAATTTATTATTTCTGGTGTTACGTCAATCACATCATTAAAGGAAACATGTAAAAACTGTTGAAAAGGCTTCGCCCATCTCCATTATTTATCACGATAAAATAACACAAACTTTTGCGAGCTTCACTGGTTGCAGCTTGTCCATGCTGATTACAGTGGATTTTAAAAGACAAAACCCTCTTACCTCATTATCTGGAGCTCTGTGTATATAATATATCCGGTTTACCGCAATGCATATAAAAAATTGCTAAATCATTCCTTTAGTTAAAAATACACTAGTTATTTACAAACACATAGCAAACCTCCAGTTCCAATAATAGTTCGTTATTTTTATACTGGTGCAAATGCCAAGACACATAGTTGTACTTGAAAATTCAATCGAAATTACGAGAACCTTGCATTGACAAAAAGATACAAAACATGATTTCGGTGTGTTTCAAACTCATTCAAGAAATGATTTTGAATTTTGTACTTAAAACCTTGCTTGCTTCCTGGCACATTTCGAAATGGAGAAAAAACAGGAACGGCACATGCAATCCGTTTACCGCAGCATATATATTGTTCTATTTTGGTTAGAGTCACTTGATTTTAAATAACACCCTTTTTTTATCGTATTTTTTTATTATACTGGAAAATACCAAGATGGTTTGATACAAGATATTAAAACAGTGGCAATTCTTTCGAAAAAAGAATTGAAGAATTTTTCGTGTTTCTGAGGCTGCTGACATTTCGAAATTGTATACTTCTTATTGTGATGCAGATGCAAACACCGTTTTTTATTTTTTAAAAGCAGCGATATAAAAAAAATACGAATTTGGTGTTTTTTTTGAGGCTTTACATATTATCGTGATGATCAATGCATACACCGTCAAAAGCAAACAGATTGGTTTTGGAAAATTTGTTTTTAATTTTCCGACAATTTATAGAAAAATTAAAGGTTTAACACCTCTTTCATCAACTTTAGGGGCACGCTATCCCTGCTCATTTTACGCAAAATTTGAAGTGTTCGATTAATTGTGAACAATATTTCAGTAACTTTATGCATTCTCTCCTTGTAATTCCAATAAATAAATAAAAAAGGTTGAATACTTAAAAAAAAAAAAAAACAACAACAACAACAAAGAAACAATGTTGAAAATGATGGGACAAATTGACTTAAATAAAACGAACCGGCAAAAAATTGGGACAAATTGGTTTGAACGAATCGGCAAAAAAATTGGGACAAATGTGGTTTTTTACAAATTGATTAAGAAACAATATTCATTTAGAGTGTCGTGCATTTACGCATCTAATAAAAAACAGTATATTTTTTTTTAATTCACATTGAAGCATTTTTCTGCGTGCAGACTTGGCTGGATCACGCCGAAAAGGCCTGAAACCCACACACAGTAACACACATTGACACACACATATCCGTCTCAAAAGAAGGCCAAAAAAAAAAAAAAATTGGCGAAGAATTTCGTTCTATTATATTCCAGACATTTAATTTTGACGTCTTTACAATAATATTTCGCTGTTAGATTAATTCGGAAGTCAGACTGAGGTATTCTCTAGCTTCCAGTCACAAAATCAATGTTCCCTGTGGCCCAGCTGGATATATTTCCCAGGAATGTTCAATTTTAAAAGCCCAGAGTTAATTATCTCGTCTTTATTCTGGCCAAATATTTCATTAAATTGATAATCGACAGACTTATCAGGAGGTGGGTTGGGGCGGGGCGGGGCGGCCCCTTGGGGGGGGGGGGGGGGGGGGCAAGACGCCGTACATGTGCAAATAGTGTTTTCATTATGTGTTAAAAATTGGACATCATTAATTTTCAGAGCTTTAGCTGATAATAACACATGGTAAAATTGTATACATTTTGACCCGAATCAAATTTTGTTTACAAATTTAATATTCATACATACGGAGAAATCTCAAACGGAAATATCTTCACCGATATGTAGGGCAAACCAAATCTATCAAATCCAAAATATACAGACAAAGCCAGGGTGGATCCATTAGAGGGAAGGAAGAGTATTATAATTGTTTTCGCCGAGCGTTGTGAGGCGCAAAAATTATGACAGGTTCTAATTTATGAGTTCTGGGAAGCCTTTTTTCTCGATTCCAGACGTGATGATAATATAAAAATAAATTGTATGTGAAAAAGTGGTGGGAGGGCCGCCCCTCTGCCTCCCAGTTCCCACGCCTATGCTCGCCTACTCACTCAGGGTTGCATTGTTGAACACTTGAAATTGTCACTGAGGAAGATTTATGATTGATTTAGGGATCTTGTGTGTTAAACAATTTGATGCCCCCTCTCATGAATGTTAGTCAGTGGCGGATACAAAGGGGAAGGGGCGTTATCCCCCTTTGGACGCCAAATTTTTGTACAGTAAAAGTATACTCAAAAGTCCAGAAGTTAACTAAATTGTTTTAAACCTGTGTATTTTTATAAAAAGTTGAAAATTAATAATAAAAATAGATTACCAAAATTTTCGCTCCTCACTACGCTCGGCAAATCCATCTCTAATGTGTTTACCCCGCATATCCGTAAATTTATGTGTTCGTTTGTTTTTTCAGCATGTATGAATATGAAAATTTATGTGTTAACTTACAAAATTTGTATTGTATCAAATCGTATTAACGTAGGAACCTGGGCGGCCGCCCTCACATTTTTCAGATACCAATTTTTTATACATTATCAAGGGCTACCACATTTTTAAAAAATACTTGTTTTTTCAAAGCTTGAATAATTGATTTTCCGGAATCCCTACTTGTTATTACCAAAATTTTCGCGCCTCGTTACACTTGGCCAAAAAATTACATTATATATACTCTTCTTCCCTGTTGCCCATCATTTCGGTAAAGAAAGTTTCGTTTTCTTTTCCTCAGCTTGTATGAATATGAAAATTAATTTGTAAACTTGACAAAATTTGCATTGTATCAAAATGTAAGTTATATCTTAACAATTATTTGCACGTTACATACATGTATGTAGGCGTAGGTAACGGGGCGGCCACGGGGTCTCCCCTCCTCGCACTTTCTCACATACCAATTTTTAAAATACATTATCAACACGTCTGGAATCCAGAAAAAGGCTTCCCATAACTTTTAAAAATCAAAACTTTTCTGGACTCCCTCATCATGCTCATGTCATTTAATGCAATAAAAACCAGTTGTAATGTGATAATTAACTCTCTGGGCTGTAATAATTGAACATTTTTTGGAAGCATTCTCTGGACCACGGAGAAATGGCGATTTTTTGTCTGGAAGCTAGAGGATAGCGGACTTCGGAATTAATCCATCAACGATATTTTTAAGTTTAAATTTTAATTTTTAAAGTATAAACAAGTTTAATTAATGTCACCACCCTCAAACCTAACCCGTTATGAAACCACATTTTGATTTTCTACCTACGCCACTGCATAAAGAATGCACCATTTTTACGCGCATGGCGTCTTGTCAGCCCCCCCCCCCCCCCAAATAAGTTACGTCCCTCTTTGAAAATTCCTGGACGGTTGTGTCCCCCACAAGCTTTTCTAGACCTAGCTACGCCTCTGATTATCAACACGTCGGAAATCCAGAAAAAAACTTTCCGGAGCTTTTTTCTGAATTTTTATTTGCTGAAACTCAATTTATTTTAGATAAATGAGGTCATAATTCAATGTCTGGAAGTGGTAGGCCAAAATTCTGTCTCGATTTTTTTTTTATTATTATCATTGTTATTATCATTATTGCTGGTCGAACTTTCGAGTCTTAGCGGATTGCTATGTGTATTTTGGGGATTCCAGATTAAAAAAAATATCTGTAAAATCCGACACCTTTTGAAATATTGCCTCAATTAATCCGACACTAAGAAATGTGTGATGAGAGAGAGAGTGCCCTTTATTTTTTCTATGAAAATTCTAAAAATTAAAGACAAATTTCCGCTCGGCGAATTTATTTCAAATTTATACCACTACACTAAACATTTTTTGAAAGATGTGTAAAACCCAACCCCTAGTGAAATATTGCTTCTTATTTAATCCAACATTCAGATATATGTGCAGTGTACAGGGAGAGCTTGCTCCACAAAGTTGATAAAACAGATGTAAAACCTTTAATTTTTCTATAAAAAGTCGGAAAATTGAAAAACTAATTTCCAAAAATGTTTGCTTCTCGCTCCGCTTGGCGAATACATTTCACATTTGCATTACTCTCCCTTTGATAAGGTATGGGTTACAATTTTAAAAAGTATAGGCCTAAATTTATATCACAAAACTCAAACCCACGCCCTTTAAAAATTCTAGATCCGCCATCGTGTATATGTTTATTGCATAATCAAATACATAATTATGTAATCATATTTCTACCGGGAAAAACGTTTTCACAACAATTTTTATTTTTGATTTGCTACCTACGTCACTGAGGCCTACTTATAGTGATACGGCGGACATTGTCACACAAATGCGAACGTTTCGCATTTACGGTCGATATACTGTCCTTATTTGTCACCATAGCGTTACAATGAAGTTTATTGGCTGAAATGACAGCTACTTTGAGGGTAATTTTGTTGTCGCTGATGTCTAAACCGATTGTGGCCAGATACGTATATAACACATGTTATACAATGTATCACCTGTACATCCCTGTCAGTTGTTATGCTGAATGTCTTTGTCATATTATTATTTACTGTGGACTCACTGAGGATATGAACTATAGGCTAAGCCCTAAGTATGACCGAAATGTTACAGACCCACATCACCTGCTTCCATCTCTTGATTTACCAGATCTATTTATGTCAACATATTACGGACATCTAACACTGTCATTTTTATCCTATTTTATTCCTTTCAGGCTCACGTTATAAGAATTGCGGCAACAACAAAGCATCAGAGAGAGAGAGAGAGAGAGAGAGAGAGAGAGAGAGAGAGAGAGAGAGAGAGAGAGAGAGAGAGAGAGAGAGAGAGAGAGAGAGAGAGAGAGGAGAGAGAGAGAGAGAGAGAGAGAGAGAGAGAGATGAGAGAGGAGAGAGAGAGAGAGAGAGAGAGAGAGAGAGAGAGAGAGAGTTTGTGTGTGTTGGTAGGTTAATCAATTCGGGTTCGGTAATCATAGAAATTGTGCCCTCACAAAATGGCGAAACGAGAGGTGACCCCGCTTATTGTGAAGTTGAGGAGTGTGCTGTTGAAGGTTGTACATTACTGAAATTAATGTTAGTCATACATGTGCAATGATTTTGTCTTTTATCTTGATTTTATGATAGTCTCTTGATTGCGATACTCTAATAAAACTGTCCAAGAGCCCACACTTGTCGGTGTCTTTCAGTTTCAGTTCACATACAGTACTGATTTTGATTGAGACAGAGCATAGTGATTATTTTTATTTTTGTGTGTACAAATGAAATAAATCTTTCTGTTTGAATTATTCATAAAAGTTTATTTCTTCCCTACCCGTCAACATCCTACATCAGTACATGTCCCACATACTACTACTGACGGTACTGTATTAATTAGTGTAGTGCCTAGTGGTGTAGGACCGACTAGTACCATGTTATATAATTCACATGGGTCCATGGAAATACTGAAAACAGTAAGGAACAAGCTAATTCATAGAAATTATATCTCCTGCTTTCGCCCCTTTTGTAAAGGGATAATCGTATTGTAGGTAGGCTCTTTTGAGATAAGGTTGAAACATGTAATTTTTATGCTGTTCAGTGTTGATACAAGATGTTTCACGATGTTGTCGAATTCAGCGTGTCGTCTAATTTTGTGCTCTACTTTATGGTCAATTAAATGTGTATACCAGCATTTACATATTGCTAACCAGTGTTTATCACCACTGCATTTTGTATCCGATAATAGGCAAAAATACCTAAATTTTCCCTGAAAATGGCCTTAAAATTCCCAATAAGGTAATGATAAAAATTTAATGATTATCATCATTACATCTGTAAAAATCCACCCCAAATGGTTCCAGACTTTATATTTCAATGTCTGAATCTCAGATGCTTACTTAAAATGCTTGCATACTTGCTATCATAAGGCAGGACTCAACATTAACAAACATAGTTGTAGATTTATCTTTCACTGCATAAACATAGACAGACTTTGTCTTCCCATGAAATCATAATACAGTAAAATTTAATGAACAGTCATGAGGTCTTCCAAAATATGATCACTAAAATGCTTTTCAACTAGGCCAGACATAAATTATTCTCTGTTTGCTGTTTACCGACTCTACCTTTTTACCTATGGGTAGGTAGGTAGGGAAATTATTTTATTTTATTGGAAATTTTTCTGTCATTGTGCAGTCAGTCATTTTCTGTACAAATTATAATGAAAATAATTGTAAATGAGGACACATTAAATATTTCATAAATGTTTGAGACAGACATGAGAAGAGAGAGGTTATTTGTGACATTTCAATAAGTTTTCACTGTACCACAATTACCTATTGAATCTCAATGGTCATCTCATAGCATTTGTTAACTGGTTGTAAGTTAAACAGACTCGCCAATATTACATCAGAGGCTCAATTAGACCTCCCAACTATCGGCAATCAGTGACAGTGTTTATAATAAAGTGCATGGTGCAGTGACAGAGTCAGTGTTTTAAAATGATAAGTTTCCTGGGACTTTTTAATATATTTCTAATGTAAATTAGAGAAATACACAGGGTTATGTTAAAGAAAACAGGTATATATATATTTAATTGATTTCATTTTACTAGATTTGATATCGTTTTGCAAAATTATTATGTTTTGACAAATATTTTTGAAATAAAAAAAATAACGGAAGGTAACGTAACTGTCTACACGATTTTATGTTTGCTATATCATTATTCCCTTAACCTTTCATGAAAGGAAGGAAACATATCAAACAAATTTACACAGGTGTTTCTTAGTAAAACATGTATCATACAGGATTTTTGGTTTCTAATTTTTATAAATAGTATTCGTAGAAAAAATACATGTGTCATTTTGGGATATAGCAGTAGTTTAAGTCGAATTTTATGTCCCGATTTTAAGCGATTTTTTGAGTGAGTAAAATCTGAATAAATCCCTTTGGAGATTCTGTCGTGTTGCCCCGCCAGACAGAATCTCCAAAAGGATTAGGGTAAAATCCTAATTTACCCTTTCCCTAAAAAATCGTTTAAATCGGGACAGAAATATCGGCGAACTCATTTATGCCCTAATACTGTAGATGGATTGGTAATATATCGAAGAGGCCGTATTATGAATTTGCAGTTCCCTTGTGTCATGTCACGTATGTTCTGGTCATTATTTTACACTACTCGGATAAAATACTGTTAATATACGATATTTCATTGAATAAATAATAGCGCCACGGTTAAAATATATACATGAATATTTTCAGAGATCGAGATAAAGTAGTACTAATACTATATTATAAAGTTTTAACGGTAATCGAACGTTCCAGAAAGATCGTCAATAAAAAAAATATTTTTTGGAAAACGGCAATAAAATTTTCCGAGTCGCAGTGATTTCCGTAGGTCGGTCGGTAAACAGCAAACAAACTTAATTTTATTTTAGGCCCTATGAGAAATTAATAGCTTTTGAAGCTGCAGTGACACCAACATGAATATAGCTTTGACATGTTATCGTAAACATGTGTTTGATAAATGGTTAACACCTGATGAAAAAAAAATTTAAACAAAATAATTCTGAAAACTGAGTGGTAAGTAAACAATAAAAGCAAGTTTAAATTGAGATATCAAAACATTCTGCATTCAGTCAAACAATTCAATGTTCCCAAGATCATGCTTCCAACAACAAGATTTTGTTTCAGTTGAAAAGTGGAAAGTTTTAGATATTATTAATCAAAGGTAAATATTGATTCTGAGGATAAACAGCCTCCTTTTTTTGTCTGCTTGGTTTATTATTATTAAAATTTTTAATGTTTGATAAAAAACAAAAAATTGAGAAAATAAATTACATGTACCTGTAAATTGTTTTTAAAATAAAGGACAAGTTCAGCATTCAGGTTGGTTTTTTGAAATGGGCTAAACTCACTTTTTGTTTCATATTTTATAATATAAATTATAAATGCATTTAAAGGTAACCTATTGTGATACAAAATTTCAAAGCAATTCTATCAGTTGAACTGTAGAGGGGGGAACAAACATACTTGTGCCCCCCATTTGCTAAGGGAGGATACGTGCACCCACTGCCCCCTTGTCCTAAGCCCTCGAGTTGTATGTCGGATTAATATTGTTGTTTTCGGTGCTTTTTCTGGTGTTTTCGGCAAATCGTTATTGTATTTGGTATTGCCATGGACTGAAACCACATTATCATTATATATAATATAATACTTAATACCACCCTATCACTCTGATATTGAGTCAACTACTTTGAAATATGATCTAGTAAATCACAATTACATTGTTTTGAAAAGTTTACTGGTGCAGTACCTATTCTTAGATGGTAACTATTGCCAGACTTTTGCTGCACATGGATGAACAAGATTTTATTAATGAATAAAACATGTTACAAAATTACAATCGATACAACCATGTAATCACTCATCTTTCTATCATACTATCCAACATTTTCTTATCACAATATGGGAGATCTGATGTCACTAACTTGGCATACATACATCTGCTGTCCGAGAATAGGTCTTCCTGTGATACATAGAATAATCTAAATGACACTCATTCATGGAAATGATGCTTATTTAATAAAGATTTGGTTATTTTCTAATACTGAATATCATAATAAACAAAAAGTAATAGAGTTAAATATGATTATTTTTGTTTATAAAAAAAAATATTAGCATGATTGGGTGACACGAAGGTTCTCTTTGCAATTCTCATTCTACACAAGTGTTATTTTTCTTTCTAAATTGAATAGAATGCAAGGTGATGTAATTACTTGTAATTCTCATGATTGATTATCATTTTTTTAGTTTACTAATGGTATCAAAATGTCACTTTGGTTAACCCAATGATTTTGGTTAATATCCCGTTCTTGTTAATGAGGTGTTGGGAGTAAATTCAGCATTACCTTTTCTTCTCAAAAGTAACAATACATATATAAACATGGTCTTTTACGCTCGAATTGATCATGAAAAACAAATATGTAAAACATATTCAGTATACTGGTGTCATTTCAGTGTACATGTCATGTATTTTAGAGTCATTTTGGTTTCAAATACCCCATCATTTCGATGAATAGGTGTCATTTCTGTTATTCTATAGACCCGTCCTGCAGTCATGATTACGAGATTCTGGTTGGGTTTTTAAAATGGGCTAAATTCATTACTTTTTTTGTATTTTCCACCACAGTTAATCAGATTATATTGCGTCTAAAGGTAACCCTAGTAGACAAATACAAATTTGCCCAAATACATCTTTACAAGATATTTGCTATAAGGAGGAGATAACTTCATAAATGGGAGATAAATCCTGTAATCTGCAAGTATGGAATGTGGATGTGTAAGCTAAGTATAAAGTATGGAATGTGGATGTGTAAGCTAAGTATAAAGTATGGAATGTGGATATGTAAGCTAAGTATAAAGTATGGAATGTGGATGTGTAAGTTAAGTTAATTTCCTTCTTTCTGATTCTTAAAGCAATGTTTTAATTTTGATCCTTCATATCTAATCATGTATCTGTTTTGGTCCATTATTTTGGTTTTACTAGTATCTAACTTATTACTTGTCCTATCACATAAAATCAATTTTTGGTCATACAATGTAAATGTATATATACATGTAATTTGATAATTTGTGTCAATATGACTTTGTAAGTGATAGTAAAGTTAACACTTAAGTATGCAGTATTATTGGTTATAGTGTGTAGTACATGTAAAGGGTGCTGTAGTATGGAGTAGTACATGTATGTGGTATTATGGGTATAGTGTGTAGTACATGTATAGGGTACTGTAGTATGTGATAGTATGGGGTAGTATATGTATGTGGTATTATTGGTTATAGTGTGTAGTACATGTATAGGGTGCTGTAGTATGTGATGTATGGGGTAGTACATGTAAAGGGTGGGTATAGTGTGTAGTACATGTAAAGGGTGCTGTAGTATGGAGTAGTACATGTGTGTGGTATTATGGGTATAGTGTGTAGTACATGTATAGGGTACTGTAGTATGTGATAGTATGGAGTAGTATATGTATGTGGTATTATTGGGTATAGTGTGTAGTAGTATAGGGTACTGTAGTATGTGATAGTATGGGGTAGTATATGTATGTGGTATTATTGGGTAAAGTGTGTAGTACATGTATAGGGTGCTGTAGTATGTGATAGTATGGGGTAGTATATGTATGTGGTATTATTGGGTAAAGTGTGTAGTACATGTATAGGGTGCTGTAGTATGTGATAATATGGAGTAGTATATGTATGTGGTATTATTTAGTATAGTGTGTAGTACATGTATAGGGTGCTGTAATATGTGATGGTATGGGGTAGTACATGTATGTGGTATTATGGGTATAGTGTGTAGTACATGTATAGGGTACTGTAGTATGTGATAGTATGGAGTAGTATATGTATGTGGTATTATTGGGTGTAGTGTGTAGTACATGTATGGGGTGCCGTAGTATGTGATAGTATGGGGTAGTACATGTATGTGGTATTATGGGTTAATTCAGTGTGCCACAGTTGTTATATAATTGCTGTCTTATTGTCTTTATTGCCATGCAAAATATGAAAATAATTATTTTTAGTTAAACATACGGTTCTAATGATCAAGATTTTCCTTTACATGTGTGCATAATTTCCGCATTTCAATGCAAAAAGTCTTTCTATGACACACAAATTACATGTAGATAAAACTAAAAACACACTATAACTGTATATTTGAATCAAGCTAAGTTTGATTGATATCTGTCTGTGATAACGAATTGCATTTACCGTAGCAATTATTTCTCAGTTGTTTATACTCACATTTCTATGTATATATCTGAATTAGCATTGTATCCCATTTAAAATATATATATATTATTGGAATAATTAAAGTCCCTTTTATGCAATAGGACTCACAAATTTTACTTGGGAATCAAAACATTTTATGTTGTGGGTCCCAGGGAATTGATAAAATAAAACCTTAGGAGAAACCTTACATAGTCTAGTTACTTTTCCCAATTTGACCCATTGTGAGGTATAATTCCTACTGAAAGGGTAGATTACCATTTTCAAATAGGGAATAATAACCCCTGATATGTTAATTTTTGTTGGTCAGAGGTAAATCATGCAGTGATAGTTTATACAAACAAATATACGTATATGGGGACATACAATGTACATAATAATACTTTTTGTTGACCATGATTTTTCCCCCTAGAGAAGTCTTAAATCCTGAGGATTTATAATTTGGTATCTGAGATTTTATATAACCTGATGCTATGTTAAATGTACATATATATTGAATCCAGGACTTGATTACAATTTGTTGTAACACAGTCACACTTGTACAAACATAAATAACATTTTGCTTAATGGTTTTATTTTCACACATCAACAATAATGCTTAAATGTATTTCAGTAAATTCAGAGTCAGTTGATTCAAAAGATAAATTTACATGTAGTTGTAATTGTTTATTTTTTACCTTCCTCATGCATTTTTTTCTCATTACAGGCAGATAGACCAGACAATTATTTGAGATTTAATGTAGGAAAAGAAGTAGCAAAGCGGTAAGTACAATCTAATGAGAATTTTATACATTTACATGCGCAGATGAAATATGTTTCTTATTACAGATTTTTCTTTGACATTATAACAATACAGATCGCAAACATATTGCTGTTCAACACATTGTTATTAAAATTAATCAAACTTTATGGTTTTCACAAACAGCATCATACTGTCTCAGTCTAGGTTACAGTATCTTAGTATTACACTTTTGTAGTCAACTTTGTACTCTCTTTCATTCAACATCATACTGTCTTAGTCTAAATTATACTACATTGTACACATAACTCACAGTATTACACTTTTGTAGTCAACTTTGTACTCTCTTTCATTCAACATCATACTGTCTTAGTCTAAATTATACTACATGTATCTCACAGTATTACACTTTTGTAGTCAACTTTGTACTCTCTTTCATTCAACATCATACTGTTTTAGTCTGAATTATACTACACATAACTCACAGTATTACATTGTGTAGTCAACACTCTTTCATAGTCAACTTTTAGTACTCTACACATAACTCACAGTCAACATCATACTGTCTTAGTCTGAATTTAGTCTGAATTACTACATGTATCTCACAGTATTACACTTTTGTAGTCAACTTTGTACTCTCTTTCATTCAACATCATACTGTTTTAGTCTGAATTATACTACACATAACTCACAGTATTACACTTTTGTAGTCAACTTTGTACTCTCTTTCATTCAACATCATACTGTCTTAGTCTGAATTATACTACATGTATCTCACAGTATTACACTTTTGTAGTCAACTTTGTACTCTCTTTCATTCAACATCATACTGTCTTAGTCTGAATTATACTACACATAACTCACAGTATTACACTTTTGTAGTCAACTTTGTACTCTCTTTCAGTCAGCATCATGCTGTCTCTCAGTCAATTTTATACTCTTTAACAGTATTACACTTTCAAATCTGTAAGTATCTTGATGGTATGTCGGTATGTCTGTATTGTTTAAAAACGTCTGTTATGGTCTGTACAGTTGAGAGGATTAACTTACATCATTACATGTATGATCAGAGTCATAGGATGTAATCAGATTTTCTTCAACACTTTAATTAGCTCTGACATCGTTCCTTGATAAGAATAAAAAAATGAACATCAATTTCACATAAATCAGGGTTTTCTGTACTTTAGCCTAGATTTCTGATTTCCTGCTGTCTAAAGTTTTAATGACATTTAAAATGTTCATGATAAATCAACTATCTAGAGTGTGTCTTATCAAGGAATTCATACAAAATGTGATTGATTTAATTGTTATGGTCACTGATGCTTTCATTTGATACATTTAAATCATAAATGAAATTGAAAAGTCAGATAAGTATGATAAATGAAATTGAAAAGTCAGATAAGTATGGTAAGATTTTGTTTGGGTCCTTGTCAAATGGTTCAGTACTTCACTGATTTAATGGCTCCACTCTTAGATTTTCATCCCGTTTTAATTTCAATTTTTGTATAGTATTTGTTATATCGGTGATATATATGGGCCTGTTGTTTCTGTATAGTACACTACAGTCAAAACTTGTTATGTTGAGATCAGTAATCATGATTTACCTGGTTATCTCATGATCAAATGCAGGTCCAGGCAATTCTCCTTTTATATCTTACTATAAAAGACCTGATAACCTGGAGTTGGAAAAGTCAAAAAATTGCTAATGCCGATGTTAAAACATGATCCAGATGTTTAGTTTCAATTTGAAATTGACCATTTATCTGGAAGTTAATGTTTTGTACATCGTCATTATGTCATTGTGATTAAATGACTAGTGCTAAACAAAAATTGTTTTCTGTATCGCTTTTTTAGTACATACAAGAAATAAAAATCTTCACAAAAAATCTCGTTATTTTGCTCTCCAATCTTAAATTTATATGGTTACTTTCTATAATTCGTTTTATCAATACATTAAGATAATCATAGAGATCAGTCAGTGTTTTGAGATAATCAGGTAGATATATGCATTGAGATAATCTAAGAGGTCAGTGTATTGAGATTTATAATCAGGTAGTCTTATTTAATCTTAAGTATTATTTTGATATACTGAGATAATTAGGGAGGTTAATTGATCAATTGAGATAATCAGGTGGGCTTATCACTGAAGTATTTTTATTGAGGTTTTGAGGAATACTGATGAATGCACTGGGGTAATCAGGGAGGTAATCACCGAAGGCTGATCACAAAGATATTCTATTTGGGAACATCTATTTGTCTAACTTTATAACATTATACATTTATTGCCCTGGTTGTAGGGAGACATGAGGATTTGTTTACCCCAGGCAAGTCATATTTCCCGAGGCCTGAGGGGGATATGAATTGCCGCGGGTAAACCAATCGTCATGTCACCCTACAACCAAGGCAATAAATTGTTTATTTTACTGAAATACAGAATCAATAATAGACTGTCAAATAAACTGCACAGGTTTTTCATGAGGCAGACATGACACACGCGAGGGAGATATGATGCATGCGAGGGAGATAAGATGCACACGAGATGCAAGCGAGGGAGACATAAAGTGTAGTCTACCTCACACTTGATGGCTCTCAACCAATCCATGACTGTTTTGTTATTGAGGTATTATAATAAAATAAAATGCTTAACTATTTATTTATATGTTGTCTGTTTATTTTTATAGAACACAGCCTCCACCGAGAGTACCAGAAGGCCCGAGTCACATATTGTCAAACAATTATTATTTTACAAGAGATGGTAGACGAGTAGTGGAACCACCTGTAACTGTATTTGATACAGATCTATTATATTTACCTGTACCTGAGGATGAAAGGTAAACATTTTTTACCATTTATTAAGAAGTTTACAATCTAGGTAAGAATGAGAATAGTGAAACTTCTTGAAAGTCATTGCAAAATAAGTGTTTAGGTTGCTCCTGTGAATGTAACGTGAACTTTTAACTTAATTTTGTCTAAAATCATTGTCTGAGGCAGCCACAAAGTTGTCTGTTCTTTATCACATTTTCATTTTAGAAATAGAATGAAAATTTCCTGAAAACAACTACATGTACAGTCAACTCTACTTATAATTGATACAAGATATAGTGAGGATATATCTCTTCCCATTTTATTTCTTACATTCTACTATGTCAACCAAATTAACAAAATCCCAACTATATTGAGGTTTAGATACATCTCCTTTCAACCTCGTTATAAGTGGTTTGATTGTATATGGAAATCTTGTCTACAATCAAAAGGCCTGTGAAGACAAAATGTGTGGAAGCTTCACTACATAGATTCATGTTTGCTCAAACCATGGAGGTCATTCTGGGTCAGAATAGTTCTATTCACTTATGGTGTATTTGTGCTTCTCATCTGATTATAGATGATGATTGTTCTTGTTGGGTACATGGTATGATATTAAAATAGTAACACACTGACATAGCTCTTATTGATGTGCTTGTCTTGACACAAAGCCTGATAAAACTAGAACACTTTGCTTTAGATACTTATCACAGAGCAATTTACTCTAGACACTCATCTAAGAGCAATTTGCTCTAGAATATCATCTGAGAGCAATGTGCTCTAGACCCTGGAGAGCATGTTGCTCTAGAATCTCCTCAGAGTAATTTGCTCTAGACTCATCTGAGAGCAGTTTGCTCTAGACCATTATCAAAGAGGAATGTGCTCTAGACTCTCATCAAAAAATAATTAGCTCTGGACTCATCTGAGAGGAATTTGCCTAAGACTCTCATCAGAGAGCAAGATGTTCTAGAATCTCATCAGAGAGTAATTCACTCTAGACTCTTATCAGAGAGGAAATTACTTTAGATTCTCATCAAAGAATAATTAACTCTATACTCATCTGGGAGGAATTTGCTATAGACTCTGATTAGTCTCATTAGAAAGGAATTTGCACAAGACTCTTATTAAAGAGCAATTTTCTTTAGACTCTGTTTAGGGAGTAATTTTTACTCTGTTGCTTCCTGGATTCTGAGCAGAAAGGAAATTGTTATGAAATGACCTCATAGAAATAAACAAACTTATCTGAAAGTTCTTCAATACCAAAATACCTCCCAGGCTTGCTAGGTCATGGAGAAAACAAAATGAGTGTATTATAGTGGTAACGAGCAAGAGCCTTTTTTAAGTTTGTGATATTCATGACCTTATATGTATGGTCAGGCACTAAAATATAACAAAATATAACTAGTTCATTGTAAAATTGTGTTAAAAAATGTCTGTCTCTATTCCTAGAAGTGCAGTGAAGAAAATGAGTTAAATATTCATAATGAGCTTGTAGGTATTGAATAAAATTGTAAAAGTTATGACTTGTTAGTCAGAAGTTTATATGATGTTTTTAAAGTAAATCTTTGAACGATGATACAGTGATAATGCACAATTTTTTCATAGTCTACACATAATTATTGAATAATTGGTGCAGTTAAATTCTTTTTTATTCTTCTAGTACTGAAGTTCAAGCAGTTAGTGGAGCTACAAAGAAACTCAGGACTCCTGGATTTGGATTTAATTGGGAAACAGGAAAACCAGAATCTTGATCTTACTAATATATTTAAGAAATTGTATATAGTGAAAACAGTAAACTAAAAATTTATAAAGATATTGTGATGACAAAGCTTGTTTTGCCAGAATAGAAAAATAAAATGAAAATCAAAAAGTCCATTTTGCTAGTCTGTTTTTATTAAGATGAACTGAAAGTTAAAGTTCTCATATGCATACATGTAATATCATAACATTTTCTCTACCACCTTTTCTGTTATAAAATTCAATTTAATGGGAAAATATGCACTATGTCATGTGCATAGTGTAAAAATTGTCCCAATTAAGAGACACATGGATGAAAAAACAACTTATCTGTCTAAGATGCTTTACTGATTCCTTTTTAGGTCAGCTGAGCTGAAAGCTCATGTTGACCTATTGCGACTTAACTGTTCACATTTTCGACTTCTTCTAAAAAAATTAATAGGCCAATTTTAACCAAACTTGGCATATAGCATCCCCATGTGAAGCCGCATAAAGTTTGCGAATGAAAAGGGGCTAGGACCCATGGGGGCTCAAAAAGGACAAAGATGGTACATCTTTCAAAATCTTCTCATGCACCAATGATTAGATGACTTTCAAATTTTGTATGTGTGACTGTAAAGTCATTATCTACAAAGTTTGCAAAATAATGATACCTGTCCATAAACAAGCCACTAGGGGGCGCTTTAGTAACATAGGGTAAAATTGTATTACAAATTGTTAACTCAAAATTGATCAATTTTTTTTAATACAAAGATATATAAGAAAGTTGTTGGGCATTATCTGAGGATCATTTTGGCAAAATTTCAAGGTCATGGGGTTAAAGGTCCAAACTTGACATAAAGTATGTGGATGGAAAGGAGCTAGGGCCAAACATGGCAAAGATCTACAAAAAAGTCAACATGGCCAAAATTGCTGGGTTGGCCCTTTTGGGAGTTATTTCCCCTTTTTAATAATTTTCTGATGTTTTGGACAGTTTTGTTGTATTGGCTTGGAAAGTATAATAGATAGGGAGAAAGTGAAAGGAGCGAAAATGTTCAGCATGCAAAGATCCGAAATTATCAGGTTACACCTTATTGGAGTTATTTCCCATTTTATTATCAAATTTGAGACATTTTTTTCTCAAGAACCAGTGGACCATTTTAAACCAAACTAGGCATAGATCATCACCATGTGAAGCCACATACATTTTGTGAATGAAAAGGGACAAGGTTCCATAGGGGCAACAAAGGACCAGATTTTGGTAATATTTAAAAATCTTTTCATCGTGACTTTCAAATTTTGTATACATGATTTTACAGTCAGCATCTATAATGTTTGTGAATGAAAAGGATATTGATCGATAAACGGTCCACTAGGGGGCGATTGAATATTAGAGGGTACAGTTGTATACAAATGGCTTAATACTTGACTTTTTGTATACAAATATGTATAAATGAGAAAGTTGTTAGGAAATATCTAAGGATCATTTTGACAAACTTTCAAGGTCATGGGATCAAAGGTCAAGGTCACAGTAATATCATAACATTTTCTCTAAGTAAGCAATTTAATGGGAAAGTATTAGGTTTTTGAAAATTTTTAAGAGACACATTGAAAAAACGACTTATCTTCTCGAGAACCAGTGGACTATTTTTAACTGTTCACAAACATAGGACAATTTTAACCAGAATTTATAGCTCAGGTGACCGTTAAGGACCCATTGGGCCTCTTGTTTCAGATCTATTCCATCAATTACGAATGATGGAGTTTTCAGAAATGGAGTTTTATCATGCATAATATACAAGAACCAGTGGACTAATTTTAACCAAACATGACTCAGAATTTATCTCAGGTGACCGTTAAGGCCCATTGGGCCTCTTGTTTCAGATCTATTCCATCAATTACGAATGATGGAGTTTTCAGAAATGGAGTTTTATCATGCATAATATACGATGTTGAATGTTATTTCTTTTTTCTCTATATTTCTGTTTAGATCTCAGAGCCGATTTAGTGAACACATCTGGAATATGGTGTAACATTGACCGGTAAACAAATATTGACCTCGGCTATCACCTCGGTCAATATTAGTTTTCAGGTAAATATTACACCATATTCATCCACTCAAAAGTCCATAATTATATAATATTCAACTCATTTTCATTGTTTCAGGTGAATAATAAACAAACAGTATAACCGTTTCGCCAGAAAAGTGTTACACATCGCAACACTTGTAAGTTAATAGAAAAGTATTAATAAATCAAAATATATATTTTACCTATATACATGTAGATTCGGTAATTGTCTACATAAAAGTAAATCCCAGTTCTATAACAATCCATGTACATTTTTGTGAATTACATTAAAAAGTTGTTACATACGGTATTTCGTCACGGAATGTGAAAAGTTAGTGTCTGCAAACATTTGATTAGACGCCATTAATCGTCTGAAACAAGAACTTGTCGTGTTCAGCTAAAATCTTTAGTGTGTACATACATAGTATTGGACATTTGAGATGAGATATCTTGATATAATTTGTATCCTTGCATTATAATTCTAATTTTACAAGAGATCCAAAAGGACTTGATGGTTATCTGAGGCATAGTGGCAGTAAATTAGACTGGACAAATAAACAATCCGGGAAACTTATTCATTATTCAGGTTTTTAGACGTGAAGAAGGTTTCCTTAGACTTATATCTTCGCAGTATATTGGCCCCATCCCACACCCTGAACCCCTTCCCCAGGGTAATAAACTTCACAGTTTTGGTAGAAGGGGGTGTTAGACCTTCTACAAATGTATAGTTTTTCTTTACAATTCATAGATATACAGAAGAAGGGTTAGCTCAGTCAAAGGTCAAGGTCACTGTTGCGTTTGATAAATTTTCTTTATGCTTTCTGGTTTCCGGACCACAACTTCAGACTGCATAATGCTAGGGAGGTGATTTTTGGTATACAAGTTCCTCAGCAGGGTACTAAGATCCCTATTGATTTTGGGTCAGGTCCATCAAAGATCAAGGTCACAGACGCGTTAGATAGATTTTCGTAATGCTTTCTGGTTTCCGGACCAAAACTTCAGATTGCATGATGCTAGGGAACTGATGTTTTGGTATACGAGTTCCTCCTCAGGCTACTAATAACCCTAGTGATAGACTTTCTTTATGCTTTCTCGTCATTGCATGATGGAAGGATACCCAAAATCACATGGTAAAGAAAACGCAGAACTAACTATCATCAAACTATAATAATCCAGATATCTCTATGATTGCTGTATATATCCATCCAAACAGCCACAAACAACCCATTCATCAGGACATCACATTTGTCGTTCTACTTTGAGATAATTGTATCATACTTGGAGAGTTCAGTATTGACCTGCAAAACAAAAAACCTGCACTGTGATTTCCACTACACTTGCATCAATGTATTCAAGAAAATGTATTCATTGAACAAGAATTGACCACCTATATACAGACCTACCACTCTTCTTGTTATCTGAAGGAACATTGCATGCTTACTGGTCAGATTACAAAAGTATCCTCATTGCTTTAAGTTAAAGATATAAGTGCATAATTGTTTTAAAAAATCATTAACTATCTACAATAAAAGACTGTATCTAAAACAATACTTGTCACATGTTGATATCTCCATTAAACACTACATCCTCACAAATTATAGCTTCAACTTCCGTCTTACACAATTGCATTTTTATTTACTTCTTTTCAACATTATTGAAAATGTTCAGTACAGTCAAACCTGTCAATAAAAGACCAATGGGCAATGGGAAATTGTCCTTCATGGGCAGATGTCCTTTATATAGAGGTCTGTTATATTGTAAATCGCACCAAGTGGATTTGATCAACATGTCCTTTATAAGCAAGTCTCTTTTATACAGAGGTGCCTTTATAGCAGGTTTCATTGTATTAATATATACTTATTTTATGCATTAATCATGTCTTCAGTAACAAAACAATTATGCAGTTTATATACAAAGCCAAGTTCAGATTGTTGCAAAATAGTTCAACCAAAAACAACAAATACACACAGTATTTTGACAATCTGGACATCTCCTTCATATAAACTCAAACCTGTGAGACCTTTCTTGTTACTCAAATGCGTGGCCCCAAGTTTCTCTACACTTGTACGTGTATTCAACATCATGAACATTGATAAAAAAATTCACAATTAGACCTATGGTTCCACCATTTTACAAACCTATTCCAATTTACATAGATCCGTAACAATTTTTGCTTCCCCTTTTTATCACAGTATTGCATGCAACAATCCAACAAAAATACCACTTTCTCTTTTTCGGGGGATATGCTGCCCTGGCGACTCTCTCGCTTAGAACTATGGAAAAGATTTGATTGATAATAAACAAACAACTAGATTATATTTCCCAGTGTTAAATAAATTGAAACATTTTATAATTGAATAAAATATTTATATGTCTATGTATTTTATTCTGTTGGTGTTTCCCCATTCAAAATCACCATTGAAAAAAGAACTAGTCTAATAATATATTCATCGAGCATATTTCTTCATTCAGCACATTAATTAACAAATCTCCACCATGTTTTTTAGTACTAGTAATATTCCTTCGTTTCCACCATCATTATGCATTCATAAGTACATATCGCAATATTTTTGAATAATTCATAGAATGGGGGTTTACCAATCGTTATAATGTTTTAGCAGTTTTACAGAAGAGGTGGGGAAAATTGTTACCATTAAAATGAGTATCGTTGGTTCAATGTAATATAAATAATTTATCCCAAACAACCGTAATATGGCGGTTAAGTTTGTATTATGGACAAAATATTAAAATGAATGTGATTACTTTTATCATATTAAAATTACAATTACTGGTATAGCATTGACTTTTCACAGAATATAGTATAATTTGGAGAAATGAAATTTTTGACAATAACTTTCATGTACAAATTTTCTCTTAAAACAATGGAAATTAAAATGCTGCATTGAAAAGGAACCACGGAAAGTTTCATATTAATTTTATATTTTAACTTGCAACTTCATGGAATTGAGAGTATGTTTACAGAACGTAAATCGGTTTGTAATATCTTCAGTTCCCCTAAGATGTATCTCCGGTATTAACAAATGTTGTTTAGAGAAGAATTGTGGAAAACATAGTACGGAAAGTTCACAGATTTGGCGCCTAGAGATAAATATACAACTATAGTCTATAACGGGATTACATAAACTGCAACTATATTTAGATATATAATTAGACATTTTATTTCGTATCTATTCCATCAATTACGAATGATGAAGTTTTCAGAAATGGGGTTATATCATGCATAATATAAAATGTTGAACGTAATTTCTTTTTTCTATACAATTATGAATAGAACTTGGAGCTGATTTAGTCAAATCATCGAACACATCTGGTTTATGTAATTGTCTGATTTCCAAATTTGTAAATTGTCACTTTATATTTACTAACCAAATACGTAATGGGTGTAGAGCATTGTCGGAAGACTAGTTTGACTACGTAACCACTTGTTTCATCTTGGATTCACACTCGTCATCGTGTTTTGACACTTTCTATTTCACTATCCCTCGTTTGATCCTGGATTCACGGCTGTCAACTCGCCGTGTTTTGGCCTCTTCAGTTTAGACTGCTGGTGTGGTACCTATTCTCAGACGAAAATATAAGTTTTCCCCGAGTATCTTCTGAATCAGTTCAACTGATCGTAATGAAATTTGTATCATAATAGGTTACTTTTAGATACAATGTAATCTAATAAGTTTTGGTTTAAAGTACAAATCAAAATTTAGTCCATTTAAGGCATTTTAAAACTCCAACCTCAACGTCGTTATCTTGACTGCGGGAGGACATTTCTTAGACAGTACAGATCTACTTTGTAATTTCTTTTAAGCTTGTGACGTCATTTTCCCTCGACTTGTTATCAGAAAATGTCTGATAGTACGATAGAAAGATGAGTGATTGCACGGTTGAACTGGAATTATCAAATGTCGAACACTATTTTTCGTTCAGGTGCAGCAAGAAAGTGTCCAAGAATAGGTACCGTACCAATACCCCTTGTTAGCTCACCTGAGCCGGAGGCTTATGTGAGCTATTGTGATCACTCCCCGTCCGTCGTCCGGCGTCCGTCCGTTAACTTTTCATATTTTCGACTTCTTCTTTGAAATCACTGAAGGGATTTTGACGCAACTTGACAGAAAGCAAATGCTAAAGGTCCTGTACCAAATTTGTAGTTTTTAGCCAGATTGGTTTAGGGGTGGATTCAAGGCGGGACAGAATAGGTCCCAAAAGGTACACTCTTTAAAAATCTTGTTCTCCAGAACAACTACATGAATTGAAAAAAGGATTGTTTCTGAGTGATCTACATGATTGTATAATTCAACTTTGTATTTTTATAGAAATAGGAATATTTGAGGTCTTTTCAGACTTTGTCATTTTCATGAATATTTGCATGATTTCCACAATTATCTCCCCTTGCATTAACTTTGATGCATTCATTTAATGTGTGTCACTTGTAACCTACCACCTCCTTGTTATCTACAGGAATATTTCATGCCTACTGGTCTTGAAGTTAAAGGTATAAGTGCATAATTGTATAAAACATTAATTATCCTACAATAAAAGACTGTATCTAAAACATAAGAATCAAATACTTGTCACATGTTGATATCTCCATTAAATACTACATCCTCAAAATTATAGCTTCAACTTCCGTCTTACACAATTGCATTTTTATTTACTTCTTTTCAACATTATTGAAAATGTTCAGTACAGTCAAACCTGTCAATAAAAGACCAATGGGCAATGGGAAATTGTCCTTCATGGGCAGGTGTCCTTTATATAGAGGTCTGTTATATTGTAAATCGCACCAAGTGGACTTGATCAACATGTCCTTTATAAGCAAGTCTCTTTTATACAGAGGTGCCTTTATAGCAGGTTTCATTGTATTAATATATAATTATTTTATGTATTAATGATGTCTTCAGTAACAAAACAATTATGCAGTTTATATACAAAATAATCCAATCAAAAACATTTAGTTTGGAATCAAATACAACAAATACACACAGTATTTTGACAATCTGGACATCTCCTTCGTGTACCACAGGTTTCCTTTTTTTCTCATTATAAAGTATGTAGTGTATCTCTTTATACACCATAGCAATTGGACTGGTGCGTCCCTCGTGAAATTATACCACGTCCTTGGTATATCACGACATAACCCAACACTTTTCTATGGGGTAACTAATACCTGCAAGACCTACTTATATTGGTTTTCCTAATTTTTTCTACACTAATTACGAATACATGTATTCAATGAATACAT
Source organism: Atrina japonica (assembly GCA_030159075.1). Classification (NCBI taxonomy): domain Eukaryota; kingdom Metazoa; phylum Mollusca; class Bivalvia; order Pterioida; family Pinnidae; genus Atrina; species Atrina japonica. Next base: position 165,225 of record BROG01000200.1, read on the forward strand.
CTTTTTCATCATGCATATTGATAAAACATTTCACAATTAGACCTTTTTACCATTTTACAAACCTATTCCAATTCACATAGATTAGTAACAAATTTTGCTTCCCCTTTATAAACATCACAGTATTGCATGCAACAATCCAACAAAAATGCCACTTTCCCTTTTTCGGGGGATAAGCTGCCCCTGGTGGCCCTCTCGTTTAGAACTATGGAAAAGATTTGTCCGGAAGGAGTCAGCGTCCTCTGCTGGCATGCCACACCATGCAAATCTTCCATGGAAACCTTTCTAGTACGATGAATGGCTCAAATTCGGTGAATATGTAGTATAAATAATTTATCCCAAACTACCGTAATATGGCGGTTAACTTTGCAGAATTGAGAAAATATTAAAATGAATGTGGTTACTTTTATCAAAGAAAAATGACAAATAATCAAATTGTAACAGTTTTTTGGCATAAAATGATAGTATATACATAATGGAAATATTTCACAAGGTAAGCTATGCACCTACTTACTGGTATAGAATTGAATTTCCAGAGAATATAATATAATTTGGAGAAATGAAATTTTTGATAATAACTTTCATGTACAAATTTTCTCTTAAAATAACAGAAATTAAAACATAACATCGAAAAGGCGGAAAGTTTCATATCAAACTTATATTTTAACTTGCAACTTCATGGAATTGAGAGTATGTTTACAGGAGGGAACTCAATTTGTAATATCCTCAATCACCTTCAGACGTATCCCAGGTATAGACAAATGAATTGTGGAAAAACATTGTTGTTATATCATCGCATAAAACACAGTACGGAAAGTTCACAGATTTGGCGCCTAGAGATAAATATACAACTATAGCCTATAACGGGATTACATAAACCGCAACTATATTTAGATATATAATTAGACATTTTATTCCGGATCTGTTCCATCAATTACGAATGATGAAGTTTTCAGAAATGGAGTTACATCATGCATAATATAAGATGTTGAACGTTATTTCTTTTTTCTCAATATTTCTGTATAGAACTCGGACACGATTTAATGAACACATCTGGTTTATGTAATTGTCTGATTTCCAAATTTGTAAATTGTCACTTTATATTTACTAACCAAATACGTAATGGATGTAGAGCATTGTCGGAAGACTAGTTTGACTACGTAACCACTCGTTTTCATCTTGGATTCACACTCGTCTTCGTGTTTTAACCATTTCTATTTCACTTTCCCTCGTTTGATCCTGCATTCACGGCAATCAACTCGCTGTTTTTTTTTGTTCCTTCAGTTTAGACTGGTATGGGACCTATTCTCAGACGAAAATAGACGTTTTCTCCGAACATCTTCTTTATCACTTCAACTGATCGAAGTACTTTGAAATTTGTATCATAACAGATTATCTTTAGATGCGATATAATCTGATGTTTTGGTTTAAAATACGAAGCAAACAGTGATCTTGACTGCGGGAGGACCTTACTTGGACAACATAGGTCTACTTTGTAATTTCTCTTAAGCTTGTTACGTCATTTTGCCCTCGACTTGTTGATAGTACGATAGAAACCTGAGTGAGTACACGGTTCATCTGGAATTATCAATCGTAATTTTTGTAACATGTTTTATTTATGTATTCATAAAATCTCGAACAATATTGTTCATTCATGTGCAGTAAGAAAGTGTCCGCGAATGGGTACCGTATCAATACCCCTTATTTGATCTTGGATTCACACCTGTCAGCTAATTGTATTTTGACCCTTTCAATTTAGACTAGCCGACCCTCGTTTGATCTTAAATTCATGCATGTCCGACATTCAATTTGAACTAGCCTACCCCTCGTTTGATCTTGTTTTCACCCATGTCAGTTATATTGACCCTTTCAATTAAGACTATCCCTGGTTTAATCTCCAGTTGAAACCTGTCAACTTATCGCATTATGAAACATGTACATTAATTAAGTAGTTGCTTGATTGTCATTCAATTTCTCATGGTTAAGCTTCATATTTTGTATTATACAATATGTACGTCTGTGTTATGTGATAATATCTAATATTCAACTCATTTCCATTGTTTCAGGTGAATAATAAACAAACAGTACAACCGTTTGACCATTGTTACACATCGCAACACTGGTTGATATTTAATAATTCAATAATTTCATAGGAAAGTAAATAACGATAATAATAATGTTCAAAGATACAAAATATATTTTACCTATATAGATTCGGTAATTGTCTACATAAAAGTAAATCCCAGTTCTCTAACCATCCATGTACATTTTTGTAAAATACATTAAAAAGTTGTTACATACGATATTTCGTCACGGAATGTGAGGAGTTAATGTCTGGAAATAGTTGATAAGACACCATTAATCGTCTGAAACAAGAATTTGCCGTGTTCAGCTAAAAAACTTTAGTGTGTGCCTATAAAAGGCACGCCAAAATCATATTAATGAGTAAAACCTAGTTTTTCTCAGATAAACTTAGTTTTTCTCAGTTAACCTATTTTTTCTCCAGTTAATGTGAGTTACGAGTTAATTTTTCTCAAGTTAATCCTAATTTTTCTTTCTCCAGTAACTCAAATTAACTGGAGAAAAATTTAGTTTAACTGAGAAAAACTAGGTTTAACTGCGCGAAGTCCTCATTAATGTAATTGTAGCACAGTTAAACCTACTTTTTCTCAGTTAAACCTTTTTTTCTCTCAGTTAGACCTAGTTTTCTCCAGTTAATGTGGGTAACTGAGAAAATCCAGGTTTACCTGAAGAAAAACCAGGTGCAACTGAGAAAATCTAGGTTTAACTGATGAAGCACGCCAAAATTACAACAATAATGAGTTAATCCTAGTTTTTCTCTTAACCAACATTAACTAGAGAAAAACTAGATTTAACTGTTAAAAACTAGGATTAACTGCGCCAAAATCATATTAATACTCATTAATGTGATTGTGGCGCAGAAAAATCTAGTTTTCAGTCAAACCAAGTTTTTCTCCAGTTAATTACTTAGAAAACCTAGGTTTAACTGGATAAAAACTGGTTTAAACTGAGAAAAAATAGGTTTAACTTATTAGTGTGATTATGGCGTGCCATACATACATAGTATTGGACACTTGAGATGAGATATTTCGATATTAGTTGTATCCTTGCATTTAAATGGCCTTGATGGTCACCTGAGGCAAAATGGCAGTAATTAGACAAGACAAACAAATAATCCGGGAAACCTATTCATTATTCAGGTTTTTACCATGAACCTGTCACCAGGGTAATAAACTTCACAGTTTTGGAAGAGGGATTTTAGCTCTTTGTATAGTTTTTCATAGATATACAGAAGGTTTTCTAATACTTAGTATATCCCAATGGCTAAATGACACCGTCATAGACCCCTTGAGTATACGAATTATGAATCCCACAGTTTGTGTGCAACTCACCCTAAAATAAACTTGTTAGAAAATCTGAAGATGACTGACAAAGAAGTGTTCAAGAAGAAGTTAAAAATAACAAATTCTTCACGGACAAAGATCGACGATATAAGGATACCCGAGTGACTGGGTTAACGTAATAAATGATTAACAGCAGGTTTTATTCGGTCGTTGAAATTTAGTTATTTCTACTGTATCATTATATTGAGATTCTATGATAAGTGGAGTTCTGAAAATATCCATCAATGTTTCACCAAGTAACCGGAGAGTGTCGTCAATGCCTTCACCTGAAATAAATATTAGATAAATATTTCAGAAAACACCCAAATTGCGTGCATACATTGAATCCTCCTGTAAAATACCAAAGATGCCAAGTGAGAACACTGAAATACCTTGATGATTACATATATGATATATGCATGTAGTTTAATTTGGATTTGCTTTCGGACTTTCTATGGATGCGACTGGTTCGACGTGGGATTCTGACTTATCCAAGACACCTGATCGCACCTTTATATTTCCACGCATATTCATGTTTGTCCAAATAATTATTGTGACTGTATGTAAGGTTAGACTTTTTTATGAATAACACTTTGGTTTTTATATCTTTTATATTGTTATATAATATATATTAAACTGACGTGATGTTATTGTATGGTAGGATGATTTGAATTTTTCGAACTAAATAAAACACGTAATGAAAATGTCAAATAATTTAGTTCTATGATTCGGGTAGCACATTGCTTTTCATATCTGTTCTCTAAGGTAAGTTCGAAGCTGCGCGTGCTACTTTCCATAAATATGAAGTATCTTGCTTGTATTGATTTCAATAGATGAAGTTTCATCCAAAACGATTTTCTGGATTACATAATAGATTCTTGTACGCCTCAGTATGACTATTACAACATTTAGAAAAAGTCATCAAGAAATGAATTCATCAAATATCCCTGGCTGTAAATCCTCTAGAATCTCCAGTTTTATACGTAAGATCTAGTTTTCTTGTCATTTTATTGTTTGATAATGGAAAGATTAAACCACAATTAATCCTTTCAATCTTTTCAGATTTCCGTTGTTCTGACACTTCTAATGGTAAGCTGACGTTTTTTGTATGTCACGAATGTCACAAAGGCTATCTTCCCTAGATACACTGCACTTATGATATACTTTTGTCTTCCCATAATTGTCTGAAGGAGAATGCCTGAGGAGTTCATAATAAAAACACAGCTTTCCCTTTTTATATTAATGTTTTATAACACGTATGTAAACTTATTATGCAAGGTAAATTCAATCTTTAATGGAACCCCAAAGGCTTGAACACAAAAACCTCTAAACAACGTATAAAGGAGTATTAATATTTCCATATCGAAAAAAGTGTTAAATCACTGAAAAACTAATATAAAACGTACGACTACCAGGTGCTGTTGAGTAACATAATTGTCATTTCAGTTCAATAGAATTATTTGTAAATTATTTAGTGTTTAACGGATGAAGTACTTGTCTTTTACCTAGGGATAAAGATACGACATGACATCTGTAGCATGGCGTATGATACTTTTATTGAAGCGTAGCAATTACCTGTTTTAGCAGAGATGAAGAATTTGTCTTTACAACAGTGTGTGACACAAAAGTTTTCAATACATTCTTGTGGAATCAAATATTCCAAGTCTGTTTTGTTCCCGACCAAAAATTTCAATGCTAAAATAAAGATAACATTATATTCTTAATATATATATAATTAGTGGCGATAAAGGAAGAAGTTACATGTTTTTCAAAGCTAGGTGGAAGAGAAACATAATATATTTCAATCCGACCGAAAATAGCTCTCTCTCTCTCTCTCTCTCTCTCTCTCTCTCTCTCTCTCTCTCTCTCTCTCTCTCTCTCTCTCTCTCTCTCTCTCTCTCTCAAATTCAGTCCCCATTGTACAGCTAAACTACCTGTCCTATCTCTACTATTTATGATATCTCATTCTATATAGATATACTTTAAATTCAAAGATATTGCAAACATCTACATATAATCTGAAAATTAGTTAAAAATTTTAAAATTAAAAATCCCCGACTAAACGACAAGAGATACGACGTACCGTCTGGAGCATGGAAAGTAGATTCCTCTGACCATTTGTTCAAGTAATGCAGAGAAGCTGGATCATTGACGCTGTACATGAGAAATATAGCATGTGTATTTCTATAGTAATTCCTGGTAATCGTTTTGTATCTTTCGACTCCAGCTGTATCCCAGACTGAAATCTAAATAATTAAGAGTTAAATAAATTTTGTAAAGGAAATGAATAAAACCAATTGTTTTCATTGAATAGATTGACACGAAACAGTGGTAACTGATAATATACGTGAACTGAATAATAATGGTCAACACTACATAATATTCAGTAAAACAGAATATAAACACGTCAACATGGTACACGTATTTAAGACTGAGGTTTTTTGTTATTTCTGTCATTCCACAGACAGTTGTACATCAAGTTAATTATGATATGACCTTATAATTCTCAAAATGACATAACATATTCAACAAATCAATGATTATACTTGATGACGCCACAATTTTGCGATTCATAACATTTTGTTTTGCCTCGAAATGAAATGTCGCTATTTAAATGGATATATAGAGTCACTTGACGGCCGTTCATAACTAAAAAAATAGATAAAATAGACGGCAATGGCGGATGATCAGATACACATGGGTAATTACAGACATTTCCTAAATGAGAATATGGTCCTCGACAAAACAAAACAGTTATTTGGTTTGTTACCGACCGTACACAGGAATATGTCATGTTGATCAAGTACATAGACAGTTCGGCTTTACCTCGCCCTGCATGGACTTGATTAACCCGACATAATCCCAATAACTTATAATCTTCCGGACATATTATATTTTTGACAATTGTTTTATCTTCTTTATAGCGACAGACTGTATCATTTATATCTATCATTGCCGAATTTACGGTGCTTGTACTCTATCAATCAAATAGACAATGAACAGTTGTTTGCCGAGTAACTGGTAATCAGCTTTGATATAAACTTTGGATATGGATAACTCAAATACATAATGCCTCTGCTTTGAAATATACAATCACTACAATTACTTTTGATTTATGATTGTAATCAGAATTCGCATTATGTACAACACTTTTCTAAATTAAATTCTTCGTCTGGGAAAAGGAAGGAAAATAGAAAAGAGGGCTGTTTGATCCATACATCATCGCTATTCTCGGGGGATATTCTTTGTTTATTTCACTGCAAGTGACATAATGAATGATTATCCATTATATAAATTATTTTTGGTTATATTACCTTATTGTTAATGGAAACATTTCCTGTTCTACTTCACTACAAATGCAGTTACATGTATTTTATCATTCCATGTATCTCTTATGCATTATGACCCTCAATGTCCGAGTTCTAAGATCATCTGGTTTTAAACCCTTAAGTCTCTTACCTCCTGTCAGCTCAGGTTCGAATCCTACTTGAATCTAAGCTGACTTTGTGGGGAAACTTTGCCAGGTTACATGGGGATGGCCAGTCTTCTCTTTCCAGAAACAATGTAATCAGGCTCTCTCATCTCCCATCAAATTGGCCGCCACCATATAACAGGAATATTATCTATACTGACCGTGACCTAGATATTTCTATATAGACTACAGGCTTACGGCGAGTGAGACCGGCTGGCATGGAGTGCAAACTCCTCCATAACACCCGATCCCACCTCATAATTTTCCAAATTCCTTGTTTGTCCAATGTTCACAATTTTTACGAGTTACAAATAAATTTAAAACTCTGTTACATAAAGGACGACATCCAAATCGATTTAACAAAAAAAACCCAGTACAAACCGATTTAACACTGTGCAAAGTAGAAATTCATTAGACTGCTAAATGCACACAACAATTCCAGGAAATAGATTTTTGTTTCATGCAAATATTACGAGAATTAAGTATTTGTTTGGAAAAGAACAAGGACATTAAATAGTGTTTTATAGTACTTTACCCAGGAAAGTCAGCAACGATACAACAGACAATATGCTGCGCAGGGGAAGGCTAATTAGGTACTTTTATATGCTCGATTTACAATTGTTTCGAAACAACCAAAACACATAATGCAACAATTATATTAAATTATATAGGCATTCTTTTCAATTTCTCGACAGCTTATCAGGAACTATTCGCAAACCGATTACATAATAAGAATAGAATATTGATATTTTACTAGAACAAGGTCTGGTAATGTGGCGTTCCATTCTCAAGCAGAAGAACGTGGATTAGATTTCCAGTACCAGATGCCACTTTCAAACCTTTACAAAAGGTAGTGCTTGTTTCTTCGCCAAGTGATCGGCATACAACTTAAAGTTAAGGACAAAGATCCCGAACTATGATAGACGTGACACATTAAAGAACCCTCAGTGTGTACGTCAATAATAGCACTTGTAGATTTTTGTAATATTTCACAAATAGCCAGTGACATCGCAATACAATTTAAAAATAGTTTCGGTATGTAAAATAACAATAAAACATACAAAAGTCTTTATGCAAATTGGTGTAAAAATTAACATAATATTACAGGTAGCATGGATGCTGTCATGGTAGATATAATTACAAACTTAGGGAAAATGCCTACGGATAAATGAACATGGTTTAAATATGACAAAACAATCAACGGCATGCAAACGGTTACCAGTCTGTTGATTGTTGTATTTCAATTTTAGGACATTTGATATTCAGTCCCAATCACAAATTGGTGAAAAACAAAAATTCTAAGACGTAGGGAAAAGTCCTATTTCTTGTTATTTTGTCTTCATTTTGTCAGTATTGAAGTTGGGATCAATAATATTAAAATCTCAGATTACAATGTATAAATCTTCAAGTTGTTCAGGATATATATAGAAATCTAGTAACAATTGGACAAACACGGACCTCAGGAAATCAAGAGCTGGGATCAAGTGCCATGGAAACATTAGTAACTACCCCCTGTTGACCGGTTATCTCCGCCGTGAGTATTTGAAGTAAGCCGGTGACATGAGATATTCACTTTAAATATACGCGTTTATTTTAACCTTTGATGTTTGTCATACTGAATAATAAAAATAGTCTAAAGACATTTAAACTAACTCATCGGTCAAAGCATATACTAGTAGATGACTTCTTTTGTCATTAAACAAAATACATTTTATCACATACCTGTATGTTCTTTCCATCTACCTTGACAAATTTTGAGCAATTTTCAATTCCTACTGTAGGTTGTAGGGAATGTCCAAACACATTATCTTTTATACGAAGGAAAGTTGACGATTTTCCTACACCAGATTCTCCAAGCAGAATGATTTTAAACATAAGGAAACAGAAATGTGAACAAATAATGTAAACCAGATCGGGTTTAGGTATTCAGTCAATGATCAGATATTGTATAAATATTATCCAGGTCATCATTATGATGTGTAATAACTTATTGTTATGCAAGTTTTGTCTAATTTTATCATTAGTTGATGTACATAGCCGTTGACCTCAAGACAAGTATCTGTTGAGTTGATTTACATTGAGATAACAGATGGTTGTAGTAGTGCAATTGTACCAATCAACACAAGGCACGCATTATCTATCAAACATTTAATAATGGGCTGTTATGGCTATAACTGCATTTAACAGTTTATAATAATACTTATAAAACTAGCAATGTAATTTAATATATTTTATGAAATGTGCGACAAACATCTTACCCTTCATAAAGGCACATTCTGCTACAGTGCTCTTGCAACAGATGTTCTCGGGTATGGTTCTCCTTACTGGGTCGTCTTTTTTTTAAATTATACATTCGGTATAATTGATAAAAGTGATACACTCGATATAAGAGTTAGGTCAACTCTCATGTGAATACGACTTTAAACCGAGGTCCTATGGGGGGGCTCCGAGTGCGACTGGTTTAGAGCATCGAACTTTAGACCTTGAAGTCTCTAACCCCTATTCAGCGTGGGTTCGAGTATCCCTGGAACCCAAGCTGAGTTTGTTAGAAAGTTTACCAGTTTACTTGGAGACTCTTCCTGAGTACATTGTATCCGGGTTCTCGACTCCATATGACTGAAATATTATGTGTGGTGTAAAACAACATCCAAATTCAAATTAAACCGAGGTCCCCTAGAAGATTAGGCTTGGTATGTTGAAGAATTTAACTGATTTTGTTTTTGTTTTTATGTCCAATTTAGAATTTTTCTTTTATATAGATATTGACTATAAGTAAAGTGTCAAAAATTGGACTGACGTGATAGACGTATGTCAACGCAACGAGTAAGATTTTAAAAATGAAGTGCATAATAATCAGTTTATTTAGAGCACGTTTTAGTGAAATTTGATAAAGTGAACATTGTATTTGTATAACATTCTTACTTGACGTAATTTCTCTTTTATAGATGAATTCTTAATGACAAAATTTTTCAATATTTATAAAAAAATTTACAAGCTCAGTATCAAATTCACTCATTCTAGAAATTATTTCCTGTAAAAAATCCTAAAGAAATCAAATTGAATTGAATTTGACACGAAACCGATTATTAGACGAATATTATAAAGGTTTGGAATTGCTTATTCTTGCGAGTAATCTCATACTTTCTAATAAAGAAAAACATTGCTCATCATTGTCGAAATGATTGATAAGTTTCTGTCACGTGTTATTTAACAGAGACAGTTTCTGATATCCGAATACTGCGTTTACTCGTCACCTGGAATTATTCTCAACAATTTTGAAATGAAATAATTATAAAAACATTAACCCACAGTTTGAAATATCGATTCTTAAGTTTTACTCAATTTATATCATCATTAGTCGTATGCTCCATTTACATTCGGAGCTTTTCGTTTTACTCATCCGGATATATGGGTCACAGCTATCCGATCAAACTGATTTTAACGTAATTAATGATATAATGCATATTAATTTGAATATTTCATATGATAGTATTGTAAATCTTAATAAGATTGAAGTATTAGTGATGTAAAGGGTATAAAAAAAAGAGGTTGCGCGTTATATAATTTGTATCGCACAAATATTATTTTGGCGTTAGCAAAAGTTCTTTGTATAGAACCAGTCTTACTGTACTGTAGGTAGAAATGGTTTGTATAGGACCAATATCCCTCTGCTGTTAATTGAAACGGTATATATACAACAGTATTACTGTGATGTTAGTAGAAATGGTTTGTATAGGACCAATATCCCTCTGCTGTTAATTGAAACGGTATATATACAACAGTATTACTGTGATTTTAGTAGAAATGGTTTGTATAGGACCAATATCCCTCTGCTGTTAATTGAAACGGTATATATACAACAGTATTACTGTGATGTTAGTAGAAATGGTTTGTATAGGACCAATATCCCTCTGCTGTTAATTGAAACGGTATATATACAACAGTATTACTGTGATGTTAGTAGAAATGGTTTGTAAAGGATCAATTTTACTGTGCTGTTAGTAGAAATTGTTTATATAGGACAAATATCACTGTGATGTTAGAAATGGTTTATATTGGACCAGTATTACTGTACTGTTAGTAGAAATGGTTTATATTGGACCAGTATTACTGTACTGTTAGTAGAAATGGTTTATATTGGACCAGTATTACTGTACTGTTAGTAGAAATGGTTTATATAGGACCAGTATAACTGTGCTGTTAGCAGAAATGGTTTTATAATACAAATATCACTGTGAAGTTAGAAATGGTTTGTATTGGACCAGTATTGCTGTGCTGTAAGTAGATATATTTTATTTAGGACCAGTATTACGGTGCTGTTAGTAAAAATGGTTTGTATTGTACAAGTTATTGGGAACTGTTAGAAGTAATGGTATGTATAGGGCCAGTATTACTGTGCTGTTAGTTGAAATTATTTGTATTTGACCATCATTATTCTGCTGTTAAGAGAAATAGTATGTATACACCAGTATTACTCTGCTATTAGTAGAAATGGTATCGCACAAATATAACTATGCTGTCAGCAAAAATGGTTTGTATAGAACAAATATTTCTGTTAGTATGTATACACCAGTATTGCATTGCACTAGTAGAAATGGTATGTAAAGGAACATTTTTACTGTGCTGTTAGTAGAAATGGTTTGTATAGGATAAATATTACGATGCTGTTAGTAGAAACGGTTTTTACCGTAAACATATTACTGTGACGTTAGTTAAGGTTGTTTGTATCGTATAAATAATACTGTTTTAGTGAAAACATTTGTAAAGTAAAATAACTATACACGTCAGATAAGTTCCTGTTAATACTAGAAGATATAAATATAGATTTTCTGTTTGTGAAATGCAAATTTTGAATAGAATGAACAACAGCTGATACGGCTGATTGATGGGTCATGATTCTGTATAAACACAGTGATTTGTGTTGTGATTTATCATTCAAATTATTTCCAAGAAAATAAGAAAATTAGCTTAAACTGCACAAACAACTGTCATTTTGAATATCCATTACCGTGAAATATGCGCGTAGTAACCGTTAACAACTGAACAATGTCTAAATGCAATGAACACTGTTGCGAATTTAACATGTTAGAGGGTACCATTACTTTAAATCTCCATTCTCTGATGTTAAGTGTACACTGACAGAAAACCTTTGACATTTGAGAAAACAAAGATAATTTTTTTTTCAAATCACTAAATTCAAATTCCTTCAGACCGGCATCGATTAGAGCATGTTTACTTGTATATTAGCACAAGATTCCATTTACACAATATTATTCAATCTGTATCTGCAATTCCGGTCTCGCATACCACGGGGTGCTTCAGTCGATAACAAGGGTAGATTGCGTAAACAAATTTTGTGTGTAGTATAACAGTTTTAAAGCTTTAGTTCTTACTCAGATTTTCTTTTTTTTTCGAGACATCAAATCCAGGCGAGTATGGATTCGAGGATAACGGTGAATATCTGAAAATATAGGAAATGCTGGTTTCTGCTGGTGGGGAAAATAAATTTTGAAGTGCATACATAACTCTTAGATACATAGTGATCCAACGTACAGGAATGGAAACTCATGAGTATGCATAATTTGCGTTTTCCTCTTGCTTGTCATTTACACCATATAAATAGATATAAAAAATACAATATTTAATACACAGTTATTCGCGACAACAAAGTAATCATTGTTACTGGCTTTCAGAGATATTCACACGAATAACAGTAAGGTAGTAATTACGGTAGCGCGCATGACATTGTACGTCAGCAGGTACAGGTACACACGATATATAGATAATTAAATTTGCAAATAAAATTCAATTGATAACTTTGTGATATCAAAGCGTTAAAGTTTAACTTGAGTTTTATGTGTAAAGAACGACAATATGTTTCTCTTTTGTATTATCTCAATCGGTATTTATACAACTTTCTCTTTTGAAAATCTGTTTTAAAATAGAGCTTTATTGATGAAGTCTAATTGACAGAAACGATCGTCTTGAGCTTTATAGCTTTGCTATTTTGTTTATAATATTTATAACAACTAGATCGTTGCAATTGCTTGTCGACCGTTCGAGTTCCCATGGTATACATTAATTAAGTACCTGGTATTTCGGTACCAGCTGATAATCTGAAGTCTAAATGACAGAAACGATCGTCTTGAGCATTATATCTTTAGTTTATAATGTTTATAACAGTATGGCAGGTCGTTGTAGAATTTGTTCCCTATTTGGCTATACTTTTAGAGATATTATTGGGCCTTGTATGATACCACTTTCTCTTTAGAAAATGCACATCCTTTTCAAATTGGAGCTCAAATGATGAAGTCTAATTGACAGAAACTATACCATCTTGAGCATTATAACTTTGGTATTATGTTTATATTATTTAATAAAGAAAACTTATATATCGCAAATTTGTGAAATTTATTCCTTATTATTAAATATTAATAAATCATTTTTAAAAATATTATTAAACTTTTTAATGATAATAATAAATACCAAATTTGCAATTTGAAATGCATTATTTTTCTAATGTAATCTAGATATGCAAGTGACCTCTAGGTCAAATAATCTGGGGACATTTACCTTGCATGTTCAAATATTTTTTAAGCTGAAGCAATGTCGAGAAAATTTATCAGATGCTATTAGGCCTATTCATGTATAATTATGACGCGCCAAAAAATGTTAATGAGTTAAACCTAGTTGTCTGTGAAACCTGGGTTTAACTAAGCCAAATTCTGAATGCTCCGTTATTCATATTTTTCTCAGTGAAATATTATGAACATAAGACCAAAGTAATAGATTTGCAAAGAAAAAAAAACAAACAAAAGAAAATCATTTCTGTAAATGAGACTTCATCAATTGAGCTCAAGTGTAAAATATATGTTTAGTTCCGAAAGAGAACGTGATATACAAAAACCCTATAGCTTGTGAGGAGTTTACAGTTTAAGCGGTGCTATCTATACGAAATATTACTTGGGATTTTGACGCAGTTAAACCGGATTTTTCCCCAGTGAATTTAGTTTACTGAGAAACTAGGTTTAACAGATAAAAAGCTAGGTTTATCTCATTAATGTAATTCTTTTTCGCTTGAATATGAAATAAATACAAGCAAATCGCAAGAGCTTCTTTGATACTTGGATACCTTCTTAGTCAGAAGGCCTGGCTCAGTCGGTAGCGCGCTCGTCTCTGTATCGTGAGGTCGTGAGTTCGAGTCCCGCCGGCGACAGATTGGCTTCCTGTCTCTCGGATGAGACTGGAGGTCCCGTGTCACAGTGGGTGTCGTCACGTTCAAGAACACTGACTGCTCATTGGCGTAAGTGCCGATCATAGGTCAAAATTTGAAGCCTTTCACCGGCATTTGGTGAAATCTCCATATGAGTGAAATATTTTTGAGTGGGACGTAAAACAACAATAAACAAACAAATAAAATACCGAAAGTTAATTTGCGATTGAGGATCCAAACTAACCGTTACAGCGGTTTACATTTGGAAAGTTTGCCAAGAATACGGATGCATACTTGTGTTATTATAACCACCACGTATATATATATATATATATATATATATATATATATATATATATATATATATATATATATATATATATATATATATATATATATATATATATATATACTGAAAGGAAAATTTGTGTCGACAAAAAGCCTTCTTTCTTTGAAAAGTATAACTTGTATTTCGAAGAGCGCGACAAGAGACCTCGGTGTACAGTCACTAGACACTCTACCGCTAGAAAGGTAAGTGAATGGTTATTTAAATTCATATTTCAATAGTGCGACCGATGTCTTTATTTAGTACTACAGAGTTTAGAAACCAATACAGAATGAAGCCTCATCTGATTGACTGAATGCTTGTGTGTTACTAGTCTGTAAATTATTTTACAATGTTTTTCCTATTAACATGTTTTCTCGTATTCACATCTTAAGTAAAAAGACACTGATAGATATTTCGGTAAAATACACTAATTAATTTCTTCTAGTATGTAAAATAGATTAAAAATCCGGGCCTACACGATATAATATCTAATTGTTTGTTTTCTATTTCTTCGGGACAATTTGCGATTCACTCAGTACTTGAAATCTCTAGGGATCCTAATGAACGATTCCAGTATACCATTTGTTGTTAGTAATTTCAAACCAATGTGGTGAAATGTCAATATATTGTTATTTATTCATTTTGGTCATGTTAAAACATACGGAATATGACGAACATCATTAAAGATAAAATAATTTAAGATCACTTTCTTGTTTAAATAAATAAAATGTCGTGTCCGGTAATAAAACGCATTATGTAGTTAGACGCACACAGCAATTGCAATCAATATACCTGTTTCAATTCCGTCAACACAGTTCGTTAGCTACAAACGATTTTATTTGTGCTTGTCTGGTACTTTATCAATGACCAAGGTTCTTTGGATGCGTCTAAAAGGCGGATAATATTATCTGTGGATACATATGATATGGGGTTTCTGTCAATTTGTGTTCTTCACCTGCACATACATGTACCTACGTATTTGATGTCAGTTCATTTTAAATCAATGTAAAATGGAAATTGAAAATCTGTAAGATTAATTCCTTTATTCCTTTATAATGGCCATCATCTCTTCCGCAGAAAAATGTGAAAAACGTGTCGTGGTTATTAAAAATGTTACAACATTGCTTCGAAAGATCGATTGTGAAACGTAGCATTCAAAGTTAATGGTTTAAAATAATGAAAATAAGTTGGTATTTGAACTGTTCAGTATGTGGGCTGAAAATGACAGCAGCAATCCTTCGACGTCGAAGAAAAATGTTTTAAGACATAGGGGAACACTCCAGGCATCCTAAAAGAGCATATAAACCCACACACATGCATTATTATCTATTAATTGTGAGAGTATTTATCATACATTAGTTGATGAGTCAAGCTTAGTCAATGTCTAGCTGTACGTCGCACAAGGTAATATGTTGTAATGAGAGTATATATTTGTCTATACTGTCAAAGCATATATATGTCATTCTAAAGAATAAATCTATAAAAAAAAACATCGAATGTACGATAAATGAAGCTTCACAGCAAGAGACGACGAAGCATTGGAAATCATATCAATTCAAATCAGCACGGGTTTTGATAGAAAAACAATATAATAAAATGCAACACTCTAGAATGACAAGTACATAAGGTCTTCCAAGGTAAATTGACACATGTTTACAAGTCTAAATCAAATTATAATAGGGATGACAGGTTACTTGTCGTCACAAAAGTATTAGAGATTCAGTAATGCATTGAGCCCGTACAAGGTAATAAGTTTACCTGTACAACCTATTTTTGGAAAGTAGACTATATTGTTTTGGTTTCTGACTTAACCAGGATGTGCCACTTTACCTTTATAGACCTATAATTACCAGACCTATCATAACAACAACAGAAACAAAAACACTACAACCACTGCTGCTGTTACCACCACCACCACCACTACTACTACTACTACTACTACTACTACTACTACTACTACTACTACTACTACTACTACTGCTACTACTACTACTACTACTACTGCTACTACTACTACTACTACTACTACTACTACTACTACTACTACTACTACTACTACTACTACTACTACTACTACTACTACTACTACTACTACTACTACTACTACTACTACTACTACGACTACTACTACTACTACTACTACTACTACTACCGATAATTATGATTTTACATGAGTGTGTGGAGTGGATAAGAAAATCTCTACCCGAATGTCAAAAATTTGAGTGAATAGGACACATATTGTAATACAACATCACTCACCTATAAATTTTACACTTATGATTTTCCTGTAAAAATGAATAAATACGTTGAGTACGGTACTGAAAATTTGAGTACGTACTCAAACATTTTTAAAAATATTTCTGAAGTTTTCTTCGTATGAACAAATCCTGTCATTATAACATGTATTTACAATTGTAAGCCATTAATATACAAAGATGTATAGTTACAGAATAAAGTTCGCGTGTTTTTCCTTAAAAATCATGAAAAGTTAGTTGAGCTTGAGTACTGAATAAATTTAGAATCTTCTGGCCCCGGTTGTCCAATCCGAGGAATTTGACTTTTATATTCTAACCACGAGGGGTGAGATTAATATTTCCATTTAACACATTCATGTTTGATTAATTTTCTTCAATGATTCAAATACATGTTAAAGCACATAAATAAAATTTAACGCATGTTTTAATCTAGTTTTATACTGTCTCTGCTCTCCAAAGGAAACAAACAGTTAGCATCACGGTTCAATTTTACTTACGGGTATATCGACGACGTTCTGTCCATCAATAATTCAGAATTTCATAATTACCTCTGTCACATATTTCCTGTTGTGCTAGAGATCAGTGAGACGATATAGAGCAACACATCTGCTTCTTACCTAGATTTACATCCTGTCGATTGGAAAAGACGGTCAACTTCACAGCTCCCTTTATGACAAACGCGACGATTTCAATTTCCATATCATGAACTTCCAATTTCTAAGTAGTAATATTGCATCTTCTCCTGCCTATGGCGTTTTCATTTCACAACTTATACGTTATGCTCTTCTTATGAATGCTTTATCCTAAGAGCGAAACAACTCGCGAATAAACTACTTACACAAGGTTACGTTGTTTAACGCTTGAAATTGTCGTTTAAGACGTTTTATGGTCGAAACGGGGATCTTGTTTGACACAATGAAGCCACCTCTTAGTAATATTAGATAGTATTCTGGAGCACGACCACAGACAGTGACTCCCAAATGTGACTTTTCACCAAACTTGATCTTTTGACCGAATTTGAACCGTTCATCGAACAAGAAAGGTTTCCATGGAACATTTGCGAAGGGTGTGGCATGCCAGCAAAGGACGCTGACTCCTTCTGGATACCTGGCCCTACCTCGTTCGGAATTCGTAATTGTTCTTCATGTTGAGACCATTTGCACATCTAATTCGTCGTGTTCCAATGGACTTGAATTTCGATTATTAATTAGTACATCTTCATTTTTACTTAATGCTTTGTATTTTCAGCAAATAGACATCCCACGTTATAAAATTATTATTATTAAAATTATTAAAAGGAAGCAAATTTTGCCTTTAAACGATGACCGGACCACCGATTAGAAAAATATCTTTAATCAGCAAACATCACAATATAATATATACATATACTTATTGTGTGTATCTCCCTTATGATATAAGGGAGAGGCAGTGAAATATTATGAATGATGAAAACGGAAAACCAAAGGAAATATGGTGATTAATTCCATTGATGGCGAAATGATCACAACATATATATCTAAACTGTTTTGCATATGTATTATATATATTAGAACAATTAGATGTGCTTTATATGTTTAAATCGTTTTATCGTTATCATTATAAAATCACTACATTTATCAATCTTTGATATCCAATCTTTAAGACTCCTAGTCAATATATTTCCATAAAGCTATACAAACACAAAGATAAAGATTATACATAACGTTGTACTTTACATGAAGGTTATCAGCGAAGTTTTCATTAGAAATAACCCCTATGGTGTGGCTAATTTTATACACTGGAGAGATGAACGCATCCTTTTTTCTGGGTTCATAAAGTATAAAGTTGCTAATTGAATTGAGCTTGGCTGGTTTAACATCCGTTCAAATGAATTCAGTAAAACGATCAATAATTATTTGAATATTTCCTCTGAAAAAATTCAATCTTGAAATCAAATAAGTAGTTTGTATATCAGCTATAACTAAATCGACCATTATAAACATGATGAAATAAAATTATTGAGAACCACATCCCCTACAGATATTGAACTATTTGAAAGATTAATAATATAATCCATAGTATTTTACATTTATGAATATAGCCCAAATTGTTTAAAGTTCGTGGAATCTAGCAATAAAAACAACATCACTCTTCTTAAATCCCTACTCCCTGGCACTCCTTTCGCCATTTCTCTACTATATTTATATAAATATATTTTCTATGTAGTTTACAATGAAACAAATACTCAATTATTATTGTAGATATTTGTTGTCCTCGAAGTTATGGTGGTGAAGTGTAAATACCTATAAAAGTACACGTACTTACTGAAATTCAAAGAATGTTCAATATCAGACAATATATTTTCTATGTATTTTACACTCAAACAAAAATTCAGCTATCATTGTTGATATTTTGAAAATTTTAAATGGTAAATGTAACACACATTTTATAAATATTTCCTTTATTTTGAATCAAAGTCAGTAATTAAATATGAGAATGATATTCATGTATGCAAATGGTCAAAGATGAGCAAAACACATGATTTCTTCGTCTTTTCAGTTGCTGGGGACAATAAAGATTACAAAAAGGTGGTCATTTGGAGATTGCATTTCCTCTCAATTCTCTGACCGTTTTTAAACAAGCACCATTCGAACCAAGAAAATCCATGTTTTCTAATGCAAAATGACTGCCTATATATTTCATCTCTAAATACCAAATTTGTCGAGTTAACTAGTCCGGTTTGGATACTGTTGTGTACTATGATTTTTTCCACAACCGATTTCGAACGGTATATCCGAAACACGTTTCAAAACAATTTTATACAGGTAAATGTTGTAAAGTGAAATCGCACGAAATACAGCAGTTTTTAAATTAGTAAAAATGATTGCCCTTGTACTTTCCGACGTAGTTTTCATATCAATTGCTAGATTGTACGTTAATCATGAAATCTGTATTGATGCGTTAAAAAGTCAACAGATAACTATGGTATATTGTTTTGTAACTGTTATTATTGTTTAGAATCGATTGATGTATGTCATTTATTTTTCAACATTACCGCTAAAATTTATCACGAAATAAGTTTATATTATTCACCAGTGATAATAGTCATTTACAAAAAATTATATTAGTAATTGTAAATATTATTACAGAGAACATTACAACTGTTAGACAACAATGGGTAGAAACAACATTAACGTTTATAAAAAAAATTGTTAACTCTATGGTCCTCATCCGGCGGTATGCTCTACAGACCATATATAATGCTTTCACATAATATCTCATTCGGAAAATAATATATTGCTTTATTTCACTTAATTATTTAAATACTTTCATGTTATATTTTTTTTATTTCCATGATAAAATGATGACAGCGATCGCATCTTCAAAAACAATGTTGTCTCGGTGGAGTTGTAAAAGTATTAGTGCAACTTCACATAATTTCATAATATTCTGCTGTAAAATACCATTAATCACATTTTTTGAAAGTTGCATCCCCAATTTATATATGGGGGTGGGTGACGGTGATTGCGCAGATGTAAAGTTTAAAAATAAAACGGCCGTTTTAATGTCTGGAATGTGTACGTGAGCGAGAAAAAATAAAGGTGAGAATAAAATATCAGACCGATGCCATTATGTTCAGCTTTGCAATTTACGACCATAAACCTAAGTATACGCGAAAATTAGATGTTGATCATATAACATCAATATGTGAAAAGGCGTCGGAATATACGAACGAATAATAAAATTCTACGAGCTGACGGCAATGCAAATATTATCATTGTGAAATGGGACTTGAATGACGTCAATCTTTAAGAGGCATGATCTTAAACATTACATTTTTCAATATAAAACTATTTTAACGTTTCCATCTTAAAGCTGAAATGTGTTAACAGGTTATCTTTTTTTTCGTTTGGGAATTGAAAATAACGGTAATTTGTATTTCCCATAGAATGTTTTTAAATGTAGTTCATTATATACAAATCATAGATATCAAAGTATTAATCTTAGTTTTGGAGACGATATACAAATCTGGGGAACACTGGATGAACACGGAAATTTGAAAATCCAGAGGTGGGAAAAGGTGCCATGGAGGAGTAAGCATCCTTCTCTGTTGACCCATCACATCCGCAGCGAGTCCACAGTCAAATTCAAATGGAATAAATATCATAAACATGATACCAAAGTTAAAACTTACCAAACAGGTCAATATGAATGCTCAATGCTATCTTATTGTTGATAAAACGTTATCATTTAAGCTGGAATATAAAATAGATATAGAATTCTGAAACATGCATTGTTTCTACAAGGTCAAAAATACCTTTAATATATTCCCAAATAAGAGTAACCACTGTAAAAAGTTGACCACTTTAGCTTTTGAGAACTTCAGAATTTCTAGCAATTATAGTGAAATTAATTCGAGATATTACTTTAGTATAAAATAGTTAACGGGTACCGATGTATCAGCTGCTGGGTTTATGTATACCCTCGGGGAATCAAACGCTACACCAGAAGTTGCAACGACCCAATGTTTGTAAATATTATTAACATAATACCTAAGTTATGGTTTTGCAAAATGTCTGAAATAAAACCTCGCAATTAGTACACCCGACTCAAAAACCACCATCGTATAAGTAACTCAGCATCTGATTTAGTGAAATATAATAATTGCAAACAAGGTCATATCGACCATACATTTTGTGGAACTTTGACATTCAATGACATTTCTGGTATCCTTGTGTCAACAACTTATCTGTTAGTAGTTAACCTTTGTATATGAAATGTTCATATGTTGAAAATGCACTGGCATATCGGATCATCTGCGACATATAAACACCATAAACTTATCACTTTGTTCACGTAACAATGATGAAAACCAGTGATACTAATATATTATTCCAAATGTATCACTAAACATTTGTGACTTATCGCCATTGTTGTATCTTTGTATCACAAAGAGTATTGTAAATGAATAAGTTTGAAACTTTCAATTCAAAACATCTGAGATTTGGTTATTGTTTTATATCATCTGTTGGAAAGAGTGATTGTTTTATAAAAGAAGTTTGTTATCGTTGACAACTCTTTCTTTAGATTTATTAAAATATATAATGGGGGGAAAACAAATTAATTTCTTTTGATAGTACGTATATGGTGATATATTTATGCCATCAGATAATGTTTATCCATAGAATTACCAAATTAACCCCGGGGGCGTTATCTAAGCATAGGAGACACTGGTCCAATCCATTAGGGATTCGCAGTTGCTTTTAAGTTGAGACCGTTTTATATACAATTGTCGTATTCTAATGTAGTTGGAGTTTCGGATATCCATTGGTACTTCATTTTTAGTTTTAATTTTGATATCATTTTACCTCCATAATGCCATGATTTGTCATGATACCTTTCTCGACTCGACGATACAACTGTCTTGTAACACGACACACATTTTGTTCTTGGTAACGATATTGTCAGCAGTTTCAGCTTCAGTTTCAGTCACAATCAACCATGTGAGAATATTACACAGATATACAATTTTTCAGTCTGATACCTTCCCCTCAGTAAAATATAACATAATTCAAGTAATATCTAATTTTACATTTCGTAATTTTCAGTACTTTACAACGCAAAACCTACCGAGTATGAAAACGGCATCACGCAGAAATGTAAATCATATTGTTTTAATGATAATCGAGTGCTCTATGGAATCTTTTTAGTCTATTTGTTTTAGATATCTTTTCATAGTGATATATGAATGACAAATATTTGATAACGATAGCATCTTACTATTTTACAATAGTTTTACAAATTATAATGGAATACTAATGGATAATTTACACAGATCTGAAATTAGATATAATGTTGTAGATTTGTACAATCCTCCGAACTGAAATTAAATTGTAATATCATTCGCTTTTAGTAACAACAAATTTGATTTTTTGTAATAAGACTTTCCTCAGCTTATACGAATGAAAAACAATACATTAATTTTTTCAACACAACACCCTTAATGTATTTTATCACATTTTAAATTCTAAATGTGAATTTTAATATTATTTATCAATCAGAAATTTTTCCTTTTTGAAATTCGTCACTAGATGTAGTTATCAGTAGAAATAGAGAGACTACTATGAATTATATATAGTGTATTGCGGACATGCATCATGCGATTTTCTACAGTTTGTTACCTCAAGGATCACTTTCAAGATCCCCGGATAAACCTCTGATTCCGCATTTAACGTACTCCTCGATCAATCAAGGCAATTCTATGGAATGAATATACTGTACACATACTAACAATATTAACTAATATACTGTTATCGAAGTGATGATTTATTCTATGTTTTTATTCTCTAAATATAGTAATAAATGAGAGCGAGGCAAAGTTGAAACGACACGACCAAATATGTATCTATAAAAATATTTCTTTGGTTAGTTCACTGAATGAATGAACATAGCAGTAACAAAGCCCATGGATATTAAAATCACAGATACCAAAGTATTAATCAAAGGATTTTCATAAGACAATACACAGATCAGGTGAACATTGGGGACATACGGACCTCTGGAAATCCAGAGGGGGGTCAGGTGCCATGGAAGGGTAAGCAACGGTCACGCGATCCGTGAGCCTACAGTTAATTTCAAATGAAATAATTGAGGAATGAATCCTTGTCGAAATTGGTAAAGACGAATTAACAATCGCTATCGAGCAGTTCACTAAGTGGTAAACAAGATAATTATACCGACCATGCAATTTGAGAAATGTTAAGATTAATCGCAATTCTTGATATTCCTTTGACAACAACATAATCAGTAAGTAGGTTGTATCTGTATAGATAAAAATCTTAGATACCAAAGTATAAATCTTTAGGATGCCCAGGTTATAGATACAAATCTGCTAAAAATGGACAAACACGGACCTCTGGAAAACAAGGGTGGGATCAGGTGCCATGGAGGAGTAATCATCACCTGTCGACCGGTCAAACTCACCGTGAGTCCACAGTCATATTCACAGTCTATATAAAATGTCTCTATATGCTGAATACGTTCTGGCATATCGGAATATCTGCGAGATATAAATATTATATTCAAGGAAAAAGTGATATTACTACTTAAATGTTGAAAGTTGACAATGAGAAAGCCAAAACCATTACGTTTATCATATAGATTATTTGTAAATTTCCGACTGAATCCAAAACAGAGCGGTGATATCAATATTTGAGCATATAAGATAAATTTACTGTACTAACCTAACAAATTGTCCCATGGATGCCAAATCTCGTAATTGGGATTTAGTATTCAATTAGTTCTTTCCCCATATTTCCATTGTTCTATGAGTTTGTGTTATCTAGGAGATTCTGATTAACTACTGCATGTTTCTGGTGTTTTCTTCAGTCTAGTATGAAAGTGAACACGTACTTGATTGATTTTGGATTTGGCAATACGATATCGATCCCTAACCTTAGATTAGTTATATTCTGGTGACATAATGTTGCAATCCGATATTCTACACTTTAGGTGAAATTTGATAAAATTCACTAACCTTTTCAACCCTACAGACCATAATAGACTAGTCTTAAACAATAAAAAAGCATACCACTTGGATACTCAGGGCTGAAAGGGTTAAGAACTTGATTACTTTTTATGTATAGCATTTCAACATTTATTTTATCTACTACATTAGTTATATATCAATTACAATATATTTTTATACACATAATCTGGGATATGAAATACTTGACATTAAAGAAACAGAATGCTCGTAATATTTACATAGCGTTTGTCTTTTTCTGTTAATTGGACAATATCATTCATGCATTGCTTTAAAGATCTTGTAATTATTCAAATTGTTTTAAAGGGGCATTCACTGCCTTTACCAAACATTATTTCTATTGTTACTACTGGTACTTGATGTACAATAACAAATAAGAGTTATACGCAAGTATAAAAATCTTATATCCCTATATATTCTGTGAAAATAAGGTCAGGTCCAGTGTGGCATTCATATATAAATAGTAAGGTTGAGTTAATCAATTACAATTTAAAAAAGTGCCAAACCTGGGTTTCAAAAGCAATTTGTACAAACTATATAGGTGTATAAGAATTTTTATTCCTGTGTATATCTCTTTTTTGTTGTTGTGCACTAATCTAAGAAGTAAAAAAGGGGGATTTGAAAAAATGCAGCTAATGACCCTAAAAAGTAATGTAGTTCATTCGACTTTGAAAAACCTCAACAAAATCACGAGTACTCGCGAAAACGAAATTTGGATCATAATACCAGATAGGCTGTGATTGGCAACAATAAGTTCAATGACATTTATAAAAGTGCCTTCACCTTTTTGTCACGATGTTAACGATGCAATCTTTTCCTTATTGTGACGGCCATAAAATAGGATAACCTAGAAACTGTCTAAATGTTGATTTTCCATTTATCTACAACATACAAAGAACAATTTTATGCCAAGATCTTTCTTAATTGGAATGGTAAACTGAAATCTTCTTGAAGCATATTCAATAAACAATTAATTGAACCTTAACACTCATTCTACATAACTATTAATTTCATTCGTACTAAAATCCCAATGGTACTAGTCGGTTCAATGTTTCATTAAAGATAGAAAATGTATCAAAGCTTACTAAGTTCATTTACAAGATGTGTTTGGGAAATCCTGTCTCACAAGTACTGAGTTATTTATGATCATTTTAAGGGCAGATAACTCTGGCAAATAGTTTCTAATGTTTGCGCATGCCATCAAATGTGGTTGAAAACAGAAACTCATGTCATGTGATGAATACCGAAATATTTCAGACAAACAACAGACGACTCATAACATGGTCTTCCATTGCCCAGTGATAACAACAAATTGCTATAAACCATGATATCTAACTCCACAGCCCGGAGTCGAGTTTATCAGTATCCACACGGAAGGCCAGTAGTCTCTTCTTGGATACATTAATTTTCTCCTCCGAAATTTAAAACTGGCCGCCACCATATATCTGAAATATTGTTGAATGTGGCGTAAAACACCATTAAAACCTTAACAATATTCCCCGATCTTCGATATCGGGTATATCAAAAGAGACGCACAATAGATACGTATCACAGTAAATCTAGATCAAATATAAATACATGTACATGTAATAAACAGCCGTTAGGTAGTTATTTTAAACATAAAACCACAACAAACGTTCCGATACTAATTTGGTAATTGTGCACTCATTGAATAAGATTGGTTAAAAAGGATTGATTCCCAGAAAATATCATAAACTTTTCCTTCATTTAGGGCTATTTTTCCATATTAGAAAATAAATACATATTTCTGTGTATTGAAAAGGGAGTATGTGTATGTCATTTTTTATTAGTAATTTCGTTTGCTTTCAATCTAATAAATTCTTTGATACACCTTACCAAACCATGGTCGCTGTGCTTTAATTCAAATCATAAAAATATTTTTCTGATTTCTGTGCTATAGCCCTTATTATTGCCCAAAATATTTTTAGTATCTTTAACTGATCAAACTCGTGATAATGTTTCAGAAATGAACATCACTCCAAAGACTTTTGATTGAATCGTTGCCTTGCCGAAAGGAAGTGGAATTGGAGAGTTATTGCAACAAACATTAATAACGAATATAAGATAAGAATTTGTTTGTTTTATTCATTTTTGTTTCATTGGCGTTTCATGTCACACTCAACAATATTTCAGCTATGTGACTGCTAGTATGTTAATGATGGGGAGGCAACCTGGTTATAATGTACCAGCGAAAAGAACAGAAACCTTGGCAAACGGTCTCACAAAATCAGCTTAGGTCACAGCGGGCAGCGTTAGCGCAAAAATAGTTTGTCATTTCTAATTGCCATTCTTTTGAAATTATATAATTTTAGATAGATTATCCGTCAATAAACTATAAAACATATGCTCAGGCATATTGTGGTTGTTGTTATATTGCTGTTTAATGTCCCAGTCAAGAATCTTTCACTCATATGGAGACGTCACCAAATGCCGGTGAAGGGCTTCAAATTTTGGCCTGTTCTCGACACTTACGGCCATTGACCAGTGAGGGATTCTTCAACGTGCCGATACCTACTGTGTGACATGGGACTTTTTCTGTCTCATCCTAAGGACAGGAAATGTCACCCGCCTCCACCGAGGCTCGAACCTGCGACCCAACAGTTACGAATCGAGCACTCTACCACGGAGCCACGACGGCTCTCTATGTTCAGGCAAGTACAAGGTAGTTTGCATGTCCAAAAAAGCATGTAATTGTATTAAGTTTATCAATACTCATTACCTTGTCCGTTACGTGGTTCCAATCAGATATAGGCTAAGCGTGCGTCGACAGGTCTTCAGACACACAAAGAGTGCCAAAATGTCTGCAACTCACTTCTTTCCTAGATGCTTCTTATTGTTTTTTAGGAGAACTAGGGTTTAATACGAATTCTGGTAATCCTACATACACACGTACCTTACTTTCAAAGGACGTGTTCGTATTACGCTTTTTCGATGTACCTACAATCGATACTGATTTAGAGCTACCATATTTATATTGGATACCTAAACTTCATCAATACTCTACAGTTGCTTATTCCAGAAGCGGTGTAAATCAAATATGGATACTAAAATTCTGAACAACTTTTAGAAAATGTTATGTTTGTTTGTTTATTGTTGTTTAACGTCCACTCAAGAATATTTAACTCATATGGAGACGTTACCATATGCCGGTGAAGTGTTTCAAATTTTGGCCTATACTCGGCACTTACGGCCATTGAGTAGAGAGGGTCCTTTAACGTGCGACACCTACTGTGACACAGGACCTCGGTTTTGACTGTCTCATCCGAAAGACAGGGAACCAACCTGCCGCCGGTTGGACTCGAACTCACGACTTCGAGATCAAAAGTCGAGCGCGCTACCGACTGAGAGAGGTCTGCTTTTAGAAAATTTGAAGGCACACAATTTTTCTCAATATCACAGTATCAAAACATACCCGAAAATTTAAATATCTAGTGACTGGTTATCATGATACTTATTTCGTCCAACGTCACTCTGATTCTACACATAAATACACTGAAGTTGATATAAAAACATGCTGGAATTTCTAATAGACGATATATTTATAATGTTCGGAGACGTTTGGTCTTTCAACAAACTGTCAGCATTCCTATGGGAACCAATTGGTTCCTTTATTGGCCGACCTGTTCCTTTATTCATACGAAGTAAACTTCTTTCAGAAACTGCTGAATTAAAAGTAGAAAAAGCTAGCGGTGTAATTTAACTTTTAACAGATATAGATTTATCGACGACGTGTTGTCAATTAATAATGATAATTTTCACACATATGTCAATGCGATATATCCCAGCGAACTAGAAATTAAAGATACAACAGAATCCAGCACAAACGCTTCATACTTAGACATTTCACTTACTAAAGACACAGACGGGAAATTGGCAACTAAGCTATACGACAAACGCGACGATTTCGGCTTTCCCATCGTAAATTTTCCACATTTAAATAGTAATATCCCACAGTCACCCGCATATTGAGTTTATATTTCACAAATGATCCGATATGCTAGGTCGTGTTCAACATATGAAGATTTCATATACAGAGGGAAACTACTCACTGAGAAATTATTGACACAGGGATATCGAAAATTTTACGGTCGGTATACGGTCGGTGCGATTACTCTGTTTCACTAAGTGACTTACGAGCCGTCCTGGGACAGTCGGTAGCGCGCTCTGGATCGTGGGGTCGTGAGTTTGAGTCCCGCCGGCGGCAGGTTGATTTCCTGTCTTTCGGATGAGACAGTAAAAGCTGGAGGTCCCGTATCACAGTAAGTGTCGGCATGTTAAAGAACCCTCACTGTTAAATGGCCGTAAGTGCCGAGCATAGGCCAAATTTGAAGCCCTTCACCGGCATTTGGTGACGTCTCCATATGAGTGAAATATTCTTGTGTGGGATGTTAAACAACAATAAACAAACAAACATAAACAAACAACTAAATGACTTACCTTTTAGTTGGCGGTTGTTGAAACGTCTGTACCAGTTGTGAGGATAATTCGTTCCTCACTTTTCCATTTGGACTTGACTGTGGACACAAGGCAGATGTGACCGGTCGACAGTGGATGCTTACTCCTCCATGGCACGTGATGCTACCGCTTGATTTCCAGATGTCCGTGTTTATCAATTTTTACCAGATTTGTATCTATATCCTGAACATCCTAAAGATTTATACTTTGGTATCTGATTTTTTTTATTCTTTCTATTAGTCAGATAAAATAATTGTATTATACTCAATATATCTTCTAAGATTTGTGGAATTATTTTGCGGTGCATATAAGATAAATATTACGTGATGAAGTATCGTCTGGCGCATTCTATCATGAAACGTCTAGTGTTTTATGATGATATCAAAACATGTCTATATGTAAGCCCATGTGGTAGTCAAACCAAATTTAGATAACCATATATTGTATACAGACACATTTACATAATCTACCAGTTAGGGGTACAACTCATTTGTCTTTATGACCTTTATCTATCGCCCGTGAATAAGAAAGTACGTAAGCAAAATCTATACATGTTTACACAAGTGGTTATTGTCTGTCAGCAAACCTTGTTTTGTTGTCAATTATATATTTTGTAACCTAACTCATGCAGCCGTTTATTTATAAAGGCAAATAATGAAAGAGCGGGGATATTCAGATCAAACTTTAAAGTACCCGGTTTAATATTACTAATTCCACGTATTCCAACAATCTGCTAGACACAATACAGTTAAATTAATTATATACGCTTACATGCAGATGTTGTTTTGAAATTGCATCTGCAAAATACGTCAAAGACATCTCAAGTTACAATTGTCTTTAAGAGAATACAATTCTTAATGGAAACACATGGTTTAGAGTACGTAATTTCTTTTGAATTACTTCTATCGGTGATATCTTTTGCTGATATTGTCGTAAAAATATAACTTCTTGCAACGAACACGCAGCATGATGTTGAAAGATTAATGAATTAATTATAATACACTATATCACGCCACGCAAAACGTAACTGACATTGTTATATACAGTTATGTGCCAAAGTGATGCAACTCTATATTTTCTCGATATGTTTCATATATAACCACAATTTTTCAAAACATTCATGGAAAACAATTTCCGAGTTAATTTTGAAAAATCTTATACAATAAAATTAAACATATCTAATAGTTTCATCGTATATTTGCTTATAATGTTAAAAATACTATTCAAGATGTATTCATTTTTATAGAAAATTCCTTATTTACACATACTAAAAAAAGAATTATATTTTACAAAATATAACAATAGATCCTACAGGGATCTTGGCGCCTACCATCGAAAGTTCTTCATTTAATCTATGACAGACTGTTCTTTTCTCTTATTTTGTGGCTCAACATTGAATTTGAACTAAAACCTAAATATCTGTCAAGTGCTTTCTCACAAGATCATAACAATACCAAATACATGTTGTAAAAACTGCTATAATCCAAGATAGCTTTACCATACCTGTCAACCTCTAAAAGAGAAAATCCTGGTCATGAATTACATTGAGTAAAAGAAGAATTAAAAATATGCCTTGCTTGTCCCTGCTTTGATATCAAATGTAGCAAAGTGTAGTAATTGTATATTTCAGGGATGTAGCAGTACTCCCACATATACTACTGAATGTGTTTTCCCATAACTATCAATAATATATATGGTTAAAAGGTAGAGCTGTGAACAGTTTTTAAGTTAAAAGCAAAAATATAAATTTCAGGATGTGGGGCAGGACCCCATATGTACAGCTAGATGTGTCTCTCCATAACAATCAATAATATATACGGTTTAAGGGTGGGGCTTTGAGCGGTTGTTAAGTTAAAAGTAAAAATATATATTTCAGAGGGTGGGACAGGATCCCCAATAAATCCCATACACCACTGAATGTATTTCCTAATAATTATCAATAATATATATGGTTTAAGAGTGGGGCTATGAACTGTTTTTAAGTTATAAGCAAACTAGAGTATTATACCGACCGTAAAATTCGCGGAACCTTGACATCAAACGTGGTTTCGATATACCTGTGCCAATAATTTGTCTGTGAGTAATTTACATCTGTATATGAAATGTTCATATGTTGAACATGCCCTGACACATCGGATTCTTTGTGAAATATAAAATCCATATGCGGGTGACTGTGGGATATTACTACTTAAATGTGAAAATTTTACAATAGGAAAGCCGAAATCGTCCCGTTTGTCGTCTATTTCCGGTCTGTGTCTATAGTAAGTGAAATGTCTAAGTATGAAGCGTGTCTGCTTGATTCTGTTGTATCTATAATTTGTAGACATATGTGTGAAAATTATCGATATATCTAAATGTGAAATTAATGGACATCGCTAGTTTTTTTTCTTTTGATTCAGCAGTTTCTGAATGAAGTTTGCTTCGTATGAATAAAAGAACAGGTTGGCCAATAAAGGGACACAATTGGTTCCCATAGGAATGTCAACAGTTTGTTGTAAGACCAAGTCTCCGAATATTACAAATATATTGTCTATTAGAAATTCAAGCATGTTTTTAATATCAACTTCAGTGTATTTATGTGTAGAATCGAGCGAATATAAGACGGAAACCTGCTTTTAAAGTTTATTATATAAGTAATGCCGGTGTAATGTAGATAAGAGACCATAATAGGAAAACTACCCGGGACCATTATTCTACGTACAAATCACATCCGGGCACTTGTAGAAAATTGACCCATACCTGTAGAAAAATGACCCGGGTTCAGAAAAGTGCACAACGTAGATTATATGAACGATGAGAGGTTTTGACATACAAATGCCACCTAACAAATCAGAGTATGAAATCAAGTGACTGCTCAGTGATTAAGATTGATTATCACAATTTCTCATGTTCTATACTTAGGTTCAAATCTCTATCGGGGCAATTAAAATAGTCATAAGATTTTTCTCCGTCTTATGTGAGAAAGTTTCCATGAAGTTAGGCCATTCTGGGTTTTTATGTGCAGCGTCTACTCTCAAAATAAAAACCGATCTTTCTAGCTATTTATTGCTTCAAAACTTTAAATTTTACTGAGCGCATATGGTGAAGTCCTATTGACAGAAATAACAAAATTGGTTTAGCTCTTTTTCTTTCCCTTTTGTTTTTGTCTGCAAAACTAACTTTGGTAGGTATTATGTTTATAATATTTATGCTCTCAAAACCAATCCGACCACGGACAGATTAACAACTTGGAATGACCTTATTTGATTTCATTTGGAAACTTTGTAGATCTATATTGACTTCACAATCAAGCAAAAAAAAATTTAAAAAGACCAGGTCATAGATAAATCTAGTATATGCATGATATACGTGTTGATGTTTCTTTTCGTTAAAATGTAGGGAAGTAACATTTCTACGGGGGTAAATTTTTCAGTAACAGAAATTTTAAAGCGGGTCATTTTCTATGGCCACCTGGGTAAGATTTCTATCGTAGAACAGTGACCCCGGGTAGCATTTTTACTATGTGTCAAATATTCACGTTACACCGGCTATGACTTTACAATAACATGTAAATACAAAACTACTATACTTGAGTATGGAATGGAGTGCTTACTTAATATTGTCCGATTCACATAACTTGGCGGGGCGGAGTAACCTTTTGATTATCATACATATCGATTACTTTTGCCGGTGTATTTATAATGTATTACTTAAATTTTATGTCAACAAAGGATTCCCTCCCCGAGACTCCATCCCACCAGGTTTTATGGATTTTACTATAATATCACTCTCTGAAAATTAAAGAAATTATGAAAAGTCTATAAACGTCAATGTTTCTGAAAAACAATGACAAATTGCAGAACATGAAAATCAAAACTTTACCATAAAGTCATCAACACTTTGCTGTTAGTTTGACAGTTTTTGAGCAAGGGGATCTGGTAGTCTCTGCAGTCATGTTTATCTGACTTATCGATCACAGGAAGTTCAGGTTCAATGAATTGTCGAGATGTAGTGAAAATGTCGGTCTCCGGTTGCGCAATACATAATATGATTAATAACCGATCTATCAACTATATCTATTTCTGATATGTCGGTAGAGGATCTAACGCAATTCGCTATGGGGTCACGTGCGATGACCTCTCGACCAATGAAAATGCGATTTACTATATTTTGAAGTTTCAAATTTGGGCCAATCTGAACCAATCTTGACAAAAATTATCCCCATGTGAAGCCGCTTACACTTTGCGCATGAATTCCAAAGGGCAAGAATCCATAGAGGCCAAAAGGAGTAAAACAAAAGTAACATAGTACATACTTAAAAATCATCTTCTCATAAACCAATGATCAGATGATTTAAAATTTGGTATACATCACTGTTCAGTCAATATCTACAAAGTTTGAGGTGAATGAAATCTGTTCATAAACGAGCAACAAGGGGGCTCTTCAATAACATAGGGTACAGTTTTATACAAATTTCATAATAACTCAAAACTGCGTGGCAAAGATATATGGTTTTGTTCTAAATTGTTAGATATTGTCTAATGATCGTTTTGTAAAATTTTCAAGGTCATGGGATCAAAGGTCTCAGGCATTTAATTAAACAGAAAATATAAATAAAATTATCAATTTTTAAACATTTTATAAGAACCAGAGGGCCAGGAAGTATCCCAATGTTAAGCCGCATATGGTCTGTGAATGAAAAGGGACAACATAGGGGCCCCAAAGGGTAAAATCTTTAAAACTCTTCTTCTCAGGAACCAATGATATGATGACTTTCAAAGTTTGTATACATAATTATGAAGTAAATCTACGAAGTCCGCAAAGGAAGTGAAATCTGTTTATAGCTAAGTCTTTAACGGATATATCCAATATATCCAATGACATAATGTACAGTTTTGAATAAATGGCTAATTATTGTTAGGAATAGAATAAAAGGGCATTTTTACTCCCTCTGAAGAATCAATGGTTCAATTTTAACCAAATTTTTAAAAAGTCTTCCCAAAAGAAGTCATAAAACGTGCAAATGGGAAGCGCTAGTACCAACAGGGACTCCAAATTTCAACACTGTGATCTAATTTGATTTAAAAAAAATTGAGAAATAACACATTTTTTTTTACTAAGCTGTCTTGGACCTTGAACTTTGCACCCATGACTTTGACGTTTTGTCAGATAATTCTTTATAACTTTAGTTAGCCCCATCTATTTCTCAAACGTTACGCGGCTTAACATGAGGATACTGGTTCTTGAAAGGAAATTGAAATGCATAGAAATTAACAACACACGCCAAACGGCAGACTACGCGTAACAACAGACAAAAATCCACCGAAAGGGCATGAGCTAAAACCTATCGATCATCTCTTCATTTTTCTGACATGTTGCGTAGAGTATCTTATGAAACCCGCTATGGATCAAGTTCAACCAATTGATATGCGATTAACGCAATCTTGCAAGTGTATTGAATTATGGAATGGTTGTAAACATTATAAAGAACACTAAACACACAAAACCCGAAAGTAGAGAATTCATTTCTTATTTTTGAATAGGATCGAATTACCAAAAATATTCTAAATTAATTCAGTGGACTGGCGATTTTCTCTTTGCCATCCGATAAACTTTCAAAATCTTTTAAGTCGCAATTTCACTGATCGAGCATGATACTTCTACCAGAGGTCATTCACATATTTCTACTGAATCATAACATAACATATATTCAACTGAGTAATATCAGTATTAAGATTATCATAATTTTTGTTAGTATCAGTACGCTTTTCGTTTGTTATTTATCAAACAAATCATATTCTTAAATAATGTTATTAAACTTAAAAATTACTGCACTCTGATAAAAGTCATATGTTGTAGCTGGAAGTCGTAAAGAAACCAATATTAACCAATATCCCTTCCTATTACCACTAAAGTTTTGATCATGAAATAACGACATTTTACTCTGATGGGAATGATAATCATACCAGTAGTAGAAATGGGAATTTATTATTACGTAAGAAAATTGTTATTTTCGTTTGATTTGTGCGTTAGCTTGAACTTGTTTTATTGTTTTCTCAGTTGTCCAAAGATGACTATAAATAACCTAGGTTTTTGTTATGAATGTTCCAGTGGATTTGATTGGTTAAGAATGTCAATATATTACCGTGTCATCCTCAGTGTGACATTTGAATTGCAACTACTCACGCATACAGTAGTAGATGTTCGTCAAATGTTATTTGTAAATGATATGCTAATTTCTTTAGATTTGCGTGCATCACGATTCGTGATTCTGTGAATAGTTCGTTATGAGGATTTGTGTTAGTTGCGTTAGACTAGAAGGATCGAAGATAGATAACAGCATTATAACAGTAAGATAGATAACAGCATTATAACAGTAAGATAGATAACAGCATTATAACAGCGTATTTTAGTGTTGTGTAAAGTATTTGCTAACAAACAACGAATAAACGATTGTATACTCACTATACGAAGAACAGAACATAGCTGGAAAAGCTGTCAAATCTAATCTAGTAAAATACATAGAAAACGAGGAAGCGCTAAAATAAAAAGAAATTTGTAAAATATTATTACACTATACGTGACAATTATGAAAGTGTGTATTACAAATTGAACTACTTCTTCTCAGCAGTCGAAACAAGGCCCTATATATCAATGTAAGCACCATACAAACGGATCTCATAATTCTTTTTTCGGAAATATTATATCAATTATTTTCAATTCGACGTAACTATAGATGAGCAGTTCGTATGTCCAACTAATGAGATACTTAGTACTGCCACGAATATGAAAATCTCAAATACTAATTCTATAACAGTCGTGAGACATTGTATAAATCTGGGAAACTTTGGACAAAGACCTCTGAAATTTCAGAGGTGGGATCAGGTGCAACGGAAGAATAAGTGCGCGAAACCACAGTCAAATTTAAATGAAATGTGTGAGGAACCTTGTCCCAAACCACTGTTCCACAACCACTTTGGAGCAGATAAATCGAGATTTCATTTAAAGGAACAAGGTCGTAGTGTTCACAAATTTAAAATTCATTCTTCTTTTAGCGTTCATACCACAGGAGAATAGAACCTTTAAATTTGAATGGCAAAATGATACAGATTCCCGGAAAATGACGTCAAGAAACAGTCACTTAAGTTACTATATCGAAGTCTATGTTCCT
Source organism: Atrina japonica (assembly GCA_030159075.1). Lineage (NCBI taxonomy): Eukaryota > Metazoa > Mollusca > Bivalvia > Pterioida > Pinnidae > Atrina > Atrina japonica. Next base: position 201,045 of record BROG01000200.1, read on the forward strand.
TCGGGTTCTGTATCATTTGGCCACTCAAAGTTACAAGACCACAGTTAAAGCTAAAGGGTCTATATATACTCACGCCAAAACATGATTGTGACATTAATGACTTCAGTAATCGGTTTGGATAAATGCGAATGACGTCATCAAATATTTAGATGAATGGAATTCCATTTGAAAAATAGTTTAACTGGAATCTCTAAACTGGTCCTCGACTGACTACTTCACTTCGTTCATAGTCAGCCGGTATGATCTAATCTATTGTTGAACCTGATTGGTCAAGAAATCTATTTATATTTGTCAATCAAATTACGCGTAGTATTCCACAAAATTGGCACTACTATCCAAGAAAACTTCGCAAATAAATAAGGCCTAAAGTATTTTGAAACCAGCTCGGAATAGAAGTTTGGTGCTGTATGCCATGAAAAAGTAACGTAAAATTTCGTTAATATTCCCCTGGGCAGATTTCTTCCCGAATGAGACTGAGCCGTACCGGGTTTTTTTAGATCAAAGCGGAAATACAACCGGCTATCAGTTTTAGAATCTCTGTGTCCAACTGCATTACAATAAAGTGTTGTGTTCTGCACTTTGAACTTTGTATTATAACTGTGTGGTTACACATGCATGTAAAAAGAAAAAAAAGTAATGATTATTTATTCATAAAAAGTTTTAATGGAAGTTTGTTTATGAAGTACTTGTCTGGTGAGCAATGATATCCCAAATTAATGTGTAAAGCGTCAAGGCCTACTAGCTAAGTATTGTCCTTGAGTATAGCTATGTAGACATATTCTTGAAGTTACAAAATAAATAGAATCTAACAATCATGTTTATGTAATAAATGAATTTATTAAATCCATATGAAACTCCCCAAAAGCGTTTCATATGGAGTCCTTCCAAAAGCAAACTGCCAAACCTCCCTATATAAAAGATTTGAGTCCGGTTGGACACAAACACGCACGGAATAGATATAAAGTGGTTCATTAAAATTAATGTAATACATGAAGCAAAAAGTGTCAGTCTCATAACTCTGAACAAATAAATATGGAGGTATCATTCCCTTTCAAATACAATACATATTGTTGCAACTACAATGCATATTGTAAAGATTTTTAAGCTTTCATTTCAAACAAACTGAAAATTGTTCTAAGCTTTTCTAAATTTACATTTATTCCTTTCATTTCATGTTGATGGTTTGAAGAATGTAGATCTATATCTTTCAAACGGCATCTACAAATCCGACACTTCTATTACTACACTTTACGCTATTGACGTCACTGGTATGACTTGAAATATTATCTAATTACCTTATCCGACCTCGTCATTGATTGTCAGAGATTTACGTGCTTATTACATTGTAAGATTTACGATGCTGATTTCCAATTATTTTAACTAGATCCATAAATCTTAATTTAATGGATAATAATGACAAATTGTTTATGAATACCAAATAAATACAAGGATATATTCAGGATGTTTTAGATCAAGATCTCCACGCAGTCCTCTTTATTGTAAGAGGGTATTAAATATTACACAAAGACTTGTTACAATTTAATTATTTTGTTTTATACTAAAGTAATATTTCGCACTAATAGCACCATTTAAAGTCTAAATTTCAAAAGTTACGATAGTCATCTTTTTACATTGGTTACTCTTAGGCGGTTTACGCTTTACATTTCGATTTACTATTTGGCCCTGTATGAAACCAAACTCTCTTTCGAAAATATACATCAATTTTTCATTGGAGCTCAACTGATGAAATCTAATTGACAGACAAGGTCGTCCTGAGCAATTGTTTTGTCCCGTTTTCTTTTCAAAGTTGTACCTTTGGTAATATTCTTCTAGTATGAACGTTGTTTTAGTCAACACTCAACGATTTTCTACTTACATGACGGCGGCCAGTTTTTCATGTGGAAGACGGAATTTAGTTTTAATTTACCTGGCACGTAAACTGACAAACCCGGGCAGACTAGAAGTGAGACACTTGGTTTAAAGCGCGAATAGTTGCCCAAAATTAATATAAAGATTTATGACATATATAGGGTCAAAATGACATATCGTTTGTAATATATTTACAGAAAATAAGTCAACAATGATGTCTGTATTAATTATATGAATTATGTACCTTGCAAACATTTGTACATTTTAGGATATATCTGCCTGACACGCCAAAATCACATTAATATGTTAAGATAATTTTTCTCCAGTTAAATCTAGTTTTCTCTGTAATCCACATCAATAAAAAAAATCTAGGTATAACTGAGATAAACTAGGTTTAACTGCTCCAAAACAATACAAATAAGTTAAACTTAGTTTATATCGAGAATCACATTAATAAGTATTAATGTGAGGATTTTTTGCAGTTAATCCTAGGTTATCTTAGCTTAACCTGGTTATTTTCCAGTTAAAGTGGTTTACGAGAAAAACTAGGATTAGCAAAAAAAACAAAACAAATTGTAACTCGTAATCCACATTAACTGGAGAAAAACTAGGTTAAACTGAGGAAAACTAGGCTTATCTCGAGAAAAAATAGGTTTAACTCATTAATGAGACTTTGGCTTCCCATATAGCTGCATCTGAGTGTGAGTGCTTGTTTGCTAGCTTTTTTCTCTCCTAGTTTTTCTCGTAATCTACATTTACTGAAAAAACTAGGTTTATCTCGAGAAAAATTAGGTTTAACTCATATGTGATTTTGGCGTTCTTAATCAGTTAATCCTACGTTTTCTCCAGTTAAATCTTGTTTTTATCAGTAACCCACATTGTCTGGAGAAAAACTAGATTTAACTGCCCCAAAAATCACAAAAATCAGTTAAACTTAATTTTTTTCGAGCAAAGCCTAGTTTAACTGAACAAATAGGTATCAATCGGCTAAAATCACATTAATGAGTATTTATGTAATTTCTGGGCAGTTAAACCTAGTTTCAGTTAATCCTTGTTTTCCTCCAGTTAATATGGGTTAAGAGAAAAACTAGGATTAACTAAAAAACTAGGTTTATGTCGTAACCCAGATTAACTCGACAAAAACAAGGTTTAAGTGATAAAAGCCATGTTAACTCGTTAATGGCGTGTCATATATCTGCATGGTTTTTCTTGTGTGTGTATTTGTGTGTGTGCACGTGTGTGTGTTTGTGTGTGTGCTTTAATGCTTGTGTAATCGTATATTTGTGTGTGTGTTATGCGCGTGTTTGTGTGTTTGTGTATGTGTGTATATGTGTGTGTGTCTGTTTTATTCACGTGTTTATGTGTGCTTGTATGCATGTGTGTGTGCGCACGCGCGTGTGTGTGTTTTAAATGTCGTTGGCTAATACTAATGCGTCTGATTGTCGGTGTAAAGTGTGACATTTTGGTACTACCACAACATTGAATGAATTTGCTAAAAACCTTTCAAAGTCTTTATATAAAATAAGTTCTTCGGAACTGACACATGACTTTTTATTGGTAATACAAATCAAATTGGTAATTATTAATTCTAGTCTTTCCATTGTAATCAAACCATAATTGGTCACACGGATAACTCACTCAGGCTATTTATCAATATCTCTCTTGGTGCAGAACAAACGCATAAAAACGAGATAGTTTTCTTAAACGAATGGTTACCTAAAACGGAAGCGTTAGCGATTGAAAGCATGGACGTAATATATTTCGCCGACAGTTTGGGATTCAGAAAATGGAGAAACGAGTTTGTTTTTTGTTATCTAATGGATTTTAAGACAGAAAGATGAATTGTTGATTAGAATATCTAGAGGGAGATTCACACCATTTCAACCGTTGTCTCTGTTTTTATGAAACTCATATAGATTTAATTTCCGTCATTAGATTTATGTGTCTTTACGTGGCATTGTAATAAATATATTTTAATTTCCTTCAAGCTTGTGTCAGTTATACACTTTTATTCTAAGGAAATCTTAAAATCGTTTGAAGATAAAAAGATACAATGTAACATTCAGTATACCAATTGCATCATCCCTATATCTTCTAAATAACAAATTAAAATTATTTCAAAATGATTCATCATTAATATTGATGTATACCCCTTTACAACAGCACATATATAACATATATATGATAATCATTATCAGTATTTTGTGTTTATGTTAATCCATTTTGAGCAAAACAAACTTTAAAAATCATATCCGATAGAAATGAAAATGCATCTATTTAATAAATAACGGCATCATTATTTGCCCATTGTTCGATTTTATTTGTATTAATGCTACAATTCTGGACAATTCCTGAAAATATTAGTCACTACCATAGCCGGGCCGGGTAGTTGTGATCTTGGCATCATTTTCCTTTTAAAGTTGGAAAAGCCAACTTTACAGTTGGAATTTTTAAGATTGAATTTGGAAAAGCCAACTTTAAAGTTGGCAAAGCCACAAATATAGTTGAATAAGCCAACAAGTTGGAAATTCCAATAATAAAGTTGGAAAAGTCAACTTTAAAGTCGGAAATTCCAAAAATAAAGTTGGAAAATCCAAGAAAAAGTTGGAAAAGCCAAAATTCCAAGAAATCGAGAAATAACAAAATTGTTTTGTGGCCCTAATACGGTGTCGTATTATATATATATATATATATATATATATATATATATATATATATATATATATATATATATATATATATATATATATATATATATATATATAATTTTTCAAGATTTTGTCTTCATTTATATGTTAAATTAATGACAATGTCAATGCAATTTTCTCTTATTGTTTTCTATTATCATTGGTAAACCAAAGCGTCAGGTAAAGCGGAAAGATGTAACATAAATACGGAAAGTCTCATAGTAAATGATAAACCATCTACTTTCTCGTGGTTGAATGTTAAACTATCTTTGTTTTAATATATAAAAATACAGATATATAAATTAGCTATAACATCATGTTTTCCTAGTTATAGTAATTGGTGACATCCTAACATCCATTAGCGCATATACTAAAATGTCAAAAAGAGGAATCTCCACAGTAAGTGTAGAAGATATTTCCTTTTGTCGAAATTACATAACGAAATACCAGAAAGACTACACTTATCAACCTAAATCTAATATTTCCGTCCATCGTATTCCTTGAATTAGTGTAATGTATATCACTGTCTAAAAGGTTTCCATTCCTAAATCTGTTTAAGTTCTCCAGGGAATGATAAACAGCACTTAGAAATGCATGGCCCGACAATACAATTGCATATAAACAATTCATCAAAATTTCACACAAATAATAAATTTACACACACTCTTGAAACTGTATTACAAATATTAATTATCTGTACTAATTGACAACTGATTTCATGTCCGTCATTAATACTAAAATTTGCATTTGTATCTGTACTTAACGATGCCGCATGGCATTTTACCATACGCCATTTTTATACACTTTTTCCTCGTTGTTTTATTTATCTATCTATTTTTTTCTATTAAAATTGAATACTTTGCTTTTACATAATCTAAAATAAGCATTTGGAAAAGGGATAATTATACAGCATGCTTACCTGATATAAAGATAAACAAACCAACAAACCTTTATCTGAAAAGTAATACGATAACATCTTCAAGATTATACAAAGCTGTTTACATATTGAGTGTAAAATAACAAATTTAGATATGAATATTCAAATATTGTTAATAGATTACAGTTTTACAAGATTAATTTGTTTTACAAATCACTTTATAAATGATAATCATGATAGTTTTGAAAGCCATATATTCCAATGAATGTCATGAATATGTGTCTCTTGTCAGTAAATATCGCTTCTATATCGTATGCATTGTTGAAATCGATATGTTTTGGTCTATTAAAATATGTACATGTACATGTATATTATTTTGTTGTACTACAAAATGTCATACACCATTAGCTTTTGGGGTTATAGACAAATTAATTTATTATTGAATAATTTGTTATTGAAAAAGTTACGGCCATTGATATATTCAGGTATAAAAAAATATCAGATAACATAGAATGAATCCTTTAGATGTCCAGGATACAAATGTCAGACAATATGAATATACAAACACATATATTAAACCATTAATCCTTGGGGGTCCAGCAAACAATATACAAATCTGGTCAGCATTGGACAAGTACGAACTTCTGGAAATCCAGAGGTGGGATCAGGTGCCATGGAGGAGTAACCATCCCCTTTGACCGGTCACAACTGCATCAAGTCCAGTCAAATTCAAATGAAAAAGTGAGAGTTAAATGCTCGTCACATTCAGTAAAGACGATTCAACAACCGCTATCGAACAGGTAGATGGCACTAACACCTTTATTTTAACAATTGGTATATAGTAGTTTATAATGAAAGAGAGAGAGAGAGAGAGAGAGAGAGAGAGAGAGAGAGAGAGAGAGAGAGAGAGAGAGAGATTAATAGCAATGTAGGTTTTGACCGGTCGTTAATATATCGCGGATTTTACTGACCATTGATATGGCAATGGATGGTTTGAATTTTAGGTTACTTATTTTCTTGTTGTCTTTTTATTTCAATATATTTTTTGTTATCAATGTCATGAATTAATATTCGATACACTTTTGTAAAAATAGCGATAATTTTTTTCAAATGCATACAAAAGAATTGTCACATATATGTTTTAACATACGCCCGTTCAGAAATCCTGTTGACAGTAAATTTATTTACAAATGTCCGCTATCCTGAATCTAACTTTTTGTTTCACTGTAAATGATTCCCCGACATCATTGGGGATTAAAAGATGTAAGTGCCGAAATGACAACATCTGAGAGTTTATGTTTACGGGATAATGTACACAACAGCCAAGTAGTTAGGAAACACCAGACGCTAGTATTTCTATAGACAGCGGTTATTATAAACACATATTTAGCACATACTTCTACGCTGAATTGATTATATTTATTATAAATGAAACACTGAACATCTCGTAATTATCATGAGAATCTCTTTCATCGTCACTTCAGGATTGAGTATAAAAAATCATCTTCCAAACTGGATTCTGAACTAAAAAAATTTGCCCACTTTCTCTATTCCCGCTAATGGCTATTGTACCAGGTGTTCCTTGGATGACGTCGCGGCCATTAGAAGTTTTCAGATTTTTCTCTTGATTGGATTTCTCGCAGGTAAAAAAACCCAAATTTGTCGGCTTATATCTCCGGAACAAGACGTCAGATCGACTTCAAATTTTCGACAAATGCATTTTTGCATCATAAACTAACAATTTTTGAAAAAGTTGTATATAGCGTTTGGGGTGCACTTTAACATTTCATTTAATCGCAAATAAGCGAAATGTGGACATTAGATGCAATTCCTATTATTCTTTGAATAAAATATATCAGTAAGTAGTTTGCTTGTGTGTATTAAATGTTAACTTGTTGATTGCGCACTGGCATAGCGTATAATCCACATTATATAAACACCTTATGCAGGCAAAAAGGATATTACTACTTAATTGAGGAACGTAGACGATTGGAAAGCCAAAGTAATCACGGTTCTCATACAGCTTAGTTGCTGATGTTCCGTCTGTGTCCATAGTAAGTCAATGTCAAAGTAGAAAGCGTATGTATTGCATTCTGTGATGTCTTTATTTTTTTTTGTGTTGGGATGAAATGCATTCACATTCGTATGAAAATTGTCATTATAAATTGACATAACGTCGTTGAGATATCTAAATGTCAAATTAAAGGCAACGGCTAGCTTTTTATTTCTTTTGATTTGAAAGCTACTGAATGATGTCTGTAAAAGGACACTATTGGTTACCATGGGAATACCAACGTTTTGGCTAAAATGCATGGTCTCCAAACACTACATATTTCTATTTAAATTCGAGCATTCTTACATCAACTTTAGTGTATTTATGTGTTAAATATTATAAACATAATACCAAAGTTATAATGCTCAAGACGACATCGTTTCTGTCAATTAGACTTCCTCAGCTGAGCTCCAATTTGAAAAGTATGTGTTTTTTCTAAAGATAAAGTGGTATCATACAAGGCCAAATAATATATCTAAAAGTATAGCCGGAATCCGTCTAAGAGTAACCACTGTAAAAAAAGTGACTATCTTAGCTTTAGAAAATTTTCGAATTTAAATGGTGTTAACAGTGCCAAATATTACTTTAGTATAAGATGAACAGCCGGTACCGAAATACCAGGTACTAGGTTTATGTATACCCTCGGGGACTCAAACGGTCCAGCAGCAGTGGCAACGACCTAGTGGTTATAAATATTATAAACATAATACCAAAGTTATAATGCTCAAGACGACATCGTTTCTGTCAATTAGACTTCCTCAGTTGAGCTCCAATTTGAAAAGTATGTGTTTTTTCTAAAGATAAAGTGGTATCATACAAGGCCAAATAATATATCTAAAAGTATAGCCAGAATCCGTCTAAGAGTAACCACTGTAAAAAAAAGTGACTATCTTAGCTTTAGAAAATTTTTCGAATTTAAATGGTGTTAACAGTGCCAAATATTACTTTAGTATAAGATGAACAGCCGGTACCGAAATACCAGGTACTAGGTTTATGTATACCCTCGGGGACTCAAACGGGTCCAGCAGCAGTGGCAACGACCTAGTGGTTATAAATATTATAAACATAATACCAAAGTTATAATGCTCAAGACGACATCGTTTCTGTCAATTAGACTTCCTCAGTTGAGCTCCAATTTGAAAAGTATGTGTTTTTTCTAAAGATAAAGTGGTATCATACAAGGGCAAATAATATATCTAAAAGTATAGCCGGAATCCGTCTAAGAGTAACCACTGTAAAAAAAGTGACTATCTTAGCTTTAGAAAATTTTCGAATTTAAATGGTGTTAACAGTGCCAAATATTACTTTAGTATAAGATGAACAGACGGTACCGAAATAAATCAGAGTGGTGTCGAACGTAAGAAGTATCATGGTAACCAATGACTAGGTTTACATTTGTCATGAGTCGTTTTATACAGAGTAGAAAGTCGTATAATTTGAAATTACGAATTTGAGAAAAAATGTGCGTCTCTAAATTTTCTAAAAGCTGTTGAAAAGTGTACCCTGGACGTTCGAAAATTTAATTTTTTTTAAATATTTTTTATATGTTCTGACACTATGAATGTAAGAAAAACAGTTTGTCATTAAATGGGTTTGGAATTTTTTTAGTGTCCACATTTGATTTACATCGCTTGTGGAATAATCAACTGGACAGTATAGTGTCACTTTGACGACTATCAGTGTTTTGTTAAGTGTTTTGTGGAACGTTAAGTGGATCCTGCTATGTATGAGGTATTATGTAGCTCAAAATCAGTATCGTTTGTAGGTACATAAGAAGAGCGTAATATTGACATATGATGTTGACGAATTTCGTCCTTTGAAACGTGTGTATTTTGTATTTTCGTAATTAATTTTCCTTGTTCTTCTAATAGACAATTATATTAATGTTTCTTACAAACAAATACTATGTTATTTGAAGTCTGTTGGGACCCATGCATATTGGTAATATACTATTACGAATTCTTGAATTTGCGTGACTGTAGATAGAGGTATAGCACGTTTTCATACATTATAGTTTCCTTATACGAAATTTTATCAAAGAGTGTACATTTCTCTCCCATTCTGACAAAATGTCTGATCCCTCGTCAAGCAAGATTCCCAACAAAACCCATAACTAAACTGAAATTGTGTCGCCAATTGAAGAAACTGGTTTCGTGGTACTTTGGACACTTGGAAGGTTTCTTGCACTAACATCAAATTAATGTATTTTATTGTTCTGTTTACCTTTTTATATAATGTTAGTTATGTATTAAACCACATCCTATCGCTATTTGCTTCTGTGTGGAGGCGTCTAGTTCTTAATGTAGATTGGAGTAATCCATATGCATATCGTCTGCCTTCTGTATGTAAATTGTAACATTCCCTAGCGCCCCGACAAGGTTTGACCCCGCACTGAGTATTAGTAACAAATGTCATGGATTAAAGATGAGGCTCTCATGATTCTGTAATGGAATATACAAATTTTTGTGAAGTCTGAAGTCACTTTTTTATCTTACATAGGTGTGATGAATGAAAAGGGGAATCTCAACCAAGGGACTAGACCTCCAGACTTTTCCCACGAGCATTGGACCTCCAGACTCTTACCGAGAGTTTTGAGATTTCATTTCACTGTTTGAATATATTTCTCCTACACTTCAGAAGACAATTTAACCGAGTCACATTTTGTTTTAACTTATAAAACTTTGGCCTGATGCTTACAAATACAAATTTATATGAGAGTCACACTCCTTCCCGCGGGTACCGATCAATGACCTTATATCCCACGGCATTCATCTCTTCGGAAATTATCCCTTATTTGTGAGAGTATAGCAAACTGCTTTCGTTGTTACTAAGTAAACAAAGAAACGTTAATTCAAAATGGCAGACAAATCAAGTGACAAGTTTATGTCTTTATTAATATAATATTTATAACATTTATTATTTCTTTTCCCCCAGGGTAATCGACCGGTGTAAGCTCAAACAGTGTTTCCGCAGCAGTAAAATAAAGTTCTTCAAATTATTGTCATAATAATCTGATATCGAAAATACTTATATATATATATATATATTACAATTATTCATAAAGTAGCACGATTACGACTACTCGGAAAGTGGTGTTGGCAGTGGTGTAAGCCACGTCGAAGAGCTAGCATAGCCGGCGTTGCCGCCCATGTTATAACTTACTTAGAAGAAGACTACAACATGTAAACTGACAATATTTCTCACATAAGCAGCTTATATTCTGGGGAAGGAATCTGACTATAAGTGAGTTACTTTATGAATTGAAAGAAATATGTAGTAGAATTAAATAAATATTCAAATGAAATACTAATAGAATACTAATTCTAGAATATTATATGCTATACACCACTTACCTACGCTATCAACATCTCTTTTCGATTGCCATCGGTAGATTATTTTATCGTCGTCAAATAAAAGTCATTATGTAAATATTTTCAGTAAAATGAAATGTTTTGAAATTTCCAAAATTAGCAGCTGTTTATTTGACTTCTTTTAAACTTATGGTTAAGACAACGTGTTACACATCTGCATTGTTAAACGGACATTAGCTGTGATTTTTTTTTCAAAAACAAAAATTCTCTCTTTTTACTACAGACATAAAAGTCCTTTAATCTCTATATATTTTGTGAAAATTACTTTAAAAAAACAGGTTTGGGACTATGTCACTTGCACTTCATTCACTCAACCTTACTATTTGTATATGAAAAGAACACTGGACCTGACCTTATTTTCACGAACCATATAGAAATATAAGATTTTTTATGTCTGTTATAATTATTATTTGTAATTGTACATCAAGTACAAGCTGTAAAAGGAGAAAAAATCTACATATTTGGTTTTTTTTGGTTAACACAGATAATGCCCCTTTAAGTATTTTACCGATCACTCTTGTTTTATTATGAACATTTATCGATACTTTTGATTGGAAATCTCCACAGCCTTCTCAGCCTTTATACTAATATGCTCTGATACGCATTGATCTTCGAGACAGTCTTGTTAGAACCATCAGAACCAACCTGTTGTAAAAAGGTGAAAGTCGTGAAGTGGCAAAACACAAAAATGTCATTAAAAGAAGTTAATGAGTCAGAAATTGAATTGGATTTGAATTCAAACACGGAAATGTATGAATTGTTTTATTATGACGGAGAAATCGAGCAACTGAAGCAGTCATGGATCAAAGAAAACCATTTCATTCCAATGATAACCGGTTACGGTTTAGCATTTTTGACGGGAGTATTAGGAAATATTTTTGTAATTTTTGCCGTTATTGGAGACAGAAAAGCTCGGAGTGTGACAACGTCGTTTATGGTCAGTTTGGCGATAGCTGATATATTGTTCCTATCTGTCTGCGTCCCATATAAAGCTGTAGGGTACGTTGTAGGACAATGGGCTTTAGGACCAATTTTTTGTAAATTATCGGGATATACTGAAATGCTTACCACCGTTTCGTCAATATTCAATCTATCATCTATAAGTATAGAAAGGTAAGGTGTTTAAATTTATTATAATTAACATCATTTGAAATAAAATACATCGAATATATATAATTTTATTAGTACCATAATTATATAATTTTTTGCAGTTTTGACTTAGGTATTTATACACCATTGAAAAAAACCAGTTTCAAAATAGTTGTATAATGTAAGACATGGTAGCTGTAAGACACAATTAATTATTTTGCATGTATCTCGGATACCAAGTATAAATATTTAGGAGACCAAGGACATAGATACAAATATAGTAAAAATGGACAAACACGGACCTCTAGACACCAAGAGGTGGGATCAGGTGCCATGGAGGAGTAAGCATCCCCTGTCGACCGGTCACACCCGCCGTGAGTCCACAGTCAAATGCAAATAAAATACATGAGGAACGAAAAAATCTGTATTAAAATAAAATTTTATGAAATTCATTAAAACATCGAATTTATTATAAAGATCTCATATATTGAACGAAAATAAGACATAGATAGATATTGGTTTGAATAACAAGATGGTTGCTCTAGTGACACAAAGTTCGAAAAATGTTACCGTATTACACAGTAATAATGACGTTCTTTTTGTCGTGTTTCAGAAATATGCAAATAATGATTAAAATTGAGAACATTTCTACGAGAAGTATAGCATTCATCATGATTTGTGTTCTTCCTATGGGAAGATACCGACTATCTAATGAGGTTCCGTACGTAGCTAAATTACTTTCATTAAAATCTTATGGGAACAGTATTCATATTTATGTAAAATTAGTACGCTACAACTATACAAAGGACAATATAGTTTGGTTATAATCATTATCTAAGTAGAACATTAAAAGACGAATGAGCACCTTGTGACACTTAATTGTCTTAAGTTCAATAACGGTTTTATGTTGACCGTATATACCTTTCATCTACAAATTGCACTTGAAATTGCGTATGATTTTACAAAATTACACTTGTAGAATAATGCCCCGTAAGAACCCACCAATACATTTATATCTTTGTGGCAGAATCTAAAAGCAATTGTATTTATGAAAAAACGGTTCGACTTAATTTCAAAATCTCTAAATGGAACAATTAATCGCAATGTAATATCTAAACATGTATCATCATTTTCAAGGTTAACATTCATTATCGTGTAAAAACTGATGTAACATTACAATTGCACGAGATACAATAATGCTTACAAAATTCCACACTACACGCAAAGTTGGTCAGTGATACGACATTTATTCTTACCCTTTTTTGTTTACATACACAATCATTTTATTTTCCATTCACACTTTTACGGTATTGTTTCACTTATCGTCAGGCATGTCACGCCAAAATGATAAAAATGAGTTAAACCTATTTTTCTCCAGCTAAATTGGGTTTTTCTCAGTCAAACCTAGTTTTTCTCCATTAGATGTAGTTTTTTTTAAATAAACCGGATTTTCTCAATTAAACCTAGTTTTTCCAGTTAATACGAGTTCTAGGAAAAACAAAGTTCAGTGATTTTGGCGTGTCGTGGTCGGGTATTTAAAAGTTTTAATAGAAGTTTCTAAATTTGTAAACTACATTAAAAAAATTTATATCTTATATTTTGGTAATCACTCGATGAGTTAAACTTAACAATTGACTTTAAACAATATGATTAGCTAAAAGTGAATAATCGGTCTTAGGTGCTAGAGCTCGTTTTCAGCCAGTGTATCGTAATTGGGAATTCATTTGTCTTCTTATTTGACGACAGATATACATACGTCATGATAAAAATAATTAAACATACTAGTACAAATCACCATTAAATGATATAAATATTCGTCGATTATTATCTTTATGGAACATTTGCGACGGATGTGGCATGCAAGCAGAAGATGCTGACTCCTTCCGGACACCTGGTCTTATCCCGTTTGGGATTCGTAATTGTTCTTCATGTTGAGACCATTTGCACTTCTAATTCGTCGTGTTATAATGGACTTGTGTTTTAATTATTGATTAGTACTTCTTCAATTTTACTTTATAAGTTTTGACCCAGTTTTGTCATCAGTGCCGTGTAATGAGGAGTCTGTAAACTGTTACATCTACCGGAACACCGGATACCGCCGCTTTTGAAAATGTGTACGTTGTATTTGATTCCAACATGTTTTAACGCTTCAATGACAAGATGACGTGAATATCTATCGATGTATTACCACAGGTTCTGACCTGGGCCCGAAGTCACCAAATCTACTCAGTGTTTAAGCTCAACCAGCTTTTCATGATTTTAAGGCAAAACATGCAATAATTTATTCTGTAACTGGACATGATTGTAAATGTGAAAACTATTGCTCATTTGAGGAAAACATCAGAAATATTACAAAATTGTTTGAGTACGTACGTATTTATTACAGGAAAATTATGTGTGACTCAAAATTTTATATGTGATTGATGTAAAGAAATAACATGCTTCCTATATAGCCAAAATATTCAATAAAGTTGAGCTTGAGTATTGAGTAACTTTGGTGACTTCGGTGTTACTGTGTAATAATGATACGTTATAATTTGATTCCTGTAATGCTTGTTTAGTAGTCGTTTTACGACAACGGGAGCAACCACTATGACTACTGATAATAATACTTCATTCTTTGTGGTATATAATGCAAAAACGTGTATTAAAGTCTTATTCGAAAGCCACTAAACAACTTATAACCACAGTGAATACGTACTAACACGGGGCATGTTGTTAATCTGGAAATGGGATCAGGTCCCATGGAGAACCGGTTTAATATGCACTTAATCTGGGAAAAGAATATATCCTGGTCACAGGAAAACTCAACAACAACTTTCCAGCACGTAGTTAAACATGTCAGTTTATGAAACATTGAAATGACAGTGTTTCGGATCTTTACGTAATCCATTTCGATCTGGATTTTTCGTTCGCCGCTTTAACTTTATTAACCTTAACAATATTCAATTTATGTGTATTTGCGTTAATCAACAAATAGATTAAAATGTCGGTAGACAATAATTACAGCGTGTGGAAAGTGCCCGATTTCGAATCTTTATTCAGTAAAAAGGTATATATTGGAAATTTAACCACAGAATGAGTTAATTTGCTTGTCTCAACTAGAAAAGGGTCTTGATTTAGAACTTCATGACTCAAGCGTATGACGATTTCAGAAGACATAAGGTAGTTTCCAGTTAGCCCGTTAGCGTTATAATCCTGCATTTCGTCTTTTCAATGTGGTTCCCCATGTGGATTTCAGCTGTTATATTTATCTTCTCAGCGTGTGATGCGTACTTGAAATATTCGTATGTTTTCGAATATTAAGGGGTTTTTGTGTAAAAATGTTACGGCTATGCGTTAGGAAAATAGCATCTTTAGCTTGCGATATCTACTGCCGAAGAAATATATGTCTGACTCTGAGTGATAGAGGGATACAATAGCAGTCAGGTACAGAAAATATGTGAACTCGCAAATGAATCAAAACTAGATCTAGAATACGATGTAAAGTCAAGTAGGAATAACAATGAGCGAAGGAAATAGAAATTCCTGTTTTGAAATGATGGAAAACCCATTTTTTCAACAAAACGAAACACTTTCATCAGTTTAATACTCCAAATCAGATTATATATTAGCTAAGTAATTACTACCAGCAATATATAAAGCCCAATTAGAATAGTGTTTACCTCTCATAAGGAGTGGGATATTCTCGACTTAAAACCTATTTGATCTATGCATGTTTATCTAGCTCATTCCTGTTTGACCTGCATTTATGATTGTTTTGTACACAAGTACATTTTTAGTATATATATTTTTATGTTGATAACTGGTCTAGATTTTCATCGTTAGTTTCCTGTATGGTGTTGCAAACAGTGGTCTAGTGGATGAATATCAGTAAGAAAATTGGTACACAAATAGATTTAAAAACTTTAAAATTCCAACTGCAAAATGCCTTCCAAATAACGGTTTAATGTTGTTACAAATTCCGGATAAGATCAAATGATTTTGATTTTAAATGAATGTTAAATCTAATGATTTATCTATCTTATTAATGTTATGGCAATAAAAACTACATACTGTTTCTTGGAAACATATGTATTTGAAAAAAATGTTTAATTTTTTAATGAAAGCATAATTTGTTAAATGTTTTTCAGTTTTTATTGAACCAGGACAAAAATTATCAAGGTTTTTGATAGGCACAGGTATAGGGGTCAGCCGGGAAGCCCGTTCCTTTAATTGGCGTCAGAATTTCAGTTTAGTTATGAATTCTGTCGAAGATTATGCCAGACGATGGGCCAAACATGAAGACGTAGAAACAGACACTTTGTCTGAATGGCTAAAACCCAGACGACGGTTGGTAAAATCTCGTATTCGAAAACTTAAAGGGACTATGAAAACACGTTATTCCTCCGTATTTAGTGATCCAGAAGTAGTAACTGAACTGAATAGATAACATGACCAATATGTACTGGTAGCAGCAGACAAAGTCTCAAACAATATCGTTTTTATATGTAAGACACATTACTATAATTGTTTATTAGAAGAACTTGAGTTTAATACGAATTATGGTAATCCTACATACACACGTAGCTCACTTTCAAAGGAAGAGATCTTTAAAAAATCACGTGTCCGTATTACGCTCATTTGATATACCTACAACGGATACCGATTTTGAGCTACCATATTCATATTGGATACCTAAACTTCATAAAACCCCATATAAGCAAACATACATAGCAGGATCCAGCAAATGTTCTACCAAACCTTTATCTTTACTCCTTACCAAGATATTGACAGCCGTTAAGGAGAAACAATATTGTACAGTTGCTTATTCCAGAAGCAGTGTAAATCAGATGTTGATACTAAAAAATTCTAAACAGCTTGTAGAAAATTTGAAGGCACACAATTTTTCTCGAATTCTCAGTATCAAAACACATGATTTCTCTACTCTTTACACAACTATTCCACATTAAAAATTAAAAAAAAAGACTTTTTAGCATCATAGACAACTGTTTTTTCACTAAAGGTGGTACCCGAAAATTTAAATATCTAGTGATTGGCTATCAGGATACTTATTTTGTCAAACACCACTCTGATTCTACACATAAATACACTGAAGTTGATATTAAAAACATTATGGAATTTCGAATAGAAAATATATTTGTAATGTTCGGAGACGTGGTCTTTCAACAAACTGTCGGCATTCCTATGGGAACCAATTGTGCCCCTTTATTGGCCGACCTGTTCCTTTATTCATACGAAGCAGACTTCATTCAGAAGAATCTGACTGCTGATTCAAAAGAAGAAAAGTTAGCGGTGTCCTTTAATTTGACATTTGGATATATCGACGACGTTTTATCAATAATAATGACAATTTTAATACATATGTCAATGCGATATATCCCAGCAAACTAGAAATTAAAGATACAACAGAATCAAGCACACACGCTTCATACTTAGACATTTTACTTAATATAGACACAGACGGGAAATTGGCAACTAAGCTATACGACAAACGCGACATTTTTGGCTTTCCCATCGTATATTTTCCACATATAAGTAGTAATATCCCTCAGTCACCCGCATATGGAGTTTATATTCCACAAATGATCCGATATGCTAGAGCGTGTACAACATATGAAGATTTCATATACAGAGGTAAACTACTCACTGACAAATTATTGACACAGGATATCGAAAACCGCGTTTAATGTCAACGTTCCGCAAAGTTTATGGTCGGTATAATAGCCTTTTTTGCGATTACTCTGTTTCACGAAGTGAAATGTTGAATTGCCTTTTCCTTGGCGGTTGATGAGACGTCTGTACCAATTGTGACGAGGATTCACTCCTCAAGTATTTCATTGGATTTGACTGTGGACTCACGCCGGGTGTTCTTACTCCTCCATGGCACCTGATCCCACCTCTTGGTTTCCAAAGGTCCGTGTTTGTCCATTTTTACCGGATTTGTATCTATGTCCTGGACATTCTATTGATTTATACTTTGGTATCTGACATTTTTTGTATATGTATGTACATATTTTAAACAGTTTGTATAGGATAAGCCACGGAGACCATCCATTTCTTTTCCATTTAACCATGTTGATGCAAATTAAGGAGCTAGATCTAACACCATTGCCAAGTGTATATGATTCTAGAGTTCCAACCAAAAGATCAAAACTTTCTCATGAGAGGCAGATGCACTGTTATTAGTTGTTACATTAGTTTTGTTTATAATCAATGCTAACATAAAACCACTTAAAATCTATTACGTGACCTGGTGTTTTCTTGTTATGACATATTTTATTAGTGTTTATTAGGTTTACAGAGATGCCAACACTTCTTGGACCAACAGATATTGGCATATCTGGAATGTTCTGGTCTTCCAGTTGTAAGGTCAAAATTTCATTTTTTTCGTTGACTTATTTTTATACCCAATTATCATATCTCTGATGTTTAAATATCAACGTACTTACTTTCGTAGTCCTCTTCGTTCCGATTGGGCCCACACTACATTTCCTTCTTCTGTCTTGTGCTGGTCTTTTGGCTTCACCTCAGGTCATAATGGTGATCCTGAGCACCGCCTGCAGAGTTCTTTTCCAGGTGGTGACCCGACGCCCTCTCTTTCGTTTCTGCGTGTTCCAGTCCAGGGCGTGGCAAGGGATGTTGTTCTGTCCTCTGCGCAAGGTGTGTCCAACCAAACTCCACTTCCTAACCTGAATGGTCTTGGTGATTAGGTCTTGGTTCGTCCGGCGCAGGAGTTCCTCATTGGAGATTCGCCCTAGCCATCTGATGCACAGGATCTGGCGAAGACAGGTGTTGATGAAGACTTGTAGCTTGTTGTGCAGGTTTTTTTTGCGTCTCCAGGTCTCCGATCAATATAGCAACATAGATTTGACATTGGTGTTGTACAACCCTAGCTTGGTGTGTAGACTGAGGTTATCATTCCTACACACTGGTCTGAGGGTGACGAATGCATGTCTCGCCTTGCTGATCATGTGGTCTTGGCGACGTTGGTCAGACTCTCCGTTTAGTCTTGCATGTGTCCATGAGAGTGCGACAGCAGAGCTATGTCGTCCACAAAGTCCAGGTCTTCAAGTTTTCCCACATGAGAGTACACTGAATACCTCTGGGTTGGTCCATGCTGGTTTTTATTGCCAATTAAATCACCATCGAGAAGATTGGGCGGATAACAGGCATCCTTGTATGACTTCAGTGTTAACCTCAAAGGATGGCGACAGATTGGCGTTGTGAATGACATTACAGCTGGTGCCCATGTATGACTCTGGATGACGCTGACGATCTTCTGAGGGATGCCATAGTGTCTGAGGATATGCCAGATTGTTTCCCGATACACCATGTCAAACGCTTTCTTGAAGCCGACAAAATTGACGTACAGCGGTTACTATCACTACTCCAGCGATTGCTCAATGATGATGCGTAATGTTGCAGTCTGGTCAGTCTGATCGTCCTGCCCGAAATCCTGCCTGCTCTTCTCTCAACGTGGTGTCAACGGCAGTTTTGATCCTCTCCAGAATCCGTCAGGTGAAGAATTTACTCGGTAGGCACAGAAGCTGTATCCCCCTCCAGTTATGACAGTCGTTGACGTCTCGTTTTTTCGGAGCTTCACAATGACTGTTGCCAGTCTTCGACTCCTTCGGTATGTCTTCCTTCTTCCATGCTACCTGTAGGGCACTGATCAAGATGTCTGCTGTGGTGCTTGGGTCTGCCTTCAACGTTTCTGGCGGTATGCTGTCTCGTCCTGTGGCCTTCCCACTCTTTATCTTCTTGATAGCAGCTACCACTTCCTCTTTACCGATGGGGCCCAGGTTAACATTCAGACCTTCTCCTTCTTTAGTGGGTTTGCTACTGGTGTGTCACTGAGTAGACCTTAAAGTGTTCCTTCCACCTGCCTAACTGATCTGACGGCTTGCTGAGGATCTCTCTGTTCTTCCCTCGTACTGTTCGTTTGGTATTGGTTTTTCTTCCTGACGGCTATAGGGTGATGTTGTAGAGAGTCATCATGTCATTCTTGCCCGCTGCTTCCTCTGCTGCTTCAGCAAGCTTGTTTGCCAAACTCCTCTTGTCTCCTCTTGCACTCCTCCTTACTTCTGTGTTCTTCAGGCTGTCTCTTTTTTATTGCCCGTCATTCTTCTATCATGGTGTTAGTGTCTTCTGACAACCAACTCTTGAACTCTCTTTTCCTGAAGTCGAGTTTCTCTGTAGATGTCTCGGTAAAGTTGTTCCATACTCGCTCCCATCTCTTCTCGATTGAACCAACCTCTAGATTTGCTAGTTCCTGAACCTGTTCTTGAGGAAAATCCTCCATCTGGGCTGGTGTCTTGAGTTTCGAGACGTTAAACCTTGGGTCTCGTTGGGAGCTAATCTTCCTCAATGCTTGGATTTTCACTCTCAGTTTTCCAATCACCAAGGAGTGGTCAGATACAGCATCGGCACCTCTATAAACTCCGGCAGTCATCAAAGTTCTTCTTTATCGACACGAGATTGTCAGGTGGTCAATCTGGATTTCTTAGCCAAATTTGGAGATGTCCGAGTCACCTTGTGCGCTCTTCGGTGACGGAAAACGGTTCCACCAATGACAAGGTCGTTCTGTTCGCAGAAGTCCCCAAACAGCTCGCCATTCTCATTTATGTTTCCGAGGCCATGTCTCCCCATGATGATTTCTCGTCCTGTGATGTCGCTCCCCACTTTGGGGTTAAGGTCGCCCATCACAATGGTGAAGTCTCTCTTTGGTGTTCTGTCCATCACATTCTGGAGCTGTTGGTAGAACTACTCCTTTGCCACCTGCTCCGCAGGGTGCATAGCTCTGTATGATTGTTACTTTCTGGAATTTGGAGTAGAAATGGGTAGTCAAGATCCGTTCACTGATTGGTTCCTTTTCGATCAGGCTTCTGCTTGCACTTTTGGTTAGCATGATTTCTACTCCATTGACGTGGTTGTCGTCTTTATTTGGTGGTCCTGAGTACAGCAGTAGGTGTCGTGTTGCTAACGTTACTTGTCCGTTTGTTGTCCACCGAACTTCACTGAGTCCCAGTACCCCATTTTCATACTTCTCCATTTACCTGGCCACTTGCTCAGATTTCCCAGTTTCGTAAATTCATTTCACTTTATATCACAAATATCAGCGTACTTACCTAATCAACACAAACAGTAATCTACATGTTTATTTCAGTTCTGGGGAATTATAAACACAATTTGTAATATAATAATGAAATGAAAATGTACACATGACAGAAAGACGATTGTGCGAATCGAATGGTAGTCACGATTGTTTGAAAAATGTTTTTTTGTATTTTTTTTCAACTTCAGCCTTTACTTCTTTTTCGTAAATAGCATAACATGCGCACACATGATATGAGTTGTCTGCATTGGCTTTCTGGCTAAACAATAAAGCGAACATACCTGGATCCGCCTGGTCAGCACGATTTACCCCCAAAACTAAAATATATTTATCTCAATAAAGGATATCTTTACTTTTATAGTGTAGGATTATATTAGACTTTTGAATACTGTCCTCTTTTTCTATTATTCAATATGTTGCTACACAACAGCGCCATCTTTGTCGCATTCTTTGCCTAGAAGACAAGTTTTTAACGTAATAACAGAAAATTGCTATTTTTTCAGTTGTATTTCATCAAATCCATGTGACAACCATTTAAATTATTAATTTACCAAAACAATTTCAAAAACTACATTTATGATATTAAATTGTTCTTGTACCTGAAATAACAATGATGGAAAATTGTTGCATTATGTAATAATCCAAATTACCTGTATTATACTCTAGAAATCTATAATACAATAATTGTCAGTGAGATAAAACAGCATTGTGGTTTATGTTACAGAGAGAGAGAGAGAGAGAGAGAGAGAGAGAGAGAGAGAGAGAGAGAGAGAGAGAGAGAGAGGCTTTTAATTTGTATTTATTATTTGCAACTTGGCAATATATCATCACTTCTGACGTATCAATATAACAGGTCAATTAATCGAATCGCGGACCTGTCTACCCGCCTAATGTTCTCAATTATTTTGTCTATAAATTACCTTTCGAATTCACTATTGTTCAGAATAATAACGCTTGCTTTGTGTCCACAATCATTTTGACTTCTTGTTATTTCGTCTATTTTTTCCTTGGAATAAACATAAAAGTGTCTGCTTGGTACTTCAACCAAATTGTATTTTGGATTTTGAGGCTTATCTTATTGAACCCGATCGCATTTTGCACTCGTTATTTGCAGCTATTTGCAATAGAATTGCAAAGCCGACAGATAAATAAATCACTTAGATGTTTGTTGATTCGAAACTGTGCATACAATGTGATGATTAGAAATTAATGAGAGGTCATAAGAAGTTAATAAAATCATTATTCCAGTTAGTAATATAACTCTAAACCAACATATTGTGTATACAAATATACAAATAGTCAGGACTGAAAATTAGCTTGGAGGTCCATAGAGTATTTTCAATGAATCTATGGTGGCATATTTCTGCCGTCGAGTTGCTGACTTACGACTTAATGATGTCGACATATTTTTGTTATTATGTCGACACAATATGAGAAGATGTCGACATCGTAGAAAAAAATGTCAACTTATTGATTCAACTTGCCGAGATTATTATCTAGCAAGTCGGAAACTCGGCTTTATATCGTGTTTATGCTCGGATGTGACATCTATTTGTCAGTTTTTTTTATGTCCAAATAGTAATTAGAAGATGTCGACATCGGTCCGGTTCCTTTTATACTACTTCGGGAAGTACGTCTAGATCTGCCATTACAGTGCTTTGTGACAATTTAGACCTTGTGGTAATGCCTTGCATGTTTTATTATAGAGCTAGTCTTATCACCAATTAACTGCCAATCAGCGGACGAGACGACGTTATATAATCATTACCACCCTCAATAATTAAAATGCCCATAGGCTATTTACCTGTAAAAGTATCAACCGGTTGATAACCGTACGTAGCTATTTACCTGTAAAAATGTCAACCAGTTGATAACCGTACGTGGCTATTTACCTGTAAAAGTGTCAATCGGTTGATAACCGTACGTTTGCTTATTGGTAATTATGAGGAGTGTGCAAAATTGCGAAACAGTTTTAATACTGGACAGAAGCAAATTTTACGGGAAAATCGATTTCCCGGTGGGACACGTTTTAGGAGTCGATTTTCAGGGACATTGGGCGTCCTGCCGGGACGTATGGCATGCATAGTATATCGTTTGTCTCTTGTCAGTATATGTGCAAGCTGTCGGCAACAAAAACCATGTGTTTTTGTTCAAACAATTCTAAAAGCAAATAAAAAGGAATGAATTATGTTTGAGCATTAATTTCATAATACACAACTGTATTGGCAAGTAAACATCACTGACATTTCAACAGGAACAATACATGTTGCTTTCAAGATTGCGGAAGTGAGACAATTATTATACAGAACAGAAAGTCTAAAACCGAATTATAGAAAGAAACATTACCATATAAATTCAAGATCAGAGAGCAAAATAAGGGAATTTTATGTGAAGTTTTTATTCATTGTATGTACTCAAAACCGATGCAGAAAGCATATTTGTTCTGCACTAGTCATATAATCACAAGGATTAAATGACGATTGACAACAAATTAACTTCAAGATAACTGGTCACTAGTCATATAATCACATTGATTAATGACGATGTACAAAAGTTAACTCTTAACTTTCACATTAGAATTAAACATCGGGACCATATGTTGGCATTAGATAAATCGAGATTACCGATCTCGATATAACGTGTTTCCATTGATATGTTGCTGGCAAGCTGCCCTGACTGTTGATGATTGTGAGCAGTATATATCCACAATGGACTGGTCATTTATGAGTGGCCATGACTGAACTTTTCTACCCTTTCGTTTGTTTGGATCTTATTTGTTGCTCTTATTAATTGGATACAAAATCGTTTCTTGTTGTTTTTGGGTTTTTTTTTGACAATGTTTGATGTTGATCATCTTAGATTGTCTTTGAGAACTAAATGAAAATATTTTGATTACTTGATACATTTAAACTAGTGAAATATTACGTTGTCTAGATATGTAAAGAAAATTGTTAAACACTTAGATGAGTATCCTATATACACTTTTTTTAACACCTCATCGTTTTATGATATTATTATACAACACAAAATATTTTGCCTTTTTAAAATATGTTTAGAAACAAAATGGAAATTGAATTGGTTTCATTGGCTCTTAGCACAGCAAATAGTTTGTAGACCCATGCCCCATTATTATCTTTGCGTCATCAATACCAAATTGAATAAGGTCAAATCTAATTTTGAATTTTTTTGTATAATTTTTTTAATTTTAGATAGCTTGTTTGACTGAATTAGAAATTAAATCAACACTGACGGTATTTCTTCATCTACAACAAAAATATTGGTCGATGTCACTAGTACCATTAAATATTGATCTTTTGACGGGACTACTCAATGATATGTTAAGGACTAACTTCAATAACTTGTGTTTGTATTCAGTTATCACACAAAAGATGTAGAATGTGTGCATCACTATCCTACGCTTTTCGCAAATGATGTACTTTTCCCGTCTTTTTCCGTGTGATAACTCAATCCACATACAAGTGAGTGGAGGATTGAATCTAATAATCTGATAATTTGTATAATATTATTAGATTAATTCCTCCACGCACTTGTTTAATATATGTACGGAGGATGGCACACAGAATCTGTGTGTAATCACCAAAATCTATCGCAGAACGTTATGATCGTCACCATTATCATTGACAACCTTGTCATTTTTGCAAAAATTTGCCAAAAATTCGGATTCTTTTTACCATTTCGCCTCCTCAAATTTGTAGATAAATGAATCACTAATTTCACACTTAAATCAACTTTGTGAAATACATACTGGTTTCGTATATTTTTATGACAGATTAGTGATCCATTAATAAATACTGATTGATTTTAGTAATGGGTAATTGTTTATTATATAATGTGGAGATGCGATTTTGACAACCATCGCCGAGCGATTAATTAAAAATGTATTCCATGTGAAGTGTATAGTATATATATGTCAATGCTTAAACTATTTCTGACACTGTAATTATGTTATAAACGAAATTTACGCAGCTCAAAAATTCAATCCTCCAAGAATACAAATGATAAATTTCCTAAGTTAGACATTTTGAATTTTAGAGGACAAGTTTTATTGATTCGCAGCAGACGACTTTAACGCATCATTGTTTATCTAAGGTCTTGTCAAGCTGAATTTATATAATGACAAAAACTAGATAAAACCAAGATATGATTATAACACGGAAGAATGCTAATATCTTATTATTTCTGTAATGTGCTGACCAAGATATTAAATTCTGCGACACAAACTTATAATCATACAGTTAATGAATTCAGTATCTAAATAATTTGCTGCGACATATAATGACGGTCATACATGCCCTATACACACATGTATTTAACTATTTAAAAGTAATTCATATGGGCATGAACTGTAATGCATATAATGTTCCTGTCTTCGAAATTGGAAAAAATAAAAAGAATAGATATATAATTATACTTTTATCATCATGCATATTCTATAGGGGAAACATGCCGTAAGCGGTCAGTCACGCCAGAAGTCACCAAGTGTAGTCAGTACTCAAAATTAACTAACTTTTCGTGATTTAAGGTTAAAACACACATAAGTTATGCTGCATCTGAACATGTTTGTATATCGATGGTATGCAACTTAAGATAATCATGAAAATTATTTATCATATGAAGAAAACTTCAGAAATGTTAAAAAATTGTCAGTGTACATACTTTACAGGAAAACGTTAAGTGACTCCACAATTTTATGTGAACGATGACAAATTATAATGTGTTTCTTATTGAATCAGATGAAGAAGTTTTAACAACGACTATATTTTTGAAATAATAAAATAAAATTTAAGGTTGAGTATTAAGTAAATTTGTTGACTTTGGGTCCAACGCACATAAAATTCATCGGTATATTGAAAGTTCAATCTTCTTTTAATGATTTGTTTATCATATTACAACATACCAAAGTTACAATGCTCAAGTCTCTGTCAATTAGACTTTATCATTTGAACTTCAGTTTTAAATAGATTAACCTTTTCAACCTTAGAGACCATAATAGACTGGTATAAACAATAGAAAAAGGGCATACCATTAAGATATTTAGGGGTGAAAGGGTTAAAAAAAAAAAGTGGTATCAATGACATGGGAATCCCCCTTTTTCTATTGAAACACCACAATTACCAGCAGATTGTTTGCAGTATCAAGCTTATTAACGAAGCCATTCTTCACAAAGCTCATTTATTATATATTTGTTTGCAGTATGTCATTATGTCTGTTGAGAATTAGGTTATCACGTTTCCAATTATTTTGTTATTGAGTATAAGTTTTTAAGAGTGCATACTTGTATTCCATATTCAATCACACGGCATTGCTTATACCTGATTACTTAAAACTGACTATTCTCACTCCATGTACGTAGAATTGAAAAGAAAAAGCCGTGATTGGTTTAAATGATAATTCAACCTGAAGTACAAGATCAAAATTATAGTGGCATTATAATGAATTGTTATTACACAGTAAAATGACCTCCAAATTACTTAATTTCGCCAACACGTGAAGACCTTTCGAAATGAGTTAAGAATGTTCGAAAGGACACTGAACCTCAACCAATCAATGATACGATACTTTCAAAATTACAGCGAACGTCTTTGCAGCACAACTGTCTGCTAATCAGAATCTACAAAATTTCTCTATATTGAGACTTATTCTAGTGATATCAGTCGTGATCGCATTACGTATCGTCTGGCGCTTGTGTGATTAGAATTTTACGTTACACGAAAGGCACAGCAAAATATCCTTTTAGTGTGCTAATCATTCAGCTCAGTGTCAGTCATGACAGCAATTTAACATACTTAAATATGGTTTGAAAAGGTACCAACTATGTCAGAGCTGTTGACTGTCTGTTGGAAAAGTATTCACAATGTCAGCGAGATATTTGCGGTTCAAATCCGAGTAAAATATCATATGTTAACACAGGTAAGGATTGCTAAACGCACAGGACATACATTAAGGCAGTGTAATATTCGACATAAGCATTAACTCGCTACTCAGTATAACGCCAAGTATTTGAAAAGTCGTATCCATCAGGCAGTTCAAATTATGAAAGTTTTCATCTGGATCCGGAGATGTCTTCGGTGAAAAACCGAAACAGATTGACGGAATATTATGCAATTGTACCCCTGAAACTAATTTAGATATGTCATATAATGACACTGGATCTACTCCTATATTTTTTTACTTTGTTTTGGATTACATTGCATTAGATTCTTTCACAAATATAGATTTGTCATTATCTAAGTTGAAATGTCATAGCTCGGGGCATATGCATATGTGGTGGGGTTCTGTAAAATACCAAAGCGAAACGTTAAAGAGAACCTTACATTAACATTAAGTCCAAAGACATGTGGTTTTCTATTCGAATATTATGCAAATATCTATAAACAGTTACAATAAAGACTCATTCACATACTACCCAGTTTACTCACCACTTCAACGGAATATTAGTGTATTTTAGAAATAGTAGCGGGGATAAGAGAAAGTAATAGTAAGCAAAGATGAAGCGATCACGAAAATACTAAAGAGTAATTAACGCCACACTGATTGTACTGTGCTTAACCCCATTGCACCAAATACTTCATTGCCTATAATTGCGCTCTAAATTAAGTATGTTTGAATACGTACACAAACAGTACTTAATGTAAAATAATCTTATCGACTTTAGATAATGGTGATATTCATTAGTGATTCTAATTAATCATTACATATTTTAACTTTCGCAATAAGAGACATTTTCATCCTTGTTACATCTTGTTGCGATATAATAAACGTATATCGTGTAAACCATGATCGAATTCTTAAATTTTATTCCTTTGAGTACAATTATACGAATATTAGGTTAGTCAAGATTAATGGAGGATGGTATATTTTTTATTTAGTAATTCCTCCTGGCTTACAACTTTGGAAATCTATGTATACTAGTATATCTGCCTATAAGAGATCCCTGAAGCTCATGTTAGTCATGTTAGTTGATATTTTTGAAACTGCATTGACGGCATTGACGGCATTGACATTATAATAGTGTTAAAATAGTTTTTTTTTTGAAAAAGTATTGAGTTTCACTAAAATTAAGTTAAATGCTACATGTTGTCAATAAGAAGTAATCCCACGTTTAGTTCATGTGAACAAAATTTGGCATTGTAATTGCTGTATCAAAGGAAATTCAAAGTGTTTTTCGCACATTATTCGTAAAAATTTGGCGCGTAAAACAAGATCCACACGATCATCAAATAACTATAAATAATCTCAGATACCCAAGTATAAATCTTCAGGATGTCCAGGATATGGATACAAATCTGGTTAAAATGGACAAACACGAACCTCTGGAAAACAAGTAGAATCTAAATCTTGTTTCCATCGATCAAATTTCAATGTACTGTAAATCTTATTGAGAATCGCAGTTCCCTCAATCCTATTCATGATCTTTGTCGGAAATGAAACCTGATGTTTACATACGACGTTCCAGCGCGCAAGTCAACGGATGAGTGGTTTCGCGTGCATGTAGTTTCACTGAGTTATTTTGGAAAATGAGGGTCTGGTGTCTCTTGTGAGTGATGAGACGTTTACATCCCCATTAAACAATACAATTTTGCTATGTAAATCAATAATGTAATTACAGGGTGTTTCAAAAATATATCCCGACTTTACAGTTCAATAAAATATGGTACAAGCTACATATCAAAGTAAGGGATATATCATATTAAACTTGTTTCATAACAATTTTGTTGGTAAATAATGTTTATTACATACACTTTAAATATTACTCAAGTGACCCATATCATGAAATTTACCACTAAAATGTCATTTTTCATTACATATTCCAAATTTTAACCGTTTTTTTTCTATCACTAACTGTAACCCGTCTAGTAAGTTTCGGGTCTTATTTCCATGTATATCCAATGGAATCCTTACAAGTTTATCCTTAATAATTGTTTTAAGTCATCAAGATCAAGGTAGTAAAACCAAATGCTAATTTATGATGATGTAATCGATGGCGTCATAAAATAAGATCTGACCTCATATGTTTTAGGTTGAAATACTAATAAATTTTCAATTAAATTATCTTTCCAATGAACTTCAATTTATTTATCATGTGTCTGCGCAAAGATATGGATATTCTGTGTTTTTGAAACACCCTGTATTCATTTCATATTGACAGAAACGATCGTTTTTGGGCATTTGTTCTACCTTTATGTCGATAATATATACATCAAATACAGTATGTAGCTCGAATACTACGCTAATTTACATAGGACTAATATCTACATCAAATACAGTATGTAGCTCAAATACTACGTTAAATTTACTAATAGGATCAAATAATATGTATACTACGCTAATTTACATAGGACTAATATCTACATCAAATACAGTATGTAGCTCGAATACTACGCTAATTTACATAGGACTAATATCTACATCAAATACAGTATGTAGCTCGAATACTACGCTAATTTACATAGGACTAATATCTACATCAAATACAGTATGTAGCTCGCTCGAATATCAAATACAGTACGCTACATAGGACTAATTCTACACACATAGGACTAATATCTACATCAAATACAGTATGTAGCTCAAATACTACGTTTATTTATATAGAACTTAATATGTGGCAATAACCGTATCTATAAATGCATCTAAAAATAAAGAAATATTGTGACGTATTATGTCAGTGAAATCTGTTTTACTCAGCTAATGTTACTAAAACGCAAACAAGTTTGATGCAGATTTAATTGCTAGATATCTCGTATCTTATAAGTCCAAAGATTCATGTTTTCAACTTCATATTGTGAATAGATAAATATGTTATATATTCAGGAACACACAAGAAAATTAATCACGGATCCGTTTCATCAACATGATAAGATGCTTGAAGAAATTAATGGTGTCAGTTTTTATCATCACGTATTCTGCATAACTAGAGAATTATTTGTATTGTTTTCAAACAAATTGAATTGGATATTTATATACATCAAACAAGATATATAATGACTAAGTATGTACTTTAACGATAATGAAAGTTATCATGAATAAAATCTGAATTCAAATTTGTTGTCAAGCACTTTAAGTCTGTTGACGATTATTGACGGTAATATATTCCTGGATGTCTTATGTCTTTCCAAGTTTACACAGAGTTGTCAGTCCTTGAGCTCTCTCAATCTATATTAACGTCTAAAGATAATCCCCAAAACACGTGATCATGTAGCAGACAGGATCAACATAGACGACAAATTAATCATAATAGGAATACTATATTTATACTCATTCTTTAAATTAAAATGCATTTTCGCCACAAATAATATTATACAATGTAGCCTATGTTGAAATTAATGATATGTGCAAAAAAGGAAAATAGCTCCTAAAGAGAGATATCAAATTAACATAAGTTGTATGATGTACAAGGATCTTATAAGATTGAGAGAGATTGAAAGAGACTGGGAAAGTGTGCAAAAACCGACAACTGTGTTAGAGATTGACATTGATTGAGACAAAAATAAAGGGGAATAACTCTAGAAATAAGGAGAATCAGAGCGCAATTTGTGTATGCGCTAAAATGTATATAGCCTTCAAATATGGTGAGCATAATAGGTAAAAATGATTTAGATATAACCGGACAAATAAAGTCAACAAATGGAAATAACACCAGTAATAAGGATAATGGGAGCGAACATTTTGTTTCTATGTTGACTCTGTCTATGATATTTATTTTTTATATTTGCATCAAATATGGCGCACCACTTTATAGAAGTGATATATATATATATATATATATATATATATATATATATATATATATATATATATATATATATATATATATATATATATATATATATATATATGGCGGGGACAAATGAATTAAATAGGGAAATTACTCCAGAAATACAGGAGGTCGGAGGGCCTACTTAAAATGTGTACATGGACAAAATATTGGTATACTAATTGAGGGTATGAGGAAAACATGACCTGGACAAAGGAAATCGACAAACGAACGCAACACAAACCCAATGTCCAAAAACAGAAAAGTCACAATTCAAAATTTCTTTAGCTTTTGTATGGCTTGTTATCTCGTAGAACGGCACTTTTAACTCTCATATGTTCTGGTTGCGTGATTGGTTTTTAAAACAACACTATGTATAATAATTTTCTGTAACTAAAACATGAATTATTTGATGAAGGATTAAAAGAATTACACACACGCACGCACGCAAACACAGACATATATATATATATATATATATATATATATATATATATATATATATATATATATATATATATATATTCTGTCCATCTAATGACTGGATGGTTAAGCGAACACAAATATAGATGAGTGTTTCTCCGTACATATTTGTTTTATAGCTGTAATTTTGACATCAGTTCTATAGTTGAAACTTGAATGAAAGCAGATTTCATCTGATTGACGTATTATTAATGAAATGTTTATTGCACCCCGTGAATGATAAAAGTAGCACGGATGTTTGAGATAAGATATTCAAAATTTATCCCAGTATCTGTTTTTTTTCAAATTCTTATACTGTGTTTTATAAATTTTGCAGAATTGTTTTGTGATGAATATTCATTTTGACAGCGTTTATTCAATTTAGAATCCTGATTGGAAATCGGAAATAAATTGAACGGATAAAGTACAAAAAGAACTTGAAAGGATTGATTTGATTTATACCAATTATAAATGAAAACATAATCCAAGATTACTTTGCGATGAAACTATTACTTTTTATAAACCGAATCTAATAGTTAGATTAACCCGAAATATTGCAATGAAAAATGCATATCAAATTGCTTGTTGTAAAATGAATTATAGAAAACGTCATTTGTCAATATAAAAAGCATGCAAATTTTGTCGAAAAACATTTTTGTTTAACCTATTTCTATGATTATGACGTTATTAAACCTGTTAAACTTTTACACTCAAACGTGGTTTTCTCCAGTTAATATGAAGTAGGCAGAAAAGTGTAACAGTGAATTATAGGTATAACGGAACAACCAGGACCTTCATAAAACTTAAGACTTACTTAAGTCTACTCAACTTAGATTAATCTTGAAATTTGATTGGCTCAGCAGACAATATTTCGAATATTTTCAGACTTGAGTAATTGTCAATTTTTATGGTGCCAGGCCCAGGTCTAAATCATTAATGTGATATATAAATTCCAGTTCTCAAAATATTTTGAAATACGATAACTAATCCAGGGCACTTGATCCTGTTTCTTTTCGTGTGTTATCCGTGTTTGTTCCCTATCCCCATAATACCTATATGGAAAAACACCTGCTTTGTTTACAACATGGGCGCAGAAATTTTGGACACCCAAAGTTGTGCGGAGGGTAAAATTTGCCCAGCGATCTGATTGGTCATTAAATGAAAAAATTAGTTTTGCCATTAATAAGTGAAATAAAGGTGATAAAAAAGATACATCAATATTGGTAGTACTTTGGAAATTATAAGGTTGACGGTTGAAAATTTAAAAGGAGGGGTCATATGAGAATAGATATTTTCCTTTGGTGCGGAATAATACGAGTTGTAAACAAGTGAAAATTTGAAGTAAAAATGCAACGGCAACCTATACTTTTGATTGCATATTTTGTTATCAAAAATATTGATCTTTCAGCACAGGGTACTTATTTGACCCAGATTTAATAAACGTGGGAGTGACAGTGACCTGAAGTTTTGTAAATTAGCATTGAGGCCTATGGGAAAATATTTGGTGGTGTCTGTCCATATACTGTCTTCGGGATTTGTTTATAGTTAATACTTAGGTATAAGTACATTGTATACTTCACACACACACACACACACACACACACACACACACACACACACACACACACACACACACACACACACACACACACACACACACACACACACACACACACACACACACACACTTCCATTTAGAAAGTAGGTCCGGCGGAATTACTGTATCCAACTGCAGTGTTATACAACGTTACACATTGCAGGGGTGTATTGAACTCTGTATTATAACTGTATGATTACACATGCATGCAATAAACATGTATATTAACCTGCTATATATTTCATGTTTAAAGATGGACAGTATTGTTTCTTGTTTTATTGGTGTTTTACGTCACACCTAACTCGAATGATTACAGTGCCCTCTTCCGGTCAAAGTCCCCACAGTGTTAATGTAGTGATCGAAAAATAACGGCTGGATTATTCGAGTTACGTCACACCAGTAATTTTTCAGATATATGGCGGTGGTCAAATTTTTAATGGTGGAGGAGAATCCATAGAGTTTTGTTATAAACACCAATTGAGTTCAGTGTACAGTGTAGAATGAAAGCAATAAAGATATCTTTAAGTTGTGTATTGATCTTGGAATGTTATTTTTACGTTTAATTGGTAGATCAAACGCATCATGGTCATATCTCAGTAATCTCATATGTTATATGTTTCGAATTACAATTGACAGGTACTTGATATTGTCTGAGAATTGATCTACATTACGACCAGAGAGATCAAAATGATCAGACATATACAGATTTCAAATGAATGCAAAATATAGATCATGATAACAAATTACTGCTTTTACCATTGCTGATAAATCCCAAGTTGTGAATCCATAGTTTACAGGGATCCTAGGTAGTTTACTAGTTTAATGATATATCGTTTTCATCACTGCAGTGAAAGTATGTCCTAATACAAAAATTTCAGATACCAAAGTATAAAGCATCGATCTTCACGATGTCCAGGAACCTCAGGAACAAACACGAACCTCTGGAAATCAAGAGGTGGGATCAGGTGCCATGGAGGAATAAACGTATCCTTTTGACCGGTCGCGAACCGCCGTAATTCCACAGCCAAATCCAAATGAAAAAAAGTGATGAACGAATCCTCGTTGCAATTGATATCGATATCTCAACAACTGCTATCGAAAAAGCAATTCAACATTTCACTTAGTGAAACAAAGTAATTGTAAACAAGACTATATCGACTGTACATTTTGCGGAAAGTTGACATCAAACGCGTTTTCGATATCCCTGAATCTATAATTTGTCAGTGAGTAGTTCACCTCTGTATATGAAATGTTCATACGTTGAACTCGTCCTGGCATATCGGATCATTTGTGAAATATAAACGCTATATGCCGGTGATTGTGGGATATTACCACTTTTACGATGAGAAATCCGAAATCGTTGCGTTTGTCGTATATCCCAGTTGTTAAGTTCTCATCTGTGTTTATAGTAACTAAAATGTGAAATTTATGTATTTGATTTTGTTATATCTTTAGTTCGCTGGGATATATCGCATTGACATATGTATGAAAATTATCATAATTATTTGACAAAAGTCGTCGAAATGTCAAATAAAAGGACACCGCTGACTTTTTATTCGTTTGATTCAGCAGTTTCTGAATGATGTCTGCTTCATATGAATAAAGTAACAGGCCAGCCAATAAAGGTGCACAACTGATTCTAGTTTGTTGAAAGACCCCGTCTCCGAACAGTACAAATGTATTGCCTATTAGAAATTATATCAACTTCAGTGTATTTATGTGTACGATCAGAGTAGTGTTGGAAAAAAATAAGTATCATGATAACCAATGACTAGATATTTAAGTTCTTGGGTACCACCTTTAGTGAAAAATAACAAATTCTAAAAAGTCTACCTTTTAATTTTTTATGTGGAATTGTTGTGTAAAAAGAAGAAAAGTCGTATGTTTTGATATTATGAATTTGAAAATAAAATGTGTGTCTTGAGCAGGGACTTCAGCAGCAGCAGCAGCAGCAGCAGCAGTAGTAGTAGTAGTAGTAGTAGTAGTAGTAGTAGTAGTAGTAGTAGTAGTAGTAGTAGTTGTTGTTGTTGTAGTAGTAGAAGTAGCAGTGGAATGAAACAAACAAGCAAATCAAGTTTTGTTCAATTGAAAACAGGAGATAAAGTTTAAATATCATACACTAAGCACAACCCCAAGCATGTGTTCTATGTTATAAAATCTTAGAATATTCACTATATATGAACTTTATTACACTATATATGAACTTTGATTTAAACGAAATTTATCGACAAGTTTCTCTCGGTTACAATATAATGTGATTTTGAAATTTCACACCACAGATTAATCATTGAACCATGGGAGCCTTGGTCATTGTTTTTATGTAATTTGATATTTTTGTAATTATCCAACAGGCAATACTTTTATTACTTGAACCTTGTCACGAATCATTGTCTCGTATAATACAATATACTCAGTATAGGAATGACCCTTGGCTGCAATTAATCAGAACAAAGTAAATATGAACGGTTGCTTCTATGGACTTATATCACTTTAGCATATTAGGTTACGCGAAAGTTTAAACTTATGGTCCGAAGGAAAGGTCATTCTCTCTTGTTATTAGTTTAACATATCTTGTGATGGTGACAGAATGTAGTCAACAAGGTGATGCAGACACAATCCTTTGGTTGGTTTGAGGAGATAACATAATCAAAGATTTCTATCTCTCAACTCTTATTATTCATTTATTGCTTGTGGGTTTATTTATTTATTTATTTACTTACTTACTTATTTATTTATTTATTTATTTATTTATTTATTTATTTCTAATAGATATCTATTTTCTTCTTTTATCAGTTTATTATTCCAAAGAGCTGAATAAGTCTATACTGATGACCAACACGTCATATAATTGTTTTAGAATTATTTGTTCACATATATGTAATACCAACGTAATAATGATCAAGTGTTATCAGTACCAAATATTTCTGTGGTATATGATTATCAGCTGGTACCGAAATACCAGGTACTAGGTTTATGTGTACTATCGGGGACTCAAACGGTCCACCAGCAGTGGCAACGACCTAGTGGTTATATATATATTTTGTCAATTAGACTTAAGCTCAAATTTAGGATTTTCTATAGGAAAGTCGTATAATACAAGGCCAAATAATAAATCTAAGAGAATCGCTGTAAAAAGAGGATTATCTTAGCTTTTGAAGAATTTAGAATTTAAATGGTGTTATCAGTGCCAAATATTACTTTAGTATTAGCTTATCAGCTGATACCGAAATACTAGGTACTAGGTACCTGAGAAAAGTATTTCTCCAGTTTAACCTAGTTTTTTTGTTTTGTTTTGTACTTTTTGTTTTTGGTTTTTTTTTTTTGTTTTGGGTTTTTTTTTTTGTATCTCGCATTGTTTAAAGCTACCCCCAGGCACGGGGCTATACATTTTACATTATTTCTCCAGTTTAACATAGTTTTTCTTGTATATCGTACTGTTTAAAAATTCTCCAGACACGAGATTATACATTTTACATTATTCATATATGTTTTGTATAGGCGTTTGACGCCTCACTCACAATTTCCATTTATATGGTGGCAGCCAGGAAAACCCTGTTACAATGTACCAAGGAAAAGACAACTGGTCTACCTCAAGTGAACTAGTGTCCTCCGGTTGAGACAGTAAAAACCGAAGTTCCTAGTCACAGTAGGTGTTGACACGTTAAAGAACCCCCACTGCTCAATGGCCGTAAGTCGCGAGCAGTGACCAAAATTTGACGCCCTTCACCAGCATTTGGTGACGTCTCCATAAGTGAAAGATTCTTGAGAGGAACGTTAAACAACAATACATCAACAACAATCAAGTAAACTCTTCCGATATGAATTACGTTTATAAAGCTTAAATATGACATTAAACAAAATGTCGGAATTGCAAAGTCATAAGTTAAAAACGCATTGCAAATGAGGTAATTAACTACCGTACTAGCAAACGTTTTGCAGACTGAGACTAGGCCAAACGACTAGGGTTGTACATTG
Organism: Atrina japonica; assembly: GCA_030159075.1. Classification (NCBI taxonomy): domain Eukaryota; kingdom Metazoa; phylum Mollusca; class Bivalvia; order Pterioida; family Pinnidae; genus Atrina; species Atrina japonica. The sequence continues at coordinate 237,921 of BROG01000200.1, forward strand.
AGCCCGATCACGAAGCGCATCCATTATTCGGGTAATGTGAACTGCACGAGGTGATAAATATGCTAAGTAAAATATATAGCATAAACATAATGTTGCATTTAATTCATGACTGTAAATAAACGATTGAATGACCGGGAAATTTAGGTGATAAAAGCACTGAACATTAATCCCTCTGGGGATTCTGTCGTGTTGCCCCCGCCAAAGGGATTAACTGAACATGTAAAACTGTTGATGAATAATTTCGCCTTCTCCATTGGTTTACCTATGTATTATTATTTATAGGTTATAAACTGGTCATTTCGACGCGCTGAATATGTAAAATATTCTCTCAGAATTGATTTATTTTGAAATGTGTTGTACGCTAAACCAAAAATTTGTCAGTATATGGTGGTGGTGGTCAGTTTGTAATGATGGAGAAGAGACTTTGTTTACAATCCACCCGGGAAGAGACCATCGGCCTTTCGGCATGTAAACGGGTACACATCCCCTTAAAATATCTTTATTTCGAGCGTGAACCACCGCTGATCAGAGATGAACGATTTCATGGTTGTAGACCCCTATTTTTTTGGATATTCAGATCTAAATTTTCATATTATATTTGTAGAATCGATCGAAATAAAATTCCAGGACCCTATCCCGGCATTATACGAGAATAAAATTAATTTCAACCCATAAACGAGAATAAAACATAGGTTTGTGATTTTTCTAACACGCATGTATCTTTTGACCTTTTAATATGTAAAAAATAATGATAAAAACATCTTGTATAATTATCAGTTAAGACCACAATATTTCAATTTCAATCATTCGTTGCCTAAAACATAGATTTATCCAACATATCGGACGACGATAACCTGATGGTTATTTCCATTATCGTGTTGTAATATTGTCATAATACTCTTGGAGTAAAGTAGCAATCGTTTCCAAGACTGATGTTTCGTAATCTATCATGACATATCTATGTTTGACGAGACGGGTTTTTCACGTTCGTCTTTCTGGAAATGCATTAGAACCGTGATTGCGATGTATGATTTACCATACAAAAGCCTTCCTGTAATGATTTTGGAACATAGATTGAATAAGTTAATATACCATTTTACAACTTCACACTTGCCTAGATTTCTGATAGAATATTTCAGTTAATTTAAAAAGACATTGAAATTGATTTGAAAGCTTGATAACCTGAACTTGAACGCCTTGACGTCAATTTCATAGCTGAGTTATTTGATCTAGATTGAACGGCCAGATTATTTGGAGTTAATTTCATATCTGGTTTATTTGGTATAAATTGAACGACTCGATTATTTGGCGTTAATTTAATAGGTGGGTTATTTGATGTAGATTGAACGGCTCGATTATTTGAAGTAATTTCATAGCTAAGTTATTTGATGTAAATTGAACAACTCGATGATTTGGCGTTAATTCCAAAGGTGTGTTATTTGATGTAGATTGAACGGCTCGATTATTTGGCTTTAATTTCATAGTTGGATTATTTAATGTAGCCTGAACAGCTCAATTATTTGAAGTTAATTTCATAGCTGAATTATTTGATGTAGATTGAACGGTTTTGTTATTTGACGTTAATTTCATAGATGGGTTATTTGATGTAGATTTAACGACTAGATATTTTGATATGAAAGAAGAACGGAAAACCCAATATTATCATTATTTTTTTTCAATTTTAAAGAAAGGTTTGTGACGTTAATTGGCGCAATATACAGCCAACAACAATCGCCATTTTGGGTGTCCATTTCCCATCATGTTTTCATAACTAGAACGCCAGTTTTATCATGATGCTAATGAACCATGAGTTAAGATAGTTCGGTTGAACTCGTCTCTTTGAAAGTTTTATAGCTAGGATTTGGTAGATTTGGTTATAATGTTTGTTCCAAAACCCTTATGTCCCAACTCCTTATTTTTAAAATACAATGCTACTTAGCTCTCGGTATATTCGACTAGCAACACTAAATCATGCCATAGTTAGTGTTTAATATATAGTAGAAACTGTCGACTTTTGTCAAGGAAACTCAGTTTTTGTATTTCTGTCTTTGTGATATAAGGATTTCTTTTTGTTCTATTTTCAAAATTAAGGATTTATTAGTTTTCTTTCTTTTGTTATTTCTTATCTTATGTTTGCAGGAGAAATATCGTTTTGTATCTTTTTAACATTTGGATGATAGTTAAACATTAAATGCTACTCTAATCATTTTCAGCATTGATAATTAAGCTTCCGTATAAATTTTTCTATAAAAGTGTAAAACTCGAATGTTGACTCATCAGAATGTCTCATTGTTTTATGCAATACATCATGTTGAATTATAGTTCTTGTCGGATTGTATTAGTGTTTTAGTAGTTCCCTCAACATTTCTAATTCATATGTCAGATTTGACTATCTGAAATTCATTTTGTCCTTAATTTACCGTCACATGTTGCATATATAACATCCACACATTCAAACTGATATTGACGCACGGAAATCAAACACAATGAAAGTTTCAAAGAAAATTATTTTATAGATAATTATAACTCAACAAGGTAAACGAGTTGCAGACATTACATTAATGGTGAGAGTTTGGTTTCTTATAATGAAATGTGTTATGAACTTATTAAAACAATGTATAGATAAACTCTGATTTTTGTAAAAATATTTGTTTGTCGTATTGTTGTTTTGTGTAAACAAGAATCTTTTAAAATTTCATGTAACGTACTTTGATTTACATAATTATGTTATTTATACAAAAACAACTTATTGATTTAATGTGATGTTACTTTATAATTGCTTTTTGTTTACTTGGATGTTTTCTCTATACCTTTGTCCAGAAAGTCATCACTCTCATCCAAAATAAGAACCAATTATTGAAGATAAATCATAACAACAATCCATTTCAATCATGTCTGCCAGATAAAATTGGTTATCCGAAACATATTTTCTCCCTCAATGAACATGTACCTTGATATACTGACAGATATTATTTGTAAATATTTCTTTACAATACAGGATAAAAACTGGCCTTGAATGAATTCTTACTGTCGAAGTATAAGAAAACAAATATCTTGGAAATAGAGAAAAGGAGAAAAATTGAGTACGGAGAACCTTTACAATTATATGTTCTTAAGTTCCTTTCTAATTATTTTTGCGAACAGACCACAGCCTGAAACTTTTCTAAAGAGTTTATGTATGAAATCAAGCATACATACAAATAAACATCACAAAGAGACAAATGTATATGGCAACTCTTATATACTCTCTCTCTCTCTCTCTCTCTCTCTCTCTCTCTCTCTCTCTCTCTCTCTCTCTCTCTCTCTCTCTCTCTCTCTCTCTCTCTCTCTCTCTCTCTCTGTTGAATCTCGTTATCTCGAAACTCGCGGGAACGCCCCTATTACTTCGAGATATCAAGAATTCGAGATAACCAAAATTTCAATTGGTATCTTCTATATCTAAAAAATTCGGAACCAGACTTTCAACTTTGACATATCCGGAATTTCGACTCAACCGATTTCGATATAATGAGATCCCACTGAATATATATATATATATCTGTGTGTGTGTGTTTGTGTGTGTGTTAATTCAGTTGTTTGTGGATTCATTTATTTTACAAACACTAATCTTCATAGCTAGATATAACATTAGCCATCTACAGAAATCTTTAGACTGTTTTGTCAATTTTCAGTCAACGAACATTCTGAAGGAGATGGATATTTAATTAAGAACGGATGGATGTGTTATACAGTGGTTTATAGATACGTAATTTGTATCGCAAAACATATTCTACGATACAATATGAACTTGTAATATACTAGATGTAAAACATTTAAACTACCGACAATCTATCCATTGATTATCATATTTATTTACTTCAACATCACTCTGATTCAACCTGAAAACTAGATATAAGCTGCTGGGATTTCCATTAGATAATACTAATGTAGTATACATCTGCTTGGCTTTGTACTGTCAATCGTAATATATATATATATATACATATATATATATATATATATATATATATATATATATATATATATATATATATATATATATATAATATATATATATATATATATATATATATATATATATATATATATATATATATCTGCAAAATTAAATAATTATCCCAAACAGCTCAGATAATACGTTGGTATCTGAGATTTTTCATAATGTAAACAACAATCAATCACAAATATGATTTAAAATTTGATATTGCTACAAGTCAACAGAAAATAAAAAGCCTATATGATTTTTGTCATCGCATGAATTAATGACTGAAGTGAAACGTAAAACGACATACGAATAATCACTTTTTGCCGTAGTATAGTAAATGTTGTAGAATTTATTGTATTATTTAATATAGTGGAAGATACTTGCATATCAATAAAAGATATTTTGTATTTTTCCAGATTCATCGTTATAGTACTACCAATGCGAAGTCTTAGATGGTGTACAGCAGGCAACTCACATAAGATGATACTCACAATATGGGGAATTTCCATGTTGCTTTCTTGTCCAACCCTATACATAATGGTAACATTTCACATATTTCTATTTATTAAATATATAAAAAAAAACTCAGATACCAAAGTATAAATCATTTGGATGTACAGGATATAGGTACAAGTCTGGTAAAAAAATGGACAAACACGGACCTCTTGAAATCAAGAGGTGGGATTAGGTACCATGGTGGAGTAAGCATCCCCGGTCGACCATTCACACCCGCCGCCGTTAGTCCATAGTCAAATTAAAATGAAATACGTGAGGAACGAATCCTCGTCATAATTGGTACAGACGTCTCAACAGGTAACTCAACATTTCACTTAGTGAAACAGAGTAATAGCAAACAAAACTATTAAACCAACTATAGAATTTGCAGAACGTTGACATCAAACGCTGTTTTTGATATCCCGGTGTCAATAGTTTGTCAGTGAGTAGTTTACCTCTGTATATGAAATGTTCATATGTTGAACACTCACTGGCATATCGAATCATTTGTGAAATATAAACCCCATATGCGGGTGATTGTTGGATATTACTGCTTAGATGTGGAAATTTTACGAGTGGAAAGCCGAAATCGTTGCGTTTGTCGTATAGCATTGTTGTTAAGTTTCCGTCTGGGTCTATAGTATGTAAGCCTCTCTCTCTCTCTCTCTCTCTCTCTCTCTCTCTCTCTCTCTCTCTCTCTCTCTCTCTCTCTCTCTCTCTCTCTCTCTCTCTCTCTCTCTCTCTCTCTCTCTCTCTCTCTCTCTCTCTCTTTGATATGATATTTATATACACACGCATATTCTTCCATTATCTTATCTATCTACCTGTCAATATCACGTTAAACGTTATTAGTTATAAGCTAAGTCTTATTGTTTTCCTTTACTCTATTTTAAAAGTTCAATACTCTTAAAACAATTAGCTTACAAAAAACGCACCTGCATCTCACGAAATGGGTCATTTACTTTTCCAATAATTAATGGAAAGAGCATTACTTGGGGACCGTAAATACATACAAGTAAAAAATCGAATTTATTTGAAATATAACCAGAAAGGTATTGCTTTTGAAATTGACACTCATCTAATTTGTGGTGACGTTGGTGTGTTCTACAAAAACAATTTTATGTTCGTTGATAAAGAGAACAGTCTGTAATTCATTATTTTTTGAGTGTGTGTCAATCTGAAATTGAAAGGCAGTAAAAGTATGTACTAACTCCAATTTTTCCCCGAAACATTGGAAATCGATAGAGAGAAAAAAAGTAATTCACAAACTGATTTATGAAACAAAATTTCAAATTCATTTAGTGTAGCAGTTTGGTGTTAGATAACTGATGTGTATCACATTCTTGTAAACAAATTAATGTAATCTACTGTTTGTCTAGTTTAATAATAATAAACCACAAAGTCACATATTTTTTCGAACAGTTAGATTAATTTTCATAAATACCACAAAGATGTTAGACAAAGAGAATAGACCAAAGTTATTACATTTTTTTAAATTAAATTTATCAATTAAAAGCTTTATTTTCACTGTTATTTTTCATTGATTTTACTGTATTTTGATTGGTTTAATGAAAAATATGATATTTTTCATTAAGGCAGTCAAAATACAGTGCCAGGCCACTAATGAAAATCCGAATAATTAATACCATCTATGATGTTATGATAATTGTCAATTCATTGTTTGATTATATACTGATCACACTTGCTAATAAATGCCAATAAATGGTGATGCTGTGGTAAAAACTTTCGAGTTTTCTGTCCAGGTCTATCGATAACTTTGGCATAAGCTATGAGGCATCAAGTGATTTATTTCAATCAAAACCACGGGGGCACGATAATCTTTTTAGAGCGTAATATTTTCCTCCAGCCTCCAGTGTTTATTGAGCAAATAACGCTCTACTGCAGTAAAAAGATTCCCGAGCTCCTGAGTTAAAACGTGTTTTGCTTACATTTCACAAACCGGAGACTAGTCTACATGTACAGAACAACGCGGAAATCTAGGGCCTAACGAAATTTAACTGGAAATTGTAATAAATAGAATATTTTACAATTGTTTTTTAATAACATGTTTACGCACTTGTGTTAAATATGTATTCCCCTTCCTCACTCGATGTAATAAACATGTTATTCAAAAACAATTGTCAAATATCCTCTATATATTCCTATATATTTTGTGAAAATAAGGTCAGGTCCAGTGTTGTATTCACATTCAAATAATAAGGTTGAGTTTATCAATTGCATTTGTAAAAGTGCCAAACGCTGGTTTCTCAAGCAATTTTCACAAAATATGTATGAACTTAAGAATTTTCATGCCTGTGCATATTTCCTTGTTGTTATTGTAAATCAATCTAAGTAGTAAAAAGGGGGAAATATTATTGAAAAAACACAGATAATGTCCCTTTAAAGTTGTAATTTCGCAGACTGTCATAAAATTCTATTTATAAGTTATTTATCATTTAATATTTTATCATCTGAAAAAATTAGAAAATTCCTAATTATAGTTGTTCGGTTTTCCGTCGATGTAGTTATGTACAAAGGCAAAAGTTTACTCTAAAATAAAAACTCAACCTTACTTTCTAAGAATTCGTGAAAGAAAACCTTTAAACATTTCCAGAGATATGACCTTTGAAACCCCAATATATATATATATATATATATATATATATATATATATATATATATATATATATATATATATATATATATATATATATATATATATATATATATATATATATATATATGTATGTATGTATGGATGGATGGATGGATGGATGGATGCATGGATGGATGGATGGATGGATGTATGTATGTATATACGTCATTTGATGTTTCTTTTATTTAGGATACAGAAAATTCAACTTTTTACAATAATTTGACATCAGTCACCATTAGTCTGTGTACAGATGTGAACGTCGAGTCATCAGGGAAAGTTGTATTTGCCATCTTTAAATTGTCAATCCTGTTTGTCATACCAACTCTTATAATGGTCGTGTGCTATGCAGGAGTAATTTACACATTGTGGATAAGCTCTCGAGAACTGACAAAACTGACGTCATCGTATGTATTATCTGTCTTTTTATAACAAGTATTGTGTGTATTCATACTACATAGATATAAACCATTATCAAGTTTTATATTAAACCTATGATCTCGAGATCAGTTTTCGTTTATATTGCTGATTTCTCAGAAGTAATTTTAATATTTATGTTCCTTTTTATGACATAGTTTTATGAACTATAAAGATCTGACAATGTGATACAATGATAAGAAACTGAGTAAAATGGGAAATTGTGTAATTGTAATTGTGTAAAAATCTTATAAATCTAACGACAACAACTGTACATTTTTACAGCAATAATAATGCATCACCATATGTGATTTACACACACATACACACACACACACACACACACACACAAACACACACAAACATATATATATATATATAGAATGTAATATTGTGATGTTGTATTTGCTTTACCGTTCATCCAACAGATCGCATCCAACGAACATATCCATGGAAAGACTTTGTCTTCGCCATCCGCCACCAATTACGTGTACAATCACAGGAAGTCCGTATCGTTTTCGGAAACAGAACGTCAGGAGCAATCCAAAGGATAGCAGTTTCGATGTTTTAAAAGCAAGAAAACAAGTATAGTCATGCAATATGTTTTTCATTTCGTTTTGTCCATTTTGTTGTCCGTTAGTCATTGTAATAGATAAATAATTGAATAAATACCAGCAATATAATAATAATAATAATAATAATAATAATAATAATAATAATAATAATAATAATAATAATACACGCGGTATATAATAAAACGCAAGTGATTAAAGATGGGGTTTTAATTAGATTGGACCACTGGAATGAATTTTTAAAAGTTTAATATTTGAATATTATAACAGTAATAAATTTTGTTAAATTTTGAAAATGAAGATATATTAAAATATTACTATAGACAAGGAAAGTCTTCCATCTTTGATCCTGTCGCCTAAAATACAAGAGGGGGGGTAAATAATGGCATCAAGTTTTAAAACATATAAAATCCGAGTGAATTTAACACATATAGATACCTTTATAATTTAAACTGGTTGAAAAATAATCAGAAGTGTTATATACTAATACAGAATTTTAAGTTATAAGATAATTAAGAGCTGATACATCAAATGACACAATTAATTAAAATATCATTTATTGGCTATGTATCAAAATATTTCCTTTTTAGCTATACGGTGGTGAACAGTTACATGGCCGAGTAGTACGGTGGTAAATTTTACGGTAAAAGTCACCGCTGTAACACAGCAAAGACTCAAATTCTCCAAATACATCTATAAATATGATCTAATCCGTATGATATAGACTTGAAGGCCATAAAAACGCGGAATATGACTTCTGCAATACGTCATGATCAGGCAAATAAATATTTGATGCTTTTCATTACACAAAATTCTGAAAATCAGGATATAAGCAACAATTTATAATTCAAGTGTCGTACCATTTTTCATTCAGTAAAATGATAATTAACTTTGTAATTTAGTATGATCATTATCAATATTTCCTATATATGTCTTATAGAATGTTCCTATATCTACTCTAAAGCATGTACGAGGTTACCATGGTCATTACACTTGTTAATTTCACAACCGATCTTATTTTGTTATTTACTATTACTTTGTTTATACCGTTGTGACTAATGTTTTGTATTGTTATACCTTCTGTTAAAATCTCGTAATCTGATTGGTTGAGAGAATTGTGAAAATTTTCAATTTCATTCGTCACAGTGAGCCATAGTGACATTCCAAACAATGTCACATGCGCGTACGTTTCGTCCCAATGAGAGCTTTTCGTCGTAGCCAAAACGTTTGTGGGCTATTTGTTTTATACATTTTAGCTTGCTGGTTAATAGTTGAGATGTAAAATCTATGGTAATATGTTAAAGCAAACAAATATGACACTCTGTATAGTAATATAGATATTTCATTCATGAGAGAGTGATATTGCATATTTTCACCCGAGAAAGCATTGTTGACCGAGACGAAGCATTAATTCATGAATGTAATATTTATATACAGTAGAACTTCTAGGATTCCGAGTTGAGGGGCCACCTAGAAAAGTTCGAAACATCGCGACATCGACTCATGGATGGTAACCATACGTTTTTAGTTTCACATGTTGTGTAAAGTGTATATGACTGCCTCAAAACCATTTAAGACATAAACAGTCACTATAATTAATAATAATAAGTGCTAAATTTAACTTAATTTCGTGAAATTAAAACATTAAGTGTTTATGAGAAGGAGAAGAATTATCATTGTGATTAATGTGGCGCCACCATATGTAACATAATCAATGGTCTAGTCTAACTCAACGTATAGACACTTTCGTCTCTGACGTCAGTATCATATCTGTGGTTGTACCAAAAAGAACTCGTAATTATCATATCAAACACACACGCTTCATACTTAGACATTTTACTTAATATAAACACAGACGGGAAATTAGCAACTAAGCCAGACGACAAACGCGACTTTCCCATCGTATATTTTCCACATTTAAGTAGTAATATCCCTCAGTCACCCGCATATGGAGTTTATATTTCACAAATGATCCGATATGCCAGGGCGTGTACAACATATGAAGATTTCATATACAGAGGTAAACTACTCACTGACAAATTATTGACACAGGGATATCGAAAACCGCGTTTAATGTCAACGTTCCGCAAATTTTACGGTCGGTATAATAATCTTGTTTGCGACTACTCTGTTTCACTAAGTGAAATGTTGAGTTGCCTTTTCGTTGGCGGTTGTTGAGACGTCTGTACCAATTGTGACGAGGATACACTCCTCACGTGTTTCATTGGACTTGACTGTAGACTCACAGCGGGTGTGACCGGTTGACAGGGGGGATGCTTACTCCTCTATGGCACCTGATCCCACCTCTTGGTTTCTAGAGGTCCGTGTTTATCCATTTTTACCGGATTTGTATCTTTGTCCTGGACATTCTATTGATTTATACTTTGGTATCTGAAGTTTTTTATATTTATTCGTAAAAACACTTAAACCAAGTAAGTTACATAACAAATATGATACACCTATTAATGAAATCGGCGCCGGGTCATGTACATTTGAATTTTGTTTTTCATAGCATTACTAAAGCGCAATTTTAGATTTATAGCATACAGTGTACATATCATTTTATCTACTTCTTGTTTATACACAAAAGAAGCAGGTTATGGAAACAAGATATATGAACTTTTTTATTTAGATATGTATTTTCTGATTGTAAACACAGTATACGCCTCATAAATTAAAAAGGAATACATGTATATGAAAATATTTTGATTTTCAGGTAATCAAAATGCTGATCGCAGTTGTGATTGTTTTTCTATTGTGTTGGGGACCTAAAATTTCTTTTGATGTGACTACAAAACTCATGTTACTAGACGTCTTTTCACCGGAGGCATTTTATATAAGAGTAAGTTTCAATATATAAAAAAAATATAAAAAAAGATATAAAAAGGTGCTATTTATATAATAGTATACTGTGGTGTTTTGCGTCAAGGTGGGGAGACAGTGCGCGACGTCTCACTCTGTTAGTATTTATATAATAGTATACTGTGGTGTTTTGCGTCAAGGTGGGGAGACAGTGCTCGACGCCTCACTCTGTTAGTATTTATATAATAGTATACTGTGGTGTTTTGCGTCAAGGTTCGGAGACAGTGTCCGATGTCCCATATTATTAATATATGATGACTGCATGGCGAACACGCCCAATGACGACAAAAATGCGACATCATAATGATATCCGTTCCCATACAAAGAAAATGCTTTTGATGATTTGCTAAAATATAACAAATACAAATAGATACAGACATCCTACCTGAAACTATGTTTAATCATTCATAACATATAACAGCATATCATTTTAATATCATAGTATTAATAGACCATTTCCGATTTCTTCCGAAATCCGTTTTTTAATCCGGATTTTTCTTGTGCCGCTTCAACTTTGTTAGCCCTAGCTATTTCCGGTATGTGTATTTGCCTCGATCAAGAAATAAAATGCTCGATTTCATACAATAAATAAAAATGTCACAATATTCTATGTTTGGTATAGAGTGTAGACGTTAACGTAAATTTGTTTTGACATAAGTGACTAGTGACAATAATTGCCTTCCAGATATAACTGCTTTTTATTTCCTGATCACTGCAACGACACAAACCGGATATCGCTAGGGCTAACGAAGTGGAATCGGCGCATGAAAAATCCTGATCCAAAAACGGATTATGTAAGAACTCGAAAATGGTCTATTAAAGCAGCTCCTTGTTTAACAAATGCGGGAAATTGGATGTCTATTCGCTCTCACAGGAGCAACAGCTGTCCAGCCAGCAAAATGACGTTACAGTTTAATTTTGACGTCAATATTTAGGACATAACCATTTCGGCCAAGATATGACCATAAAAAGTCTCAAAAACGTTTGATTTGAATACGTTTTTGTAAAGAGTCACTGCTGAAGCGTCAAGTTGAAGTGGTCAGTCTTCTGCCTTCCTGTCTGGAGAATATTTAGGCTTCACATTGTACAGCTTCTGATACTGTAACTTTTCTAAATTATGTACGCGTGTTATCTATGAGTTTGCCGTTGCTCTTTCTATTTAGTATCTTTATTATCATTGTATCTATGGTATTGTATCTATATAAATATTCGTTTGAAGATAAACATATTTAGTTTACCTAATTTGTTATATATATTTTCTAACAATCTAACTTTTTTTCTATTTCAGATTGTAATTGACTGTTTGCCGTATATTCAATCGTGTATTAATCCCTTCATTTATTGCTTCATGTCTCAAAAATTTCGACGAAGTGTGAAAACGTCATGTCAACGATATTGTAGTAACTGTTTCATTTCTACGTGTTGTAAAGACAAATCTTCCACTCCATCGTTTGAACTCGTCAGCAATGGCTCGACACATACAAAGGTGTCCTTAAGAATAAGCAAAATGGATTCTGTGGACGATATCCCTTGCTCCTCAAGAAGTAGTAACTATCAGTCATAAATTGTAGGAGAATCATTTATCAAGTGTTTACACAGTCATCCATTTTTAGAATGATGAACGCTTTTTCTCGCAAATTTGGAGAATATGTACCTATATGTAAGTGAATGTTCGATTACCGATAATGGGATCTGCACTCTGTTTTCGAAGGTAAATTGTCGTCTGATTATTTTATGATATACATTCCAAAAATATTCGCAACTTAGCTAATGCTGCTTTAACATACATACCCACAACTGATGTCTACCAATATGTTATCGGCTATTTCATAATCAAATAATATCGAAACCAAAAACTAGAAAGACATATTTCTTGAACACTTGTAAAAACATATATAATCCGTAAATCTGCCAGCATCAATGTCCTGAATGCATTACTTATATATACGTCAAGTACTTTTATGTATGCCATAACTGTATTTTTATATAATCAATTACGTATTCACATTTTGTTTTAAGTATCCATTTTATGTCGTAAAACATACATTTTTGTTTTATTATTATAGGTAATCATTTCGATGTTGTCACTTGAAAATGGTATTTGACTAAATCACATGGATATGTACTTGCGATGATATGAATATTTGCAATAACACCAACAACTTTTATCATGTTTTTCGACTAAATTATTCAAAAGCTAAGGTAGTTATCTTTTTACAGTGGTTACTCTTAGATGGATTTGGCTGTGCATTTAAATTTATTATTTGGCATTGTATGATATCACTTTTCCTTCAGAAAATCTATTTTAAATTGGAGTTCATCTGATTCTCAGAGAAACAATCATCTTGAGCATTACAACTTTGGTATTGTCTACAATATTTCTGTAAATCTGTTTTAATGCTTTTTAAAATTAATATATTAGATTTTATTATAGTTTTGTGGTATACCAAAATGATCAAAAACAATACAATCTGTTGGTGAATATTTGATAAGAGTAGTCAACTGATGGACGCAAAGGTATTCAAAACCTTTTTAAATGGAGAATAACTGGAACAAGTTTCGGGAATAAAAATTTATAGCTTTAGGAAGACGCCTACTTAAAAGGTAAAAGTAATTAATTTACCATAGACAGCTGAAATCAAACAGCTTTTAGAAAATTGAAAGACGAATCATTTTCTAAAATTGAAAGTGTCAAGCCATACTCTTTATATGATTATTCCGCATATAAACTAAAAAACGAGATATTATTTGATATCTTCGACAATTGTTTCAACACTAAGAGTGGTACCTCGAAATTTGAATATCTTCGTCCAATACTGCTCAGACACAGTAATATTCCTTTTCTCCCGCATATGGTATTTATATCTCGCAGATGATCTGATATGCCAATGCGTGTTCAACATATGAACAATTCATACACAGAAGCAAACTACATACAAATAACTTATTGTCGCAAGGATAATAGCGTTTACTTTCAGCATTTCACAAGGAATTATTTCGTTTGAATTTGATTATGAACTTACTGTGTGTCTTACATGGGGTGTTCAATCCGCCATGGCACTTGGCCTCACATATATATTTTCTGAAGTTCGTGTTTGCTGCACATTGTCTCCTGAACCTCCCGACTGTTATCACTTTGATATTTGTGATTTTATATAAAGTGAACTTATGTTCTATTAAATTTCTAATAAACAAAGATGTAAACTTTTACTGAATATTTACATGCTTTAATAGAGGCTTTTATGTCGATACCACTTTATTTATTATATATATACTACGGGATGTTTAAACATCGATTACATAATGACTGATATCAGCTCAGAATCAAACTGTAACTCGGTGTAATAGTAAGCATGGCACAGTAACTATAGCTTTTAGCAGAGATCAACATTTCCGGTACTGCATCACAATGAGTGTATCTCCATAGATTTGTAAAATAAATTCTTTTAAAAAGCAATTGGAATAGCACCTTTTATGTCTGTGTAATATCCGACAATTTGGAACTATTCCTTCAGTCTGGAAAATAGAGTTGAATCATCATGTGCTTGATTATTCCTACATATTAATCATACTCTCAGATAAATAAATCCATTCAAGCAGATATTGATTGAAGAAAATTATTTTTATTATTATTATTTATTGTTTAATCTTAACTGAAGATTGTTGCCTTTGGTGTATTTATTCATTAAAGAATTATAAGTAAGTGATTTTATGTTGTTTTCATTTTGTTTTTTTGAATTTAGCATATGTTAATGAAACCACTGGCATTCACAACAGATATTTACACTGTATATATTGTACTAAGTAGTTTGGTTATTGATCGAGAATTTGACTTTCCAATATCCTTCGGGTAATTTTTCTATACTTAATTGTTTTTTTTTTTCTTTTAGAAGTTCAATGGCACGATAAATTGTATTTATTTAAAACGAAATATTAATTCCAGTTAGGTAAGATACTTTCAAAATGTTAAACAGACATCTGTATACTCAAAAAGTGATCATTGACCAAATACTGAAGAACACCTTGTACACTCCCACAAAACACAATCCTTGGCGGAATCTATAATACACACAAGGATTTAGCAATCTATACGCATCGGAAAAATGGTTTTAAAAAATCCCCTTGAACCCTACTAGGGTTTGTCCTGTATCCACTGGAGCCATTAATCAACCTCCAGACCCCTTGTCGAAATTTGTAGTTTATTTTGCTTTGACATAGATTATCTTTACATTCATAATAATTCATAGATAAACTGCATATTTTACTTAATTACGATATTGTTATTAAATATTATACAAATAACTACAGTTGAAATATTAAAATTGTGAATTAACAAATTCAATTCATAAATTAAGGTAGATAACATCATTTAAATTCTTAACTCCTTAAAAGCTAAAATGGTCATCTTTTTACATTGGTTGCTTACTTTTAGACCGATTTGGCAACATATTTAGGTTTGACCTTGTATGATACCACTTACCCTTTTGGGAATATTCATCTATTTTTAATTCGAGCTCAAATGGTCTTATTGACAGATATGATCGTCTTGGGCATTTGTTTTGGTTGTTGTTTTTTTTAATATTTTCTCTTTTTTGCAAAACAATTACTTTGGTATTATGTTTATAAATAAACAAACCTAAATTAAGGTTTTGATGTACATTAAACCATGAATAATTCATGTCTGAAAGGATTTCAATTTAACTGGCGATAATTTCATTACCATATCCTTTTGCAATGACACGCCAAACAGGAAAACATTGGAATAGAATTGTGAATACTAGGCATACCATATGAATACATGAGTAAACAGATTTATTGTCAATCAAAACATTTTTTGTCGAAAAAGATATATCAAAATACTGATAAAGCAATCAATATATGTTTTTATACATTGGAAATCGTAAAATTGTCTTATCTATTGAGATTTGTAAGGATGATATCGAAAACAAAACATTGAGTTAATCAATCTTACGTGCAGACGTACCTTTTTCAAGTGTACATGCACTAAAAGATAATTATCTCTACTGATCACGTGTCGCGTGGATTTATTTCCTTAAATGCAAGAAATTAATTTTTCTTTAAACAAAAATATATATATGCTTGATAAAGATAAAAATATGAAATTTTGTGAAAAGGCACTAATGGATTTTAAATTGTATTACATTATTAATTTTGTAAACAATTAAAAACGAATTAAGCAAGTATATGTACATATTATTTCATTTCCGCTGTCAGTAATTATATAGCTTAATGGTGTTTTACTGAAAATAGACGTCGACATTTGTATTATTAACATACTATATTGTAGTTCAGTTTATCCATTTGACCTGGCATTTATAGGGGCATTAGCTGTGTTAAAAAATGTTAATTCAAATTTGTCTTCTTTTACTACTTGTATATGATGTAAAATAACAAATAAGAGATATACACAGGCATACGAAATCTAATATTCCTATATATTTTGTGAAAATAAGGTCAAGGCCAGTTTGGTATTCATATGTAAATAGTAAGGATGAGTTAAGTGCAAGTGAAAAAGTGCCAAACCTTCGTGTCTCAAACAATTTTCACAAAATGTATAGGGTTTTAAGAATTTTTATGCCCCTGTATATCTCTTTTTTGTTATTTTTTTATCAATCTAAGTAGTAAAAAGGAAAAACAAAATTTGGGGAAGAAACACAGCTAATGCCCCTTTAAGGAAAGTCACTAAATTCACTTAATACTCAAGCTTAATTAACATTACATGTATATGATTTTAACATAATTTATACTGCGAAGGGATATTTATATAGGGATTGTGTTTTTTTTCATTTCTGAAAAACAATGAGTATAAATGCAATAGATTATGGAAAAATCTGTGCAGCACGAAGTGCTTGACAAAGTTGCACTAAGCCTAACTCTCTTATTTTTCTGTTGTAACTTCGAAGCTAACTTTCATTTCTGTGCCAGACTGTGGTTTGTGGTTCTGGTCATAACATAACCTAGATATATCGCGATATGGGCATGTAAGCTGTACAACGTGCTACAGATGTTTTCTCGTGTTTCCGTTTCTGTGATTCTTATTTGTTTTGTGGTAGGCCTAATGTATGGCTTTTAAGATTAAATATATAAGAAATAAATATGTGATATTCTATTCTTTATTGATTCGTTCATGTATTCTTACGCTGAAAAGTAAAGCAGTTTATACTCGGGGCATGCGACTGCAAATACTGAATATACAATATATCGCTCTATATACTTGCAATGAAGGACATTTCAGTCGGTATGTAAATATATACTTGTACAACGTATATTTCATACAGATGTAATTAATGAATTTTGAAGAGTTTTTACACCACACTCAAGAAATTTTCAGTTGTATGGTGGCGTCCAGTTTATAATGATGGAGGAGAGAACCTGGTTACAAGAGACAACTGGCCTTCCGCAAGTAAAATTGCAAAATTTCTTTTAAAAAAAACTTAGGTCCCAGCGGGTTTTGAACTTGTACTGATCAAAAGTGAGAGATGCTTTAAACACTTGTGAACAATGAAATATATTGTTCTATTGAAGAACATTTCAGAGAGGGTCTTAATGTGGATTAAAAAAGAAATGATATATTTCCAACACGAATCAAGTAATTTTACAAACAACTATTATAACAAAATTATAAAGGTGAGCTTGATTTTTGTAAATGTTGTTACTTCAGGCCTATAAATTGTAGTGTTTGCACTTTTTATACACAGGAGTGATGAGTTGTTGTTACAAGTAAATGAAGAATTTTGATTGAAGTCAAATGTTCTATACTTTAACGGTCGATGTAATAAATACTTTACAATTACCAAATTTAATTAAATGAACACCGAATGTGTTAGAGTTACATATTCTGTTATTATCTTATTGTCAACGGGGGTCGTTTACTCCTCCATGACACTTGCTTCCAACTTATTTATAGAGTATAGATAAATGAAACGTAAGTAAGAGACTCCAAACATCTGTAGACGTCATGTCGATTACCAATATGTTAACTTGATATCAATTTAAACTACTATCACACTGATGTTTATATTCAAAGCATATTAGATTTCATACTTACTGTAGGTTAATTTTGATGACGATTTCGATTTAACTGTCCCTATGGGTATTGATTTCAAGTATATTTAGACAAGATATTGATTTTATAATAAAAATTCGAAGCAAATTTAGTTTGTTTTCATTTTATCATATATTTGATGTCTGATATCCTGTTGACGAGAATTTGGAGATTTAATTTTAAAAACAGTGTGATAAACTCAGCTTTCCTTTCAATAACCGTCTACATTCATTTCTCCCATATGTTCTCGAAGACATTAAATCCGCTCAATAGTTGATCTTAACTCACATTTTATGATTTAAAAATGTACACACATAATGTATGCTGTAACTAGATATTAATGCTGTATACAATTGTAAATATTGATGTAATAGATTTGTTGATTTGTAAAACATTTCAGCAATACATAAAAGTTTAGGTATATACTTTAATTCCAATACTATGTTCTAGAATTTTTTTTCCATTTGGGGGAAGAATCACTTTAAACTGGTTACAACAGAGCTAATATAGATGTAAAAAGGGTGTTAACTAGATAATAATATCACAGTATACTAGCTAGTATAGATGTAAAAAGACTGTAAACCAGGTATACTAGCTAATATTAATGTGATAGAGTGAACGCGATAACAATATCATAGTATACTAGCTGGTATAGAGGTGACAAAGTTAACGCGACAATAATATCATAGTATACTGTCTAGTATAGAGGTGAGAGTGTAAACGCGACAATAATATCATAGTATACTGGCTAGTATAGAGGTGAGAGTGTAATGCGACAATAATATCATAGTATACTGTCTAGTGTAGAGGTGAGAGTGTAACGCGACAATAATATCATAGTATACTGTCTAGTATAGAGGTGAGAGTGTAACGCGACAATAATATCATAGTATACTGGCTAGTATAGAGGTGAGAGTGTAATGCGACAATAATATCATAGTATACTGTCTAGTATAGAGGTGAGAGTGTAAACGCGACAATAATATCATAGTATACTGGCTAGTGTAGAGGTGAGAGTGTAACGCGACAATAATATCATAGTATACTGTCTAGTGTAGAGGTGAGAGTGTAAACGCGACAATAATATCATAGTATACTGGCTAGTATAGAGGTGAGAGTGTAATGCGACAATAATATCATAGTATACTGTCTAGTGTAGAGGTGAGAGTGTAACGCGACAATAATATCATAGTATACTGGCTAGTATAGAGGTGAGAGTGTAATGCGACAATAATATCATAGTATACTGTCTAGTGTAGAGGTGAGAGTGTAACGCGACAATAATATCATAGTATACTGTCTAGTATAGAGGTGAGAGTGTAACGCGACAATAATATCATAGTATACTGGCTAGTATAGAGGTGAGAGTGTAATGCGACAATAATATCATAGTATACTGTCTAGTATAGAGGTGAGAGTGTAAACGCGACAATAATATCATAGTATACTGGCTAGTGTAGAGGTGAGAGTGTAACGCGACAATAATATCATAGTATACTGTCTAGTATAGAGGTGAGAGTGTAACGCGACAATAATATCATAGTATACTGGCTAGTATAGAGGTGAGAGTGTAACGCGACAATAATATCATAGTATACTGTCTAGTATAGAGGTGAGAGTGTAAACGCGACAATAATATCATAGTATACTGGCTAGTATAGAGGTGAGAGTGTAACGCGACAATAATATCATAGTATACTGTCTAGTATAGAGGTGAGAGTGTAACGCGACAATAATATCATAGTATACTGTCTAGTATAGAGGTGAGAGTGTAACGCGACAATTATATCATAGTATACTGTCTAGTATAGAGGTGAGAGTGTAAACGCGACAATAATATCATAGTATACTGTCTAGTATAGAGGTGAGAGTGTAACGCGACAATAATATCATAGTATACTGGATAGTATAGAGGTGAGAGTGTAACGCGACAATAATATCATAGTATACTGTCTAGTATAGAGGTGAGAGTGTAACGCGACAATAATATCATAGTATACTGTCTAGTGTAGAGGTGAGAGTGTAACGCGACAATAATATCATAGTATACTGTCTAGTGTAGAGGTGAGAGTGTAATGCGACAATAATATCATAGTATACTGTCTAGTGTAGAGGTGAGAGTGTAACGCGACAATAATATCATAGTGTACTGGCTAGTATAGAGGTGAGAGTGTAACGCGACAATAATATCATAGTATACTGTCTAGTATAGAGGTGAGAGTGTAACGCGACAATAATATCATAGTATACTGTCTAGTGTAGAGGTGAGAGTGTAACGCGACAATAATATCATAGTACACTGGATAGCATAGAGGTGAGAGTGTAAACGCGACAATAATATCATAGTATACTGGCTAGTATAGAGGTGAGAGTGTTAACGAGATTTCTTAATGTCATAGTATACTAGATAGTAAAGATGTTAGAGTGGTAACAATTTCACAATTGTTCTTCATTTTCAGACCATTAACACATCTAATTTGTTGTGTTCTACTGTGCTTGTTTTTGATTATCAATTGGTTCTAATTTATGTTTACTTTAAAAGAACGTAGTAGTATTGGATCTTTCCTAAGGTCGACTGTAAAATAGTGTATGAATTTTTTCAAAGCCCAGTTTGTTTTATATATCATGTTTTGAATTTATTTTAGAAATATTAGCTAATCTCTATCCAGAAAAAGGGTACATGTCTAAGCATTGCTACATCCATTTATTTAATAGTATGACATTGTGCTTTGATGTTCTATCAAATGATCTGTAAAGTATTTCACGTTCTATCCTTTGTTATTTTTTGGTTCTCCATTGCACTAGAAATGCATTTTCGTACTCACTGGTCGCGAATATGGCGACAAAGCTGTCAGAGCTGATTGAAGTTCATATAGATAGTGTTTCTATTGATATAAAACAATCAGCGATTCTTCAACAATAGATATCTAATTCCTACTTACATCGTGAGTTTTGTCTTTAAGTACCATATATTTCAGCAAAATTATTCCTCGGTGAATATAGGTTGTACAACATTTCATGGAAAGCATCATTCTGAAGACAAAATAATCTTTTCAGTCAGACATTACACATCCTCAACTCTATATGGAATCAATTTACAATATTTATCTCGTTTATTCGGTCGCGTCAACACATTATTCGAAATTATTCAATAACTCCTGGACCTTTAAAGAAGGTACAGAAGAAATCATTTGTCAGACATTGTGTGATAATCGTCTTTAATATTCATGTATAACTAAAGTACATTATATCATCATTTCTGTACTGTGGTCTTCTTGCGACACGGTCAAACATAACACAAGCATTAACCATGACCATCTCAATGGATAATCTGTGCATTTGACGGTTGTTAACGAACAGTAAAACCCATAAATATTATTATAATGGTAATATCATCCCTAAGGGACGATCACTGGCCTCTAATCTGGTTTGACGAAAATGGTACATGACTATTGCATGCAGGTAAAGCCATGTTTAAACACTTTGGTAATGGTCACTTTAAAGGGTTTATGATGACTCTTACACATAAAAATTAGGGTTAGTATTTAGAATCCATGATGAAATACAAATCCCAGGTCATTGATTTTGTTGACTTGCGCTGTGTCTGTTAGTCTTTTCTGTTAAAGGGACATTGCCTGTGTTTACAACAAAAAATCGATTTTTTACTACTTTTACGACTTTTACTTGATGTAAATAACAAATAAAAGCTATACACAAACATGAAAAATCTTATTTTCCTGTGTATTTTTGTGCAAATAAGGTCAGGTCCAGTGTGGTGTTAATATACAAATAGTAATGTTGAGTTATAATAATCAAAGAACCTCTATATATCTGTTATGAACCCAAAGTTGAGATTCTTAGGATAACTTAAAAGATTATCTAGGGATTATATTTTTAAATTCACTGGTCCACCACGGATGGCATTGTAGAATGGTAGACTCCCTCTCACTATAGTAAGACCAACACAGGTACCTAAAAATTAATCTACATTTCCTATAAAACTAATCTTTCATTTGCAGCCACCTTTGAATAAAGACAAAATAAAAAATATAAAGAGAACCTTAGTTGGAAGAGCTCCAGAACTTCAACATAACTGGTCCTGGTTCGATCCCCGGCAGTGTCAGAATATCCTGTCCGCAAAGCTTTATGCCTTGATATAGGTTCTATGATGTCCAAATCGATCCCGTATTCAGACTATAAAAAGTGCAGTGACACTTAAAAAGCCATTGGAGACATGGACCACCCCAGAGTAACACACGGGACCAGTTGCAATGGATTTAGTATATGTCTAACAAGATATATTTTCACATGTTTACAAACACAGTCTTAAATCATAACATGGGTGACATACATGATTTCGACAGAAATATATTAGAGCTACGTAATACGGAGTCACGTTTTACGAGCACTCTACATCCCCATTTTTTGGAGAATAGGTTGTATTGTTTGGGTTTTTGAGAGAATGAGGATGTGCTCCTTTACCTTGGTAGATATAAAGTCACAATGTTCGTCAAGTCAAACCAAGGCAAACACACACCAAATAAAAGCTTCAAAACAATCTCTAACAAGTGGGTCCGGAGCCATCAACCTTACATTATAAAAAATCAAGTTATCAAAAATGTAAAATTACCGGAATAAAATGTCTCAAGACAATGCCAAAAACTCAAGACAAGGGTTTCAGATAGCAAAGTCATAGCCTCATCGAAACACTCAACAAAAAATATAAACTAAATGTCTACACAGTATATCAGGAAATATGGACAGATTAATCATTTATGTTACCGACAATACAAACATATTGATAAACATATGTATCATGTGCTTACATATGTCTTGTCAGGAAGGTGAAATTCCAGAGGATAAATTAGGTACAGATTTGACTGTTGTATTAACTGTTTGTTTGTTTGTTTGTTTGTTATTGTTTAACGTCCCACTCAAGAATCTTTCGCTCATATGGAGACGTCACCAAATGCCGGTGAAGGGCTTCAAATTTTAGCCTATTCTTGGCACTTTTGGCCATTGAGCAGTGAGGGTTCTTTAACGTGCCAACACCTACTTCAACACGGTACCTCGGTTTTTACTGTTACTGTCTCATCCGCAGGACAGGAAACCAACCTGTCGCCGGCTGGGCTCGAACTCACAACCTCACGATCAAGAGTCGAGCGCGCTACCAACTGAGCCAGGCCAGCTCTGTTGTATTTGCACCGTGATGCGCCTGAGAGCGGCCATCAATGCCAAATGCTCGAGGTGCAAATGAAATCTGCAATGTCTCTGAGGATTCTTAAGTGACACTACAAACTGCCAATTATAATTTAGACACACCTGTGACGTCACCAAGCCTAGTGGAAGTCCGTGGTACTAAAAAAGTATATGCCTCCGTTTAGAATATGTTGTTAGCTATGGCAATTAAAGAAGTCTCAAGTACTTCATTGCCATTTTTTATCTTTGTTTAATTTTTTTTATCAATAGCATAGTGTCTAAATTTAGTATAAAGGTTTCATCACCCCACTTTATAAAAGGTCTTATTGTTAATGAATTCCGTTACTCTTGGTATATACCAGAGATATTTATCAATTTTGTACACGTGTGTCAATCGAACTTGTCATATACATGTATATATTAACGTATTCTACGGGACCATCAAGACAGCTTTCGCAAAAGGTATTTGAATTTGAATCAAAATAGTAGTACCAACTTTTTCAACAGCGAAAACTCAGTACTTTCACTATCGAATGTCTGAATTTTGACTTTTCAAGTTATCACTTCGAAACGTTTAGATTTTGTAGACCCAAATACTTGTTTCACAACATCCCCAATTTTTCTGGAATTCAAAACATAGGTTTCATGTTCATTGTGTCTATGTTCTGTTTTCACAAAATTTCATTACTGTACCGTCGGGAATAACTCTAGCCTTTTTAATTCGAATTTATATCTAATTTATTGATATTTACATACCGACTGCAATTCCCTTCATTGCAAGTATATAGAGTGGAATGTTTCATATTCTGGTAAACGCAGTCAGCGATTTGACTACGTGCCCCGAGTATTAAACCACTTTACTTTTCAGCGTAAGAATACATGAACGAATCAATAAAGGATAGAATATCACAATGTTTATTTTTTCTTATATATTTAATCTTAAAAACCATACATAAAGCCTATCACAAAGGAAATTCACTGAAAGAAATCGGAAAACACGAGACTACATCTGTAGCACATTGTACAGCCTACAGGCCCATATCGCGATATATCTAGGTCATGTTATGACCAGAACCACAGACCATCGTCTGGCTTCAGTTACAAAAGAAAAAAGAAATTAAGGCCTAATGAAACTTTGTCAAGCATCGTCTTGATAAATAAGTTGATTTGTTTGCCATCAATGGATATTCATATAAGAAACAATTCGTCACCCGCATCGTGTGAAATTAGGTCGTGTGAAATGGGCCCTGCATACGTAGGTTACGTACCAATCAGTCACTGTGGTTCCCAGCTGCTTGGTAAAAATTGAAATAAAAGGGTTACTTTCAGTTGTCATCAATGAATATTAGCTGTCTCACTTCTTGTAAGTCACACGTATATCCCATTTATAATATCAGAATCAATCGCAAACTCGTTGTAAATACATTATTCAGATACTCAGGGCGCAGCCATTTGCAATTTCTATTCTCTTGGATTTAACCTTCCGGTTACCAAGCAGACGAATATTCTAAAATAATTGAAAACCAATCTGACACTTACTCAAAATTTTCCACAATATTTTCTTTCAAAATGGTATAAAAAGAAGCAAATAAACCTTAATTCCATTTAGTTTTCCGGACAGAAAAGGGGAACTACTTCTCATGTCAAAACAGCTGTTGAGCGATACGTCATATGTAAACACCCCCCCCGCAAAAAGTATCCCGGAATGAATTTAGTATCCAGTAGACATACACAGAAAATGGTAATATATATAAATATAAGGATTGTTTTTCATTTTTTTGACTTCATTCGAATATAATGGCAGTGCATTATGGAAAAAAAATTCTGTGCAGCACTTCGTGCTGCACAGAATTTTTTTCCATAATGCACTGCCATTATATTCGAATGAAGTCAAAAAAATGAAAAACAATCCTTAATTAAAAAAACATTTTGATTGTAATAGTAATATAGATTTTTAAAACATCTGATTATAAAGGAGATATTGGCTAAGATATGTACGAAAACTTCACCGTCAGATTTTATTTTTAAATCTTATCATTGATGTGATACGACGTTCAACTTTGAGAATATAGTTGGAATGAATACGGATTCCAACAATGAAAGGGATTCATCATTTATGGATGAAGAGAACTAAAAGAAAGTGTAATACAGAAATAGGTAGATAATTTGCGGAAAAAAGATAGCATAGATAGCCGAAAAAAGATGAAATCCCAGAACTACAAATAAAAACTCTGCCCTACAGATTGCAGAAGAGTTATGATATAATAATCTCAGATACCAAAGCATTAATCAATAGAATGTCCAGGACATAGATACAAATCCGGTAAAAATGGACAAACACGGACCTCTGGAAACCAAGAGGTGGGATCAGGTGCCATGGAGGAGTAAGCATCCCCTGTCGACCGGTCACACCCGCCGTGAGTCCACAGTCAAGTCCAGTAAAACACGTGAGGAGTGTATCCTGATAGTAAGTGATCAAGTTGCTTAATACCATAGAATAGAAGATTCCTTTTCTGTCATAAACCAAAGAAAGATTTCATGGTAAGCAATATCAATGTCCACAACCATTTCCTCTACCTTCATCTCAACATTTCCACTTCCCCCTTACTTCTGGCTCGTGGAAGGTTCTAGATTTTAATTGCTAATACATCTATAGAGGTTTAAACTCTATCAAAGGTCCTAGAACCATATGATCATCTGAAAATAAACGCCAGATTCCAAAATGACTCCAATACATGGTGACAAAGTTAAGGGTATCCTTCGAGGGGTCTCAAAACGCATGAAAACATTAACATTTCGACATATCTTTCCCCTAACCTCATGTAAAATATTCTAATAGGTAAGAAAACGGTTTTGGTAAACAATTTTTCAGTTTTTTTCAGATAAAAGATCCCTTTCTGGGGTAAGAGCGTTTTCACCTAAATTTTCGGAGCAAATTGTTACTTAAAGGACCAAAACCTTTACTTTATTAAATCTTACCCAAACCTACACCTAACCATTTCCCCAAACCGATCATCCATGTATATATCCCTAATTACATTGTATCGATATCTTTAGATAAATCGTATGTTAGATATAACACCACTAAACAGCCCTTAGTGGTGTAGACAGACAGATAATATATTCAATCAATAATGAGTTTTATTTGTGTATGCAAATATTAAATATGTTTACATCATTATGTGAAATATTGTTCACACAAAACATTAGGTGAAAATTTAAAGTATTAGAATGCGAAATATGTAGACTTCTGGAATAGTTAAGCATTTGAAGTTTACATTTCACCGACTGGATTCATATCTTTCCGTCCATTCGTCTGTCTGCGTCAAAGGTTTGGTAAAGGTTGTAGCGTTTTTTTCTGTTGTGAGAAAACCGTTCACAATATCACGTGGGTAGCTTCCCATTTTGGAGTATGTTGAGTACGACCTTCACTTTTTACATTTGACCTTGAAACCCAGGTTTTGCTTTGCAATTTGGCCATACCAGATTCCTGGAAAATTATTTCAAATTGTTACAGTAACATAAATGAATTACATCTATATAATTATAACATTATCTTTTGACGAATGCATGTTTACTTTATCTTTCAATTTCAGTTGTTTAAAACTTCTTATTTCTAACAGAAGTGCTCAGATATTGTTACATGAGAATGAACGCATTGAATCGAATGGTATACTAGCACTGGAATATCAAATATCAGTAAAAATCCCTGCTTGATATATTAGTCGTATAATTTCTTACAATTTATTAGTTATCAGGAATTCTGTCTCATAAATGTAGTCTCCACGGACAGTGTCGTTTCACAGCTTGTCTTTGAGTCTACTGAGTCCATTTTTCTTAGACGCATCTTATGCAGATTTTCAAGGCTTGCGTTTTGTTTGTCTTTTATACTTCCTGTACTGGAGAAGCTTGTGTTTCTTATAGTAGTAGCACCCTTTCTCCTTGCAAAGACATTATAAACTCTAATCAACATTTCTCTCCGTAGAAGTACGTAAATCCAAGGATCCAGTAATTGGTTCCAAGATGCAAAACGTATGGCCAAAATGTCTGCCCGAAAGTCGTTGGCAAAATGATTGGAAGAGTTGATGAAAACTCGTATCTAAAAATAAATGTTTATATACGTGTTAACGTGTATACAATATGATTTTGTTATATGCGATATATTATGATCATTTTTCTTTTAATTAAATATCAATATAATATTTTAAGGTATATTATATATAATTAATGTAGTGATAATTAAGATAATTAAAGATTGAACTAACCATCAATGGCGTCCAGCAAACAGCAAAACATAACAAAATAACTGACAGAAATATTAGGATAAATATTTCGTTCCGTCTGGTTCTGACTTTGTTGCTGCCTACACTTCCACGTCGGGCGTTTAAATTCCCGTGTCCGATAGCCAATGCATAAATAACAGAACCGTTAAAAATCGTAGCTATAATTATAACCATCAATCCCAATGTTCCATAAAAATATGAATACACTTGATCAATCGTATGTGTTCCTAAGTAGTCAAAGAAACACCAAGTGTACGGAAAATGTTTCTCAATATGTCCAAATCCCATCAATGGAAGTAACGCAATAAAAAGGGCCACCACCCAAAGTCCAACCAAAGCAACATGCACGCGTCTTCTCTTTTGTGTGGCATTGTAAAAGAAAGGATGCCAAACTGCCAAGTATCTATCAAAAGACATTGCCCCAACAATAAACATTGTAGCCATACTAGCAAATATCAGCATAACAGACAAGTAGTTACAAGTTGCTTGTCCTCCAACCCATTTGAGATTATTAGCGTACACCATAAAGGCAATAGGTGATGTTGTGAGTATTCCAAATAAGTCAGTTATTGCAAGTGCACCAACAAGTCTGTAGAAAATTTTCCATTTATGTTGTCTGGAATGTCTTATTAAAACTGCTATAGCCAATAAATTTCCGATTACTCCAAATGTGAATGTAATAGCTGATGGAACTGGAGATACTTTCTTGGAGAAAAGCGGTGTCAAAGTTGAATTTGTTATGTTTGAGGCATTGAATTCCATGACAGCAATTAAAATTGTATTTAAATAGTCTTAGGTTCTTACTGTTTCCAGATCCACCTGCATTTTACAGATAAGAACAAACAAAACTAATTAATTCTAATGCCTAACAAATATTTTGAAACCAAATCAGCACGAGGTATTTCAACAATATGTTAAAACTGTCAGTCAGTTATCCACAGTTTGAGATATTTAATCAATATACAATCTACACGTGTGAACGGAAACGGAATTGTGTTCGGTTCATCGCTAGTATAGAAAAATAATGAGCGTCATTGGCTGGTGTATATAGATCAATATAAACTTTGAGATAGTTCATGTGTTGACACCAAATGATCATTGTTTATCACCACTTTCGCTTTTCCTGTTGACAAAAGTTTAATTTGTCGGTGGTTTTATGACCTCATTCTTACTGTATATCTCTTAAGAATCACTGCAACTTGGCCGAACCTTTTTGCTAACGGTAAAAAGTAACTTAGAGAAACATTTGTTCAGACATTTGACGTATATTAGGTAGACTGAAATAAAAGTCATCCTGTGTTCAAAGATATGTCATATCTATGAACTTTTGTATCATAATCTTAATATTCACTCATTATCGAATGCGTTGCAGCGTTTCGTGGTATCTAAATGTTTTAGTCACCTTGAAGACCTTTGATATCATTTGACATTCAATAAGAAATCTGAGTCCTAGTGTTGCCAAATTATTTAATGTTATAAGTGTTATGGCTTTATATGTGAAATAATTTCAAAATTTTCATCCAACATCTGAAATGTAATTTAATGCAATATCTATTTGTCAGAATTTTAAACATGTTTTTATTTGTTTTGACTAATTAAAGCAGAGAATTGTGCATTTGAACCATATCAAAGTTTTAAAAACGTCAGTCGTCGGTCAGATGGTATTTAAAAGTCACATTTCGGGGTGTATGCAGTTTACAAAAGCATCCTTTATACATGACAATTAATCGTTGACATGAACTTAAGTCTCTCTCTCTCTCTCTCTCTCTCTCTCTCTCTCTCTCTCTCTCTCTCTCTCTCTCTCTCTCTCTCTCTCACACATCTTATGGCTCAGGGCATTCATTCATGTAACGAATTCCTTATTACCTATGTCCAGCGATATTTTATCTATTTCCAATATGCCCAATAATTTCATTTAATAATATACAATTTTCTGACGCTATGATGATTTTAATTACTTGAATCAATGGAATAATTCTCGCACACATATGTGTTATCGACTATTGCACGCAGACGACAAAATCAACGGAAGGAAAAATATTATATATCTCTATTATCTGGAGCACTTTGATTCATTCTCGTAAGAATAATTAATTACACCTTGTATTATACATGTGTAATAATGCGTCAAATATTTGCATTTATGTGATCAGAAATGATACTGAACGATAAGTCATGGAAGCGAGAAAAACTAAATCGACACGTATTGTTCACACTGGGATGTATATCTAGTTTTACCTTCGATCCCATGAATTATGATTAAGGTGTTACATGTTGCATTCTTAAATGTACTAGTAATTTTCGATTGTGCTTTTAATTATTCAAACTGATTGTATAGAGATATCATATTAGTTGATTTTATTCCTAAATATTTGCATTTATATGAAAACCAATCGATGGAGAATTCCGCCTGACAAACGAATCCGAAGTGATATTTCAATATGATAGTTTAAACATCTATATCCTCCATTTTACTTCACTGTCAATGATAGTTCGCTTTCGCTTTCATAAGTAATCTAATACACATGCTTAGGAGAAAAAGATTCAACGCAAATGTACAAACACATCTGGGTTTTCAAATCTCTTAGGTAAAAATATCAATGTGTTACAAAATAATATCCATTATATACTCAATCAGAAATGAAACCTGACACTTTATATTTTGATTTATTTGCTTTTTGTCTTCATATAAAATATCTTTTTGGCCCCTACCCTAAAATGATGTCAATATATATCGACTCTAGGTCGTAATAAGTCAATAACATGCTAATGTGTTGAAAAAAGCATTGGTCTTCAATGTACTACAAGTTGTAAAACCGTATTTTGACTGTGTTGCCGGTGAAATGATAAACTAGACAGTGTCAGGTTTCTTCTTTGGCTGGGTACAGTTACCCATACGGTGTAACATTACAATAAAAATTGGAAATCAAAATGTATTTTATAAAGATTTGTGTAACAACGGTAGAAGATGTGTCGGATACTTTGTAAACAGTAAAAAAATCAAAATGATAAATGTCATTGAAGAAATAGTTGTTTTATAAGACATTATTCAAACTGAAAGTGCACCTTATCCTTTCCCCCATTAAATATAAAAAATATTTATAATAGCAGAAAAGAGACAAAACATATGTATACATCACTGTGTTTATGAGGATTGATTGATTGATTTAGTGTTGAGCTTCATGAAGCGAGATCAGATGAGTAAGGGGTCGTTAAATCAACTGAAAGCTACAATCATCCATGGCAGTCATAGCAATGGCAGACATGTAGGCAGCGTCATTGTTCCGGTGAAACAAGATGCCTTAACAGAGCTTTCCATGGCGCCTGATCTAGATGTTTTCTCTTTTTTGTCTAGAACGTGATGCATAATATGTCACCCATAACAATATCATGGACATTAGTGACCATTTCATGCGTTGCCACAGTGACGTGACTTCCAGGACGAAGTTCATCCTGAAGGCCCTTTTTTAAATTCTGTCCACACATCTTTTCATGGTAGCATATGAAAGGGCATCCTCTTCTAATATTGCTACCATATCAGGATGAATATCTTTGGTGCTAGACCTTTCTTTAATAAATATTGAAGCAGATATAAATATTTGGTGTTAGGTCATGAAAAACCTTATTTTGTCAAGGAACACTCTGATTCCAATAACAAGTACACTGAAGACGATATAATCAAGATGCTGGGGTTTCTAGTAGACAACATCTTCCTGTTTTTTTGCGGGAAAAGTTTTCCAACAGATTGTCGGCATTCTAATGGATAACAATTGTGCACCTCAATTGGCTGACATATTTTTGTATTCTTATGAAGCGGAATTTATACAGTCTCTGCTCTCCAAAGGATACAAACAGTTAGCATCTCGGTTCAATTTTACTTACAGGTATATCGACGATGTTCTGTCCATAAATAATTCAGAATTTCAGATTTACCTCGCCTAGATGTATCCAGTTGAGCTAG
The DNA here is from genome assembly GCA_030159075.1 of Atrina japonica. Taxonomy (NCBI): domain Eukaryota; kingdom Metazoa; phylum Mollusca; class Bivalvia; order Pterioida; family Pinnidae; genus Atrina; species Atrina japonica. Next base: position 269,414 of record BROG01000200.1, read on the forward strand.
AGATCAATGAGACGACAGAGAGCAACACATCTGCTTCTTACCTAGATTTACTCCTGTCGATTGGAAAAGACGATCAACTTCACACATCCCTCTATGACAAACGAGACGATTTCAATTTCCATATCACAAACTTCACGTTTCTAAGTAGTAATATTCCATCTTCTCCTGCCTATGGCGTTTTCATTTCACAACTTATACCTTATCCCAAGGCATGCTCTTCTTATGAATGTTTTATTCTGAGAGCTAAACGACTAGCCAATAAACTACTTACATAAGGTTATGTTGTTGAACGCTTGGAGTCGTCGTTTAAGAAGTTTTATGATCGATACGGGGTTCTTGTTAAACATTATGAAGTCACCCTCTCAAAGATATTAGATAGTATTCTGGATCACGGCCACAGACAGTGACTCCGTTTCATCAATCATGTTTTTCACTGAACTTGACCTCATCACCAAACTTGACCTTTTTACCGAATTTGACCCGTTCATCGAACTAGAAAGGTTTGCATGGAACATTTGCGACGGGTGTGTCATGCCAGCAGAAGACGCTGACTCCTTCCGGACACCTGGTCCTATCCCGTTTGGGATTCGTTATTGTTCGTTGCGACCATTTACACATCTAATTCGTCGTTTTATAATGGACTTGAGTTTTTGATCATTGATTGGTACTTCTTCCATTTTACTTTGGAGAGTTACCTCTTCGACAAAAATTGACCAAATGACACCGTTCGTTGGTTTCAGTATTGAATAGTCAGAGATAAGGCTGCAAATATAAAATCCTGCTTATCATTCAACTTATCATTCAACCCTAATGTATATATATATATATATATATATATATATATATATATATATATAAATATATATATATATATATATATATATATATATATATATATATATATATATATATATAACATCAATCCACCTGTTTTACTACAAAATGGAAAAACATCAGTTAACTTCGTCAAATAAATCGACAATCGACAAATAATAAGAAAAGCTAACTTTCCGTTTCCATTGTTCTTTCTTTATTTATCTATTTATTTATTTATCTATCTATCTTTATATGAAGTGGGTCACAAGTGGTGTTTTGTACTTCTTTTCTAGAAACCCTAGCCCTTGATAGAACATCAATTATCAATTGCTACTTCCGATGTGTATACGTTTTGACGACATGATTGATTGAAATATTACTTGAAAGGAGCATCTTTCATTTCTAGAAAGCTGATCCCCTTTTCTGATATAATAACAATGTTTTGATTTCTTATTCAATTTTCAAATACATCATAACATCGGATTAACAGGAGGAAATGGCAGACAAAATGAGCTCGACATGTTAAATATCCCCTTTTCATTTTTGAAAAAAAACATTTTATGTATAGAATCTCGCTAAGATTACGTATATAAATGTAGTATAAATATTGCTAACAATGTCAAAGTTACAGTTAGTTTATATATCCGAAAGTGGTATCATACACGGACAAATAACAAATCTAAATGTATTGCCAAATCCGATTAAGTACCCACTTTAAAATGAATAGCCTAGTTTTTGAGGAAAATTAAATGTTGGTATCTGCTCGAAATGTTATTTTATTATAATATAATCGGCTGGTAGCGAAATACCAGGTATTGGATGGCAACGACCCAGTGGTAATATATATTAGTAATGATACCAAAGTTATAATTTTAGAAAAGTGGTCAAACAAATGCTCAAGGAAAATAAATGAAAAATTCAATTTCAATTCAGGAAATCTTTAGTGATATTTTACGAGTGATGGCTACATTACTTAACCTTATGTTATGGAGCAAAATCCTAATTTCAAAGAACTCGGTGAAAGAAAAAAGAATGATAATGAAAAGTAACATAACAATAACAATTTACACTACGAGTCATCATCATCATTATTTTAATAGTTTATATTATTATTATTATTATTATTATTATTATTATTTAAAATATTAATCATTATGATAAAATGCAGCCAAGTTTGTCTGAGAAACGTGGACAGAATATGTTTGGAAGAGCTGCTAAAATATCATTTCACCGTGTGTTTTATAGTCATATTTTGAGTTAAACATAATTTAAACATAATCCTTGTAACATAGTGACATTTTGTTTTCTTTGTAACAACACAGGAAGTTTCACACAACCACAAGCTATCCATAGCTTCCCATTAGACCTTATTTTGTAAGCCTCTTTTCCTTTTCGTGACAAATATTTCTGGAATGATTAACATCATGACCGTGGATTACTGTCTGTGTTTTTAATTATTTCATAAATTTCAGCCCTAAACCATGACACATTTCTGAATTTATTTCCAAATGAAATTATTCAATAAAATTATCTATACAGTTGTCAGAAAATAATTTTCACCCAAATAAAATGGAAACATAAGTTTTCCTATGTACGTAATGCAGTCATTATCTGTTAAAACGGTTAATTTATCCTGATCTATTTATATTCATATCTGTTGTAATATTCAACATTAATGTCATTATTATTTTTATCAGTAGTAGTAGTAGTAGTAGTAGTAGTAGTAGTAGTGGCAGTAGTAGTAGTAGTAGTAGTAGTAGTGGTAATAGTATTAGTAGTAGTAGTAGCAGCAGCAGCAGTAGCAGCAGTTGTTGTAGTAGTAAAAGAACAAACAGTTGTTGTAGGTCTGATAGTATTATTATTTCTAATTTGGAAATTAAGCATTCCCAAAGAAAAATCTTATATCTACAAGATGATAACATATATTTGCAATGCATAATAAAATGTTATATTTTATGGATAGAATGTTTCGATACAACACGCTGGAAGACAATGTTACTCTTTTTAATGGTGTCCTTTACTCATCTTTAATATCAATATCTATATATGGTTTCCAATATCGAAAGAAAAAATATCAAGATATGTTATATATTATGTGTTCGAAGTAACTTATTTTTGTTTTCGCTAAGAAAAACTACTATTTGTAAACGAGAAATTGAGTGTTGATATTGCCTCAGATTAACCATCGTGAATCAGTAGGCGGGGCAAATTTGGACATTGAATTTATTAGATGGGTTTTATTTTCAAGAAGCATTTCATAAAAATTGTGAAATCCCCTGTACCAAAGATGAACAAATTTAGAGGATTGAATGACTATTAAGCTGTTATAGGCTCTTGTCGGTTAGATACTTTTTCAACAAGTGTTATTTACATGTTTCCTTGATATGTACAGTTATTGTTTCTTTTTTTTTCTTATACTATAAATCTCAAATTACCCTGATATATCGGTTTAGTAATCATGATGAAAATTATATGTAAATATATGGCGTAAATGATATCGATATAAAGTGCTAACATGTATACTGGTTGGGGACCTATTCTCGGACGAAAATCGAGGTTTTAACGAATATCTTCAGTTCAACCGGTAGAAATACTTTGAATTTTGTACCACAATAGGTTACCTTTAGATGCAAAATAATTTGATAAGTTTTGGTGGAAAATGTGAAACAAAAAGTGAATTTAACCCATTAAAAAACCTCAACCTGATTGCCGTATTCGTGATGCAGGAGGGCGTATTGTCGGACAGTAGTAGTATTTACGTTGAGCTGGTGACGTCACACCCCTGGCTTGTGTTAGACAGTACGGTAAAAAGGTAAGTGATTACAATGTTGTAGTGAAATTATTAATAGTATTTTTTGTAACATGCTTCATTTAATGTTAAAAGTCCAACGATGTATAAAAAGTATTTGGAAAAATCTTGTTCATTTACGTGCAAAGAGAAGTGTCCGACAATAGGCACTGTCCGAGAATAGGTCCCGCACTAGTAATGTCATTATTGATCAACTTAAGAAAACCCTAGCATCATGTGGATCACAGTTGACCAATAGGGGGGGGGGCAAATAAGAACATGATTAAAATAATTAAATGCAGTGGGTTTCCTCTTAATGATTAATCAGATCTAATTATCTCATTAAACCCCCTTTTTCTGCGGTTAAATCTAGTTTTCCATAGCTAGACCTAGTTTTAACTAGTTAATGCGAGGTCCGAGAAACACAAAATTTACTTTGAAAAATTAGGTTTAAGTCGATATTATTTTGGGGTAGCTATTTAAGTTAAAAGGAGAAAAACTAAGTTTAACTAAGGAAAAATAGAACTGCTCCAAAATCACATTAATACTCATCAATGTGATTTCGGCGCTCTAAACCTAATTTTTTCAGTTAAACCAGGCCTTTCCAGAAAACATTTGATTCAACTCATTTTTGTGATTTCGGTCAGTTAAACCTGCTTGTTGTCCAACGTTTGATAAGAAAATCTATGTTTAACTGGAGAAAAACTAAGATTAACTAAAAACAAATCTAGATTTAACTGGGAACAAAATGAAGTTTAATTGATATTAATGGGTCAACTGCAGTTTATTTCAAATTAGCCCAAATTTTTCAGTTAAACCTAGTTTTTCTTCAGTTAATACGAGTTCCTTAAAAAATTTAACTGGAGAAAAATTAGGTTTTGACCAAGTTAAACCTAGTTTGTCTCAAGAAAAATGTTTTTAGATTATTTGTATCAGTTTGACGCAGTTTAACCTAGTTTTTCTCAGTTAAACCAAATTTCCTCCAGTTAATCCACGCGAAAGAGATTATGTTTAACTGGGAAAAACTAGGTTTAACTAAAGAAAAACTAAGATTAAATGAGAAAAACTATGTTTAACTCATTAATGTGATTTTGGCGTGCCCGAGTTAGGCCTTTTGTGTGTTCTGGTCTTTCAGATAATCTCTCTAAACAAGTTTCATCTCAATATAATTAGTAGCCTTTCCCAAACTACAATATAGCATTTCAAAATAATAATCTGAAATTCGGAGATGGTGAGTGAAAATTTCGAAATAAAAATTTACATTTCCTTACTTATTCCTACATCACAACTACCAATTTTGATGCCTTAACTAATCGATTTGATTTGTTGATTTTTTTGTTTTACGCCATACTCAACAATCTTTAAGTCATATCATGGCGTCCAGTTTTTATTGGTGGAGTAACTAATCGAAGAAACTGTATTGTATATAAGAGTTATCTTTCTTATCCCCATTATTGCATGTATTTCATTTTCATCTGTAAATCTGTTGTAAATAAATTCACATCTGATTTAAGAACAGATTTTACGTGAGAAACCCATGTTTTGGCACTTTATGATTGCAATTTATTAAATCAACATTACAATTTATATATGAATACCACAAGGGCCTGATCTTGATTTCACAAAATATACAGAAATATAAAATTGTTACGCCTGTGTATAGCTCTTATTTGTTATTGCACATCAAATACTAGTAGTAAAAGTAGAGAAAATTGAAATATATTTTGATAAACACAGCTAATGCCCCTTTAAGCTTTATTTCTGATTAGGTATACAACTTGATGACTGGATTAACAAATAAAGAAAGTTAGTAAGAAACAATATTCTTCTGTATCCTTATATTTCTTTTGTCAACCCTTTGAATATATTTTTCATCCAGCCAATATCTTAAAAAGAAAAGCGTTAAAATTGTATTCTATCAAATATATATAAATGTGTGTGTGTGTGTGTGTGTGTGTGTGTGTGTGTGTGTGTGTTCTCAATAAATAGCAATACTATTGGTTGCAATGAAAACATATACTTTGATTTTATGTAGAAATAGGAGGAAATGTTGCGGAAAATATACATGGATTGAGAGTATCCATTCCATAGAGTATTACAATTGAATATCAAACAAAAAACTCGGAAACATCAGTGGAGTACTACACGTTCCAGTTACGTTGTGGTTGTTTTAAGTTTCGAGGACATATATGAAACAAGCAGATAAATATCTTCTAAGGCGTCATTTCAACGAGTAAAAAACGATTGGAAAAATCGCACGCGACCACGCGCAACTATGATCGTAGCTATGTTTTCCCGTAGTCACGGGCAAAATCAGTGCGACTTAAACCCATTAGTTTCTGTGTACGCTCTATATTATCTCGTTTGACCTTCGATGTTTACTTTCTACCTGCGTCCTATACGCTCTGTAGTCGCTCCATATACGCTCTACTTGCGTATACCCACATGATCTGATGCGATCTTAACACATCCACGGTTCGTTATGTTCGACCAATTTGCGACATAGCGTCGATTTTTCGGCGTTCTATCCTCGCAAGTGCGAGACCTCTGATCTCGCTCTGTACCCTTCATTCACGATCTTTCCTACATAGATTCTCGCCTGTGCTACACGCAAATCTGTCACGGTCGCAAGGATTTGCGTGCGACCCATTGCGACCGTATAAAAAGGCCTGGCGATCGATGACCGGCCATCAGTTTTTGAACAGCCTCCGAAGGGACAACATGCACCAAATTGCTCTGCATCATGCTAATATGTTATTACAGCACTGTGTCCTTCAGCTGCAGCAAGGCTCTCTGGTTATGCTAACCATGCTGAAGATGAGGAGAAAGAAGTATACCAAGAAGAAATATTGTGTTGCACCCTAGCTGCGTGAACGCCAGATGGAACATTATGGTCAGCATTTCTCCCTCAATACGGTACTGAGGCTGGGAGACGAAGCTATCTATCGGATCTCCGTGTGCCCCCGGAGGTGTTTGATGAACTGTTGGCTAGGATGGGCCACAGAATTGCGAACTGGGACACTAAAACTAAATGAACACTAACTATAGAAGGGCTGTCTAACCCGGGGCCGAGCAGCACAACCATGCGCACAATCAGTTCTCGGTCGAGAAAACTGAGAATCGCTCATCCCCGTTCTAGCCTCGATTGCCTCTCGACTTTGTTCGCTCTTTCGACGCTCTCTGTGCGACTTTTAGGTCGAGGCACAGTTTTATGACATGACATTTCAAGACATCGAGCTACAATCTCTTTGTTGGGGAGACCATTCCTCGACCACGTGCAACCACAGAAGACCAAGGCGTGACCAACCCTCGGTCAACCGTCGACTGCGTATGACCGGCGGTGACCAAGCCACGCTCTGAGATCGCAGCTTCGTCTTCCGGTAAAATTTCTTGGTGAAATGACCACTTAAGTTATAACATATTTCACATCATTCTACGACTTAAATTGCCCAATTCTTTTTCGTTGACCAGAGTGCGAAGCAAATACAAATCAATGAGTAGCTGATGTCTGTCCGGTTTCGCTATTGCGTTTAGCTCTATTCTCAATTTTGAAATGCAATTCAGCCATAGCGCCTTTAGCGATTTCCCGCTTTTCATTTGCAATTATAGTCTGTTGGGATCAGTGAAAATATCGAATGACATGTCTTCATATCAAGTTTTCACAATTGTTCCAATAACACAAAATGTGCTCGATTAAGTGTAATTATAGTTATAAAACAGTGATCAATAAGGTTAAATTGAGTCAAATTTTGTATTCTTTCTCCTCTTGTTCACCGTCAGATAGATAGATAAATAGACAGATTGACTGGTTTACAATGCAACTTATATTTCGGATCTTATCCAGCACTTCCACGTACATAATCATGGAAAAATTCTCCGCACCACTTCCTATGTTTTAAAACAAAAACAAAACTTAGGGTTTGTTGCATTTATTATAATTTGAGTTTTCCATTTTGCGAGCCTTTTTGGCTACTACAATGTGTAGTGCAACATCGGACGTCAGGAGATCTTGATGGTGAAGTAGCACAAAAAACCGTAGTGTTTTGTGTTTTGTAACAGAGGGCATATGAATGAATCATTTACAAAATTTGGCGATGTAAGGTCTGATGGATCAGAAGGGTAACAAAACCGTATTGTTGTATGGTATGTACATAACTGGAAGTATTGATAACGTAGTCGTATTTGTTATTCGTAGTAAAATGTAAACATTGACATATACTGGTTTCAGAGGTACATTCCCCTGCTATTCACATCCCTCGTCAACAGTTGTGAAACTTTTGTGAAACTTTGTCAGCTACAGATGCGAGTCCATGTGATGGTCCCGTCCCCCAAAATGTACTAGTTGGTAAGTTGTATAAGGTTTGGCAGTTTTTACGGCCTATGGATCTTGTAGTTTTAAAAGGCCTACAGGTGGGTCTTTTTTGTAGTTTTAAAGGCCTACAGGTTTGGGTTTTTTATAGTTTTTTAAGGCCTGTAGGTTTTTTAGTTTTTTATACCTACGGGTTTTGTATTTTTTTAATTTCTACAGGTTTTAGTTTTTCTGACTGCACGAATCATTGTGACCATACAATCTTTCATTTTGATTTAGTTTCCTCAAGGTTGGAAAAATTGATAGAAAAAACTACATAGAAAATCGCTAAATCCTTTTTAGTTTCGGATAGCTTATCTAAACTTTCAACAAATGTCAAATGATCAGAAATGCTTCCTTATTCCAATGAACCCTATAAATATGTTTATCTCCAGAGTATGACATGTCATCGCAAAATTCTTACGAATGCGAACGATATTATTTTTTATTTCCTCCTAATCTATATTTTTATATGAACATATTTCACACAATATTATATCGGATAATTTAAATGCGTCCCAAAGTATGATAGTGAGCCTGTCGAAAAATAAGGTTGCAGAATATATATAATATCTACATACAGTAGTTTTTATTCTTCTAAATATACTCACCTTCATGTTAGGATTAATTTCATCAACGAACTTTTCAGATTTGCTACTAAAATAGTAGTAATATCATTTCTAAACACTGTAGCACTGTAAAATACAAATCCATTCAGAAAGACAATATAACAAAAAGGAAAACGCAGGAATTATTTCTGTGCCGCCATCTTTTAACGTAACTGTCAGGGCAATGTCCGTAGTACAACCTTAATAATATTATTTTATGCCAAATTTATAGTTTTACCAAAGAGACTAAAAATGCACAAGACCGTCGTTTCTGTCAATATGACTTCGTCAGTTCTATTGATATTCTCTTTTCTCTCAATAAAAATTGTATAATGTTGAAAAATCAAAGTATTTCACCTTTACGAGCTAAATCTATATATTCCAAAAATAAACTTAATATCTTGTATAACAGTTTTATTGAAAAGCTATCATTCAATATATTGTGATTCTGTGGATATATTGATGTCATTGTGGTTTGTAGATTATCACTGACACAGAAAAATTAATGAAAGCTTAACAAAAATGAATGAAACCTTAATACAAATCTCAAAATTTTGTATATACAGTGAAACCCACTTTTATTGAACCCTGTTACATTGAAATCTCACTTAATTTGAAATGATTTTGAATTCCTGGCCAAATTTTATAATTACCATTATAACCCGATTAATTTGAAAAACCTGTTTATTTGAAAGTACAATTTATTGCCCTTCGGTTTCAATATATTCGGCTTGGGCTGTATTGTGCATCACAAGTGTAGGAATTATGCATGTCAATGAAATACAATTATAGCTTTAAAACAGAGACATGTTCATAATTATTTTGAAATTGTGATAAAAATAGTTCCTTTCTTCATTCTCATGTATTTATTTGTTTCATGGATATAAAACCGGGCAAAGATTCACATTTTCAAACCAATGTACTATGCAATCAGGAAGTACTCTAGTCAATAATTACTGCTGATTTTATGACAAATTTTGCCATTTTGTGTTTTGATTTGGGTTTGGTTGTGGTGGGTGTGATCGGTAAGGAATGTATAATAATATTAAGTACAGTTATTAAATACATATATTGGCGATCTAAGTTAAACATTCTACAGTAGTACAAAAATGTAAGTGGCTAAACATCTTGTACAAGGTGTATTTCTTTAGGCGTTTTGTTTTATAAGAGAAAGAAACATCTATGTATTGCTTTAACCCATGTATGTTCCTGGTCAATTACATAATGCTGTACGTTATACTAAAAGAGCAGACATGTTTACCTGTCAACGTGTATTAGAACAAACTTTTGCGTGTCTGGTCTTTTAGTATAAATGTAAATAGTAAGTGATCAGATATACAGACTCCCGAGAGGGAAACTCCAGATATACAGACTCCTGAGAGGGAAACTCCAGATATACAGACTCCTGAGAGGGAAACTCCAGATATACAGACTCCCGAGAGGGAAACTCCAGATATACAGACTCCTGAGAGGGAAACTCCAGATATACAGACTCCTGAGAGGGAAAATCCAGGTAAACTCCAGATACACTCGAGATGTAGATATATATTCCAGAGAGACGCACAGATGGTGCTGTCGCAAGGAGCATCGCCCGGAGCGACATGGAAGGAAACGGTATTGTAAATATGTTATACGTTTATTGTAAAAATGTTATGGACCATTAAAATGTACAGAAGTTACTATGACGAACCCAACGTCGGCTAAACATAGTCTTACCACTATGCGATCACAAAGAACAACAAGAACAATGTTCAGTTGGAATTATGCCACACAGAAGAACCCCTGCTATAAGAATTTTATGGTGTCACGGGAAAGAAAAAGAGCCAGCGGTTGTCCACCGCCTTATATTTCACTTTGAGAGGTACATTTAAATCTATTAAACACATTAGTTATCTTTATTAATAATGAGACATGTTGTTTTATATTCAGTTATAATTACAAATAGTTATACATGTAACTGCTTTAATGAATTAGTATTGTTCGGAATAAGATCAGACATACACGTATTAGCATAGATAAATATTTAATAAGAAAGTGAATAGATTACAATGTTATAGTTATGGGGAATTTTAGAAGATAAACTAATTATTATTTTTCATAATTTTTACAATCATGTGTACAATAACACTAATGCAATATTATTTATTGTTAAGAAATTACACTTATTTGGTCATATTTATAGGAGAAGTGTATGGTTATTTTTTTAAATATAATTACATAAAATAATATGATTTATAGTCTATTAAAGTATAGACATTTTATTAAGAATGAGTAATTTTACGGTTTGTGTAATTGCAAGTATAGAATAAGCTTGTAGGCTGGCAACCAGTTATAAGTCTGGCACGCAACGAGACGTGATAGGGAGAACATAAGAAAACCCTTGAGCCGTATATACATATTTACCTAACCGTGTAGGTTGATAAGACGACCGAGGCAGTAGGCACAGTTTTATATACTATAGAGTGAAAAATAACCACTTTTTAATTTCATAACATTAAATGACTTACTTTAATATTTTTTTATCATAAATATAATTATTTCATTGGAATATCCCTATGTTAATGCTTAGGAGAATTATTATAAGCATTAGTATATAAAGTACCTCTCATTGTGTTTAAATAAGGAGAAAAACACATTTACTCTAGATAAAAAATGTTTTGAGAAACATTACACAAAATACGACTAACACAAATTTATCCGGCTATTGAATGAAAAAAATCAACAACGACGACGACGACAATAACAATGATGGCAAGAAGAAAAAGAATGTGAAATAAAGCAAGAAGATATAGCTTAAATTCTTTAAAAATGAACCAAAATCTGAAAAAATTGCAGTTCTGTTTAGTAAAGTTTTGCATAGTGACTAGTCGAAATCAATTTCATGAATGGAAAAAAGTTTATATTAAGCACAAATGGAGCAGTTCCTACAAAAATGATATGCAGTTCAACAGATGATGTGTAAATCAATGTTTGTGAACTAAGTTTAATATTGCGGACAATCTGTTATAGACATTAAAATTCAAACAATGATATTTACTTAAATAACATTTTAACTTTGTTATCTTTATATGAATATTAATAAAACATTTTGAATAGAGATGACTTATATACATTGTGTACCATATATGAATATAATTGAAATCATTGAAAAAAAAGTTATTAGGATTATTAGGATACAAGTCCATACATACAATGCACTATAAGTAATAATCTTTAATTACTATATTGGAAAATGTTATGATTTAATTACCCTGAATTATTATGCAAATCATATGTCAATATGTGATGTGAATTGTGAAAGGAAAGTTCCTTTTTTCTGTGAATTTTTAAACCATAATACATAAATGTTCTAAAAATTTATGAATATCAATCTTTTACGAAATATTTAAAAATCTAAAATTAACATTTTATATTTTTTATTCATGAAATGGGCGAGAATAATAATATTAGGTACAGTTTTTAAATACATATATTGGCGATCTAAGTTAAACATTCTACAGTAATACAAAAATGTAAGTGGCTAAACATCTTGTTTTGTTTTATAAGAGAAAGAAACATTTATTTATTGTTCTAACCTATGTATGTTCCTAGTCACCTACATAATGCTGTACGTCATACTAAAGGAGCAGACATGTTTACCTGTCAACATGTATCAAAACAAAGTTTGGCGTGTCTGGGTTTTTTTTTAGTATAAATATAGTAAGTGACCAAATATACAGACTCCCGAGAGGGAGACTTTAGGTAGACTCAAGATATACTCGAGATGTAGATACGCACAGGTGGTGCTGTCGCAAGGGGTATATGGGAGGATATGGAAGGAAACGGTATTGTAAATATGTTATACGTTTATTGTAAAAATGTTATGGACCATTAAAATATACAGATGTTACTATGACGACTAAACAGAGTGTTACTACTATGCGATAACAACAAGAACAATGTTCAATTGGAATTATGCCACAAATGTTAACTTCTCCTTGACACCTGGTCCAATGTATGAAATTTCACGAGTTGTTTATTTATGTAACTATTTGACCAAGTAAGTTATGTATATACACATTCATACTGAAAGTTATCGTTTTCCTGCAACCATATATACCAAATATTATAGAAAATGTAAGTACAGTGAAATTGCATATAAAGACCCCCTAAGGGACTCAACATTTATAGGGAGTTGGTCTTTATTCAGAGGTTGATTTATACACAAATGGTACGATTGGGGACAGCAAAATACAGTCTTTATGACGGGTGGTCTTTATACACAGGTGGCAGCTAAAGCAGGTTTTACTTTAGTTTAATTTAAATGTTGTATATCTTGTGTTATAATCTAAATCGCCTGTGAAATATCATTATCAATCATTCAAGTCGATATAGTATTGTTTTGGGGTTTTTTTTTTGTTTTTTTTTGTTTTTTTTTTGTTTTTTTTGTTGTTTGTTTTTATGGTTTTTTTTTGTCTCATCTGTATTCTTTCAGTCAAGTAATTCTTTCCCTTAGTATTTTTTCTTTTGTATTTGTTCAGTTGCTTATAATTATAATCTCATGTTGCCCCCTGTGGGCCCATTGATTGAAATAAAAAGTATTCTATTATTTACCATTCTGTTATTAGTGTAATTAAGTCATTTTATATAAAATACATGTTTCTAATTTTTATATTTTTTTCATTACAAAAGGGAAGTCTAAATCTATTAAGACTAATCTGAGCATATGAGATAAATATTCCAAGATAAATATTCAGTTACACTTAACCTGAGATATGAAATACGGATGTAATGATATTTTATCCCGTGTTCACATTGTTATCATGGTAGACATAATATTTCAACTATTTTTAGTTTTATGTTAGTCAGCTGATCGACCTTTTGTTGGGGTAACAAATAAATACCATTGTTTGGGAAGAACTTCCGTATTATCTTGTGAAATCGTAAGCAGGAAAAACCGTGGATGTAATACATTGTGTTTTCAGTGTCCTGAGAATTAAGGAGAATTACAAATCATGTCGTGTAATAAAACTTCTACGAATACATCGGTATGGGAACCAGTTGCTCCAGCAGCAATGCAATTTGCTCTTGGTGTTGTTGGGAATATAATTGCTTTAGTATTCTTGATTTGTTCTGCAAAGACTCACAAATGGCGTCCATTCTACCGTCTAGTTTGTGGTTTGGCCGTAACAGACATGCTGGGAATTCTGCTTGTCTACCCTACGGTGATGATCAGATATGCGACGGATTTTACATACGACTTCCCCATACCTTTGTGTGATTATAGTTCCTTTATATATACCTATGGGTTATTGTCTTCTGCTTTTATCATATGTGCCATGTCATTTGATAGGTTTCTGGCCATCATGTATCCTTTCGTTTACAATGTCGATACCAAAGAAAGAAGAACTAACATTACTTTAGTTGTCATCTGGATAACTGCTGGAATTATATCCAGTTTACATTTAATTGGACTCGGAAACAGCCACAGTTTTTATCCAGGATCGTGGTGCTTCTTTAACTTTGTCAATGATGGAATCAAGAACAGAATCAATTCCTTCTTATATTCAATCATAGGGATAATAATACTGATCACAACCTTTTCGTTGAATACTACAGTGATCTTAAAGACTTGCTGTAATATGAGACGCCGGATTACCGACAAAAGAAGCACAATTGATCGAATGAATCATTTGTACATAATCATATTTCTCTGTGTCGTCGTTGTCGTATTCACAATCTGTTGGACTCCATTAATGGTAATGAATTGTTTGACTTTTAATTATATCACTACATTACTAGAATCTGAGGAATACTTTATTATCAACTCTGTTTACAACTTTTCTAGCTTGTTTTTAGATATGTTCTAAATCCCTTTTCAAGTATATTATTTTAGCCTCCTTTACTATATTTGTTCACTAATGATTGGTATATATATTTATGAGAAACACATTTGATCTGGCTACCTGTCTCTTGTCCTCCTGTGAGATATATCGCGCACTAATTTTACAGAAATCGATGGATTCACCTTTATGTTTACGACAGATATGAATTACTTATGAAATGTGGCAATTGTTTTTAAAGTGTCCTACTATGAATTATCAAGAACAATTGAAAAAAGAGAAAATAATCTCATTTTGATGTAATATCAGACATTAGACTTATTCCCTGTGTATCCTAAGATAAACTAATCACGTTTTAATAAACAAAATGTGTTATAGACCTTTAAAATATGTAAAAGCGTAGGATTATTTTGTTAAATTATAGATCATGTTGTGAGAGTGATAATTGTTTTGAAAATTCATCGGCAGTTAGTATGCCACATAAGAACTTAATAACAAAAAGCTTTGTTTACAATGACGTTCCTTGTACAGTCATTGCACTTGATGAACGGAGACATTTGTCAGGACAGTCGACTCGAGTGCGGATTTTATCGAATAATGATATGTGCGATAAAGCAAAGCGTACATAGATTAAAATAGGCGATAGGAAATTCCAAATCTGCGTTTATTACGTGTACTATACCCATCAATGTTTTATCGAGTAAAAAGTAGAATTCGTTAAAAAAACATATCGTAATCTCTCGGGTAATTTCAGTTCCATTTAACGTCCTTTATAAATAGGTATACATGTACAGATATTGTAGAGCCGTCAGATTTTAATGACCAACGAAAATTACCTCATTTTATAAGGAAATAATGGAAACAAATGATTCCAGATAAATATATAGACGGATACATACATACATTACATACATACATACATACATACATACATACATACATACATACATACATACATAAATACATACATACTTACATACTTACATACATACATACATACATACATACATACATACATACTAGTAGATGGATAAAAAGGCATGTATTATTTTTGTATTTGATAAATTTTGATAAAATATATTTGATAAGCTACATAACTTTTTGAATCTATTATCCATTCGTTTAGATAAATATTTTGGAGCATGCAACTCTCAGAAGATGCACAGATGGCGGTCTTGAATTACTAGTGCTACGCTTTGCTGTGAACAACGCAATCATTGACCCATGGATATACATCCTACTTAGGAAAGAGAACCTAAAAGTTATACACGGGCTTTACCTACGGGTGCGATTGCGGCAACGCCGTGACACAACAACGTCATCATCAAGTAGACAACGCAGCGATGAAATAAAACTACCAAGTACTGAGAAATCATATTGTATATAGAAAGTTATTAATCCATGATAAAAATGTGCCGGGTGATTAACCCTTTCAACCATACAGGCCATAATAGACTGATCTTTACAATATAAAAGAACATCTACATAACTAGTTCATAATGATGAAAGGGTTAATTGATTTATATTTTATTATTTTATATTAATTTATATATATATATAATGATGATAATGTATATATATATATATATATATATATATATATATATATATATATATATATATATATATATATATATATATATATATATATATATATATATTATATATATATATATATATATATATATATATATATATATATATATATATATATATATATATATATATATATATTACAATGCTTTATGGTTTTATCTTTGGTGGATCATTGAAATATGTACAATTTATAATTACTTAAGAGGTTGTTTGCTTTCTAAACTCATTTAAACGAATTTTAATCTACTGTTTTTTCAAGAATCCATACAGTGATGACCCAGTTTCAAATGGGGTCGAATAACTGTCATCATTCTGATTTGTGAAGTGATTTTTTCATAATTTAGGATATAAGGAAAGAACTTACGGGACCTAATACCGAATAGTTACAAATCTCCATTTACACACCTGTGTCTGATTGTCTGAAAATATACTGCGGGTCCGGTGTAACGTGAAAAATTGACCCGTCGTAGAAATGCTACCCGTGGTAACTTTTCTACGATAGAATTCTTACTCGGGGTCACTTTTCTACGATGGAAATCTTACCCGGGTAGTCGTAGAAAAGCGACCCGCTTCATCATTTCTGTTATTCGTCCCGTGAAAAATTAACCCATCGTAGAAAAGTTACCCCCCCCCCCATAAATTTAAAAGAAAAGAAACATCAACTCGTATATCATGCATGTACTTGACTTAATGATGATCTGACAACCGCTCCCCCTAAAAATCATAGAAAGGGCCAAAAGGACCTAGACTTGGTACATATCACATATCTTTTTCTCGTGAACCAGTGATAAGATATCTTTCAAATTTTGTATGTATGTATATCTATTAAGTTTGCGTATGAAAACAAATTACATTTATGTTCATAAACGAGCCTTGAATGGGCACTTCAAATAATAAAGGGTACATTTTAAAACAAATCGCTTATTAACTAAAAAGTGATTAACATTTGTATACAAAGACATGCCTGGGTAAAACTGTCTGGACTTATTTAAGGATTGTTTTTCAGTTTTTTGGAAAGCATTGAGCATAAAAGCAATGGATTACGGAAAAAACGTGCTGCACATTGAATTTTTTCCATTATCCATTGCATTTATACTCAATGCTTTCCAAAAATGAAAAACAATCCTTATATTTATATATATTACCATTTTCTGTGAATCTGTAGTCAGTTGGTCACGAAATTCATTCTATGTAATTGGCTTTGCGGTGGGAGTTTTTCCTATGACGTAACAGCTAAACAGCTGTGTGAGACGTAGTTCTCCTTTTCTGTCCGGAAATACTAAATGGAATTAAGGTTTATTTTCTTATTTTCATATCATTTTGAAAGAAACTAGTGATATGGAAAATTTTGAAGAAGTGTCAGATTTGTTTTGAAGTTATTTTAAAATATTCGTCTGCTTGGTAACCGGAAGATTAATTGTGACAGAAGAGAATTGAAAATGCAAATGTCCGCGCCCATGAGTATGCTGTATAATGTATTTACAACGAATTTACAACGAATTTGTGTTTGAATTCTGATATATTATTAATGTTACCAATGAAGATTTGAGTGTGACTTGCGAGAAGGGAGACAGCTAATATTTATTCATGACAACTGAAAGTAGCCATTTTATTTGACATTTTTTACCAATCAGCTGGGAACATGATGACTGATTGGTACGTAACTTACGTAAGTATTTCACACGGCCTGATTTCGCACGATACGAGTGACGAATTGTTTCTGATAGGAATATCCTGTGAAGGCAAACAAATAAACCCGTTTATCAGAGATGCTTGACCAATTTGCACTAGGCCTAATTCTCTTTTTTTCTGTTGTAAGTTTTCAAATATTTCTTTAGAAACATTTTCGACTTCTTCTCTAGAACCAATGGCTAAATAATTCAATTGTGACCAAATTTGGAAGGAAGAATTCCCATAATGTTATATTAAACCGCATGGTTGCTTTTGCAAATGAAAAAGGACTAGGATCCATAGACACCCCGACGCATAACAAAACAAACTTGGTACATGTTTTAAAATCTTCTTTTTATCGACAAATGACCAGATGTCCATCAAATTGTGTATGCATGATTGTTAAAGCGATATAAGCTGTCACATTGATGATTTTTCTTTCCTGACATATAGTCGAGGTTATGATAAAATGTGTGATCAAATACATTATTAAACACGTGAAACGTCGTTTTTCGAAGTTATTCGTTTTATTAGAATTTAAGTTTTCCCGTACCTTAAATAATTCAGCTGTATTTTCGTATGTAATGACCTTTCAGATAAACTCTTTCGCTAAATCAAAAGTGCTTCGTAATTCGGTCATAGGTGTCTTGTCCTTTACGCGCTCGGTTTGTCAGCAATCTGGGCCTTTTACACAATCGAAATATGTTGAAGTCAGCCGATTGTATGTGTTTTATATTTACTTTTAAAATACAGGATGTGATTTTATTGGATGCTTTTCAACGCTATTTTAAATTCCTGAAGAAAATCGGATGAATATATTTTTTTTACTCATCTTTAATGTCAAATATTTACCGAAAGTTAATTTGCAATGCTCAAAGTAATGGTGGACATATAATAACTGATATTACGGATTAAGTTTGGCATTATTGTTGCAATTATACACATGCATTTGTTATCCTAAACACCAGATGGTCTCTTTGGGACATCTATGAGATAAAATATTACATAAAATGGGCATGTAAATTTTTAAGCTACGACAGCTCATATCGCTTTAAGTTAAAATCTACAGTTTCCAAATGAATACAAAGTCAGTGAATTTTGGTACAGTTCATAATTATATGTAACATACAAGATAATTCATATCTCGTTATAACAACATATTACCTGGTTATTACGACATAATATCTCGTTATAACAACATAATATCTTGTTATAACACGATAATACATATCTCACATATTAGCGACATATTTTTATTACTAAATGTGGCACGTATCGGCTTCCGTAGCAGAGTGAACCAGAGTAGCCAGAAACAAACGATGATCTGCAATGACTTCCGTGCAACATTCTTACGTTAGACGGAGAAAAGTCATATGTCAATTTTAATTGCTCCGAGCAGGATTCCATCCCACATCTCGGAGATGAGAGGTTGTGATTATCAATCAAGGTTCTCAATTACCGGCTGAGCCATTACGTGATTCCATAACTTGAAATTCCAAGTGGTATCTGCGTGTCAAAATCCTGTAATTCATATTCTCTTTTTTATATGCCCTTTTCTAAATCCGAAGAAAATTTACTAGGAACCCGGGTCATTTTTCTACAGGTATGGGTCAATTTTCTACAACTGCCCGGGTAGGATTTCTACGTAGAATAATGACAACGGGTAGTTTTTCTATGAGGGTCACATTTCTACATGACATCGGACCAAATGTTAATGCCAAAGTTTATATATGTTTATGTGTCTCTGTGGGTTTTATTTGTCTCCGGAGACTATAGTTTTACATTGCGTCCTTCCTTCTGTTTGTTCGTCATTCCGTTCGTCCATATTTCGTTTTGTTTGGGCTTTATTTTCCTCAATTCCTCAACTATGCTCAACATATTTGGTACAGGTATACATCTAAGGTAAACTGATTGTCGCATCCAGATACTTGTCCGAGCAATATATTAACCATTTTACCTAACCTCCACCTATCTGATGCAGATAAACATCAAATTTTAAGTAGACAGAGAATGGCAAACAATAATGGCTCATTATCAGTTCCATTGTCTATAATCGTATAAGCAAACATTTTTAGCGAGAATTCAATTTTGGCGTTACCGAGGTTGTTGAGATCGCTAAAATTGAATACCTCATCACAGGCAAGATTTATCTTTATGAAATCATAAAATCGCTGATATTTCTTCTTATTTTAGGACAAAACTTTACAACTTATATAGCATTTTTTCTTATTATACACATATAGGTTGTGAACGTAGCGCAGTGGCCATTGGACAGGGTGGTACATGAGGTGGTATGGCGCTGACCAGCTCGGGCACGTGGATTTTCTCCGGGTACTCCGAATGCCTCCCACACTAACACCCCTTGCGCCAAGATCAGAACCAACAAGAGACATTAATATAAGTTGTAAAGTGTATATTATCTGTATATTTATGACAATATGCGTGTTAAACGATAACAAAGAAAATCTACGTTCAGAGCTTTAAATCAAATGTTCATTTATTTATTATATATTGCATATGCTTTAAAGTTTGAAATAGTGTCTTACCGTCATGGCTACATATTAATATGCCTAACATCTATTACCATTTTACCCATCATCAATTTTAAAAGCACTTTAGTAATTCTGGAAAGTGTCTGTACTTAATCATTCTATACCGCTTGTAATGTTTATTGATGTTGTTCGCCCCTCATGCAGGGAACTTGTGTTTGAACCTTTCTCACATCACACAATTTATGATACAAGTAGTGACTGCTTCCAGGCATAAAAAG
This sequence comes from Atrina japonica, assembly GCA_030159075.1. NCBI lineage: Eukaryota > Metazoa > Mollusca > Bivalvia > Pterioida > Pinnidae > Atrina > Atrina japonica. Next base: position 289,833 of record BROG01000200.1, read on the forward strand.
TGAAAATCACCGAGGCCTTCCGAGATCCAATGTACCTGCCAAGAACCATAGCAAAGGTAGCCATTTGTGGTATTTCACTTGATTCATATATAAGCTAAAGAATTAACTATGAATATGACATTTTATAACTGCAACGGTATAAATGAGGAAATCATATGGACAAATGTACGAGATTACGAATAATGCTAGATTATAATAGTATGTACATTTCTTGACAGATCCAAGAGAATCGAAATTAGTGTCACTATAAATTTAACCATTATTGCAATAAATGTTATATTTGCTTAAAATGTCATTAGACGCTTTTGTCTTTTGCTTTTTGTTAAAATAAATGTATCAGATAAAATAAATTCAAATCTTGAATTTACTCTTTCCCTCTATGATTTCCACCCTCCCGTCACTTTATCACATTTCATAATATGTCATGAAGCGGGTTAGTGGTTAAAAATGTAATATTTAGATAAGCTAAGCGGGAACAAATTTCATATTACGCATACATTTGTAAGTGGAACTACCTATCAAATATGATAAACAGACGCCAAAAGAAGTAGGAAGTATTAAACCTGAGGTTAGTATGTTAGACTTTGAGATAAAATAATCGACAAAAATACACGTCAAAGGTTGTTTTTGACGAAAGATGACGATAATTAGAAAGGACTTGCCTTTTCTGCAAAACTATACGTTAACGTATAATGAAGAAGTAACAATGGATAGTCAAAACTCCACGAGCATTAGCATACGACAAGTTAGATATTAGATATAACAAAGATCTCATCAAGAAAAACAATTGCGATTCCCAAACGGGATGGGACCAGGTGTCCTGATATGGGTGTTGATGTGACCACTTCTTTATCAAATACAGTAGAGTATCGCTGATACGACCTCCTAACTGACTAACCCAAGGTTGTCTGATGAACATGGTGGTCATTTAAGTAAGGATATTATATTTACAAAGACATTTTCAAGGAAACTAGATATTTACGATCTGAATAATGATTTAATCACCTAACAGAGGTGGTCTTTAGGCGAGGTTCCATTGTATAATCAAAAAAATGTTCATTTTTTAAAAAATATTTCTTTCGTATGGTGCTTCTTTTATATACTATATTTTTATATACTCTATTTTGCATTCCTTTTATATACCATTTATTTTATATACTATTTCTGATATATTGAAATTATTTTACATGGATATTTTGTGGTAGTATTGACGTCTTACTTCCTTAATATGTATTGTTTTAAATAGCCAATCAAACCAACGTTGAGATACAAACGTTCCGGAAACTAAAACCTAACCCTAATTTGAAAAGCCGACTACATTAACATGCTAAACCTTGAACTTTGGATGTAAACATCTAAGTAAACACATCCTTACTGATTGCAAACAGAAGTTTTGATAGTCGTAATGCGTGTGTCGGTAACTTTGAAATCTATTACAAAGCTTCAGATAAATATTTGGTGTGTCAGAAAATCATAGTATGTTTGTTTTCTATTTGCAGTTTACATTTTCTTTTAAACAATAAGCGTTGAGAAACATCAGGGTACAATAAAGATTGAAGACAATTTCTATATTTATTCAGAATTATCGAAAAAAATCAGCAAACGTGGAAAATTGAGAAACAATGAGTTTGTAAAATAATTTAAACCGTCCTGTTGTAACTCCTCAACCCTTCAGTCACATTTGGACACCCGTCCATTTCAAAGAATGATTAAGTTCATTGTCAAGGTTCAGGGGTGTATGATTTCGGATAAAATATTATAATATGTTTACATGTAATATGAACTTATTTACCCCTTAATTATGACAGTACACCATACTATTCAGTGATCTGGGTGAGTCTAAATGTGACCATAGGGGTTGGTCAGTTGATATTTCGGCAAAATATTGGAAATGATTACCAGTTATTTCCACCGTGGGCGTTGAAAATCCAATTATGATTGTGTGTATAGAAAACACTCTTGTCAACATTTTAATCATTGTCCATGTTGAGCGGAGATACCGGCGTGTTATTCTGAATCTGTCTCTCGATTATCAAAAATTGACCTTCTTGTGATGCAATTGTCTTCAAATATTTAGACTAGCATTATTAGATTACGGATCCCACATCAGGATTTCTAGAGGTCTTTGTTTGTCCAAAATTAAACAGATTTTTATATTGTATCCTGGACATCCCGAGGATTGATACTTTGGTATCCGTAACTTTTATATTCATGAAAGTGTTTGATTTTGTTTTGATGAGAAAACGCTGATTTACTGCAGTAAATAAAGCTATTTATCAGCTTGTCTTGAAGTAGAGAGTTTCATAAATTCACGATTAATATTTTTATAAGAATGTACGAAATATGTTATGAAAAATCATTATGTGCATTAAATTGAACATACTTGAGGAGATTTTATCGTTTTGAACCTCAATTCTTCAAAACCTACTTTACATTACGTTTATATTGATTAAGGAGTATTATCAATGCAGTTCTGATGTTTATACTTGACCTAATAGAGTGATTTATGTGTACAGAGGCGATATTTGGGGATTATTATTACGTCATATTTACTTAGAATTATTGACAGTATTCATATTTTAGCGATTTAGCGATATTCGCGCCTTTGATGATGTGTAAAATCAGAATAGGTCTATGATTGTAAAAATTGACAAACATTGAAATTAAGGTTTCTACCGAATCTTAAACTGAATGTCACTATAATTCATAATCTACAGATGTCGTCATACAACGACTGGTTTGACACCAACAAATTAAGGTTATCGTTTGATGATATTTTCTGTACACAGCAGAAGCTATATGTTGAATTCAATTTACTTTAGTACAATTAGAGTTGAAAAATACACCTTATGGTTTTTTCATTGCTGTGGCCGTAAATAATAAAATAGCAAAATAAATTTTTACATCTCTCTCTCTCCTCTCTCTCTCTCTCTCTCTCTCTCTCTCTCTCTCTCTCTCTCTCTCTCATGCACTTTTCAGAAAATACATGTTAAAGCATATAAGGCGTATATTGACAATTATATGTATATCTGATAGTTTGTTATAGATCTGTCATATTTAATCGGCATCATTTCAAACAAAAAAGATATGAGGCTTAAATAAGTGGATGTAGAGATAAACTAATATCAGTTTTATCGTACGCTGTACTATAAATAAATAAGGTAGGCCTACATATTTTACCTGAATTTTTAAGTATACAAAATGATCATCTAAGCAAAGGAAAATAGTTTATATACTATGGACGTATACATGCAAAGTATCAGTATTTCTGATAATAATGTGATCACATTACTTCCTTGTTGATGTATTCAGGTCTCCATTATGACAAAATACGAATCTTGGACTATTTAAATTATCTAAGATACATACGTACACGGAATTTAAGAGCGTTGTCATTGACCAAGTATGACAAGATTATAAGTCAAACAGCTTGTCTCCATACAATAAAGGGAATCCAGTCATTTTAAACTGTATACCTGGAAAATGTCGCTCCCCGTTTAATTTTCCCCATTTCAGCCCCTAGACAAGATTTTTTTTTACATGAAATCTAAATTTTCAAGCTAAATAATTTCTTCATGGCCATGGTGATTTACGGTTGATTTCACATTAAGCATTTGATATGGTGTTTCTGTTAATTCCATAATGGAATATGCCTGCAATTTCAGTTTGTATGAAGCACTTTTGGCTGACAGTGTTCGGCAATGGTAATAACCCAACATTTGTCCAAATGGAGCACATTCTCCGAAATAGACCTTAAAAACACCGAAACACCACACATCCGAACGATTAGATCCTGTTTTATTATCATACTCACAGGGTTAACAACAAATAGATAAAGCATATCTTCTGCATTTGTGTAACTCAAAACCAGTGTCGCGGTGTTCTAGTGATAGAGCGTTTGACTCGCAAGAGGATGATCACGGATTCGATTCCCGGACCTGGTCATACCATTTTTTTAAATGGTAGTGACGGCTCCTTCTCCAACCGCTCGGCATACTTAGTGAAAGTCATGAGTCTTTCGGATGAGACTGTAAACCGAGGTCCTGTGTCGCGAAAGGCATGGCACGTAAAGGAACCCTCACTGCATTGGCGTCAGTCTATAGCACAGGCCCAAATAAAGCTGGTGACATCTCAATATAAGTAAAAAATTCTTGACGGGATGTAAAACAACAATCAAACCAACAAAAATTCATATTCTATACATGAACACTTGTCTTGTAGAAACATATTAATCTATACTAAACTATGGATAGGAACGCGTATCCTAAAGACAAAATTGTCTTTCCTAAACTGTGGATAGGAAAATCTATCTAAAACACAAATATTTTGCTTTACTAAACTAAATTTAGGAACACGTCTTTAATTAGATCTACACATCTGTCTTTACTAAACTATGGATAGGAACCAGTGTCTTGAACAAACATGTTTGGCTATACTAAACTATGGATATGAACACGTCTCTTAAAGCGATATGAGCTGTCGTAGGTGAAAAACTTTACATGCCCATTATATGTGATATTCTATATCATATATATTCCAAAGAGACCGTCTGGTGGTTAGAATAACAAGTGCATGTGTAAAATTGCAACAATTTTGCCAAACGTAACCCGTAATTATTTTTTGTCCGCCATACTTTGAGCATTGCAAATTAACTTTCGGTAATGTTTTACGAAGATTACCGAGTGACCAATAAACAAGTGCTATTTGCAGTTAATATTCATTCTATTCTTTGCGTTTATTTTCGTACATCATCATTCCATACCTAAATCAGGCAAAGTTTGTCTTTTTCGTCGTTTCAAAACATTCGTGTATGAAATTGTCCACGTGCCGGGTATATCGAGTGACCTCGACCCATTTTTAACTCGTCCCATCGCATTGTCGGCTTTATCATTCTTGACACATATTATCATGAACTGCCCAACTCCACCGGACATAGCGGCACGATTGTAAAACATGAGATACGCATACTTTTCACAGTTATATTGTCTTGATTTTGTCAACATCAGCATTCAGGGTAACATTAAGTGACCTGATATATTTATTCATATATTCGTCCGATTGTCTTCAGGTATTTAAAATAGCGTTAAAAAGCATATATTTTACTTAACACATGCACTTTCCAATAAAAATCACGTCCTGCAGCCCTTTTCACAAAAAATCTTAAGATAACTTTTACTCTTAAGAGTAAAATTAAGATTGTTATGGTTTGCATGAAAAATCTTAAGTGAATCTTAAGATAAAAATTTGTCGTAATTTTAAGAGAGCTATCACCCACACTTAAGAGAAATTTTTACTCTTAAGATTTTATCAATATAATCGTAAGTGTCTCCATAGAAAAAAAAAAAGATGATCTGATATGTTGTTTGATATGATTAACAGAATAGCTATTCGCAGAGAACGTATTTTTGACAATAAAATGTGAGTATAGATAGATCGACGAGTCACTAAATATTGACCAGCCGTTAGGTTTTTCCGAGGCACTGCATCGTGAACTTAGCAGACAATTGAAAGGCACACAGAAAATATCATGCAATTCCTCCCCATATCCTGAGGGCATTTTGTATTTAGTAGGTTAATAAATCTAGGACTAGATCGATTACTTTGTGTTGAAACTACAAAAGATCTAGGCTACCATATTGTACTGTCCTCGTCACTTAATCCGTGAATCAGAAAAATAGAAATGGTTTAGATCTAGAATAGAAATCTAGGCCTATATCGTTGTCATGATATGATAACATATGCATACCTTTTGTAATCCTTTAATAGATCTACAATGATAGATTTAGTCAAGAAAATTAAAATTTGCTAGCCCTGCCACTATTGTTTACATCTGTACCAAATCCTAGCGTTCTTAAAGTCACGCATGACTTTAATTTAGTCCGAGCGCGTAAAGGACCTAGATTCCCTGACCGAATTACGAAGTACATTTGATATGGCGAAAGAGTTTATCTGAAAGGTCATTGCATACAAAAATACAGCTGGGTTTTTTAAGGTACGGGGAAACTTAAATTCTAAAAATTCTTTTACAACGTTTTACGTGTTTGATAATGTATTTGAACACACATTTTATCATATTCTCGACTATATGTCAGGGGACAAAAATAATCATTGTGACAGCTTATATCACTTTAACGACACATACATTTGTTCTTACTAAAATACTTTAAAATCTAGTTCGATGTGTATCATTTCTGAAGATCTGTGTCAGTTTTTTTTTTGTTTTTTTTTTTGTTTTTTTTTTTTTAATGTTAATGTTTTTTAATGTTGAGTTACGCCACACTGAGCAATTTTTCAGCCATATGTTAGCGGCCAGATTTAATGGTGGAGGAGAGAACTCGGTAACGATATACCAGGGAAGAGACCTCCGCCTTTCAACAAGTAAACTGGCAAACTTTCTCACAAGAATTGCTTATTTTCCAGCGGGACTATAGTATCTCTAGTAAATGCTGACGTTAAATGCGCACAAGTAATTCTTTTTTATTTATCTGTTGTCCAATCTATCATATTTTCCTACCATATAATATATGTAGCAGACTTCACTCAAAGGTTTCTGAACCAGACAAATAAAAGATTATTCGTGGCTTTTCCTTTGACAAAAAGATATATTGAAATTGTTTTGTCAATCAACAATGGTCTCTTCCCAGTAACAATGTAACCGGGTTCTTTCCTCCATGATTAAAAACTGGTCGCCACCGTATAACTGAAAGATTGTTGAGTGTGGCGTAAAACACTTTTAAAAAAACCAAAAACAACAACAATAACAAAAGATTCAATCAACATTGACAAATTCAATACTTACGTGAGACCTTAGAAAGCGAAGACCACTTTATGGACCGTGATATGTCTATTTAAAACGCATTTATCATATCCTTATGACAACTTAACAGTAAGAAGTCTACATCACCTGTATATGAAATGATCGCATGTTAAGGAGGCTCCGCCATACCTAATCATTATTTTAGAGGCGCAAAGACAAAGTTCAGACCAGAGTTATTAAAAATGTTATTAGAATGATAAGTGGTTAGTGACTTTTCAAACTCAAATATTCAACTAAAAATCTGTTTATTTGATACAGGTGTTAAGTAGTGTTGTATTAATAATATGTGCAAAGTTTGAACTCAATCAATGGTTACATTTTCCAAGATACAGTAAAACAATATTTTTGTTAATGACTGATTAGGCTAATCGGCAAACACGGTCTAATTGATTAAGGAAATGTGTGGCCTACCGAATAAATTGCAGAAAGTTGATGATGGGCTATGTCATCAAGTGTTTGTGGCAAAGTGTAAAATTTGTCCATTCCCGTCGATGGTTATATCAAGTAAACTTTACCAGCATGAAATACACTTTTGGGATTCTGTGGTATCTTAAATTTCTAGTTTGGTAGTTTATTTAGCATTGCTATACGTATACAAAAGTACAAGTAAAAGTAATGAAAAATAAAGCAGTACCACTTACCGTATGTGCAATTCCGATTATTATATCTTATCATATATAATTTTTAATTAATTAAAGATTTTAAAGTACATTCAGAAATCACACTTTACACTATTTTCCAAGAATCATACTATCAATGATTTTCTTGTATACATATGTTTATTATTCAATTATACAATACTTTCTTCTTCCTAGTTCAACATTCAGGAAATGCGCACTCAATTAAATGATAGGATTGTGACCTAAACATTTATAATGCGAATGTTTGCCGAAAAGAAAAGACGCCTTCGACAGAATATGTAAAGATGTATGATACAGTAATAAATTCCACAGCTGTCAATACAACAAGAATATGGGAGTCCGCCGTGCCTCCGTCATTGCAGTTTGCATTTGGAGTCATTGGAAATGCAATAGCTCTGGTAGTATTATACTTCTCAGCTAAACGACACAAGTGGCGTCCATTTTACAGACTCGTTGGTGGTCTAGCATTGACAGATATGTGTGGAGTCCTTTTTGTTTACCCATTTGTAATGGTCAGATACGCAACAGACTTCACGTATGACTTTCCAGCACCACTTTGTGCCTATATTTCGTTTGTATTTAGTTTCGCATTGTTCGCGTCAGCACTCATTGTTTGTGCCATGTCTCTGGACAGATTTTTAGCCATTTTGTATCCGTTCGTCTACAACACAGAGTCCAAAATAAGACGTGTAAATATTACTCTTGTCTGTATATGGATCATAGCTGGCCTAATATCAGGCTTGCATATATTTGGTCTCGGAACAAGTCACAGTTTTTATCCAGGATCTTGGTGTTTTTTGAACTTCATAAACGATGAAACAAAGGATCGCATTAACTCATTCATATATTCCATTTCTGGACTACTGATACTTGTTGTAACTATCTCTCTTAATGCAAAAGTGATTTTTAGTCTCTGTAAGAAAATGAGAAAAGACAGCGCCTACAAGGGCAAAAAACGTGGCAAAAGGAATGATTTATACATTGTAATTTTCCTACTGGTAATTGTGACTGTGTTTGGTGTCTGCTGGTCTCCACTGATGGTAAGAATTTATATGATAGAAAGTTATTATGATTTATTCATATATTCATCTCTTTATTCAGTAATAGATACAGAATTTAGATACTTGTTAAACTAAGAAGAAACTAATTATGATTATGATGATGATGATGACGACGATGATGATGATGATGATTCACCTTTCTTTTATCATTATAGAGAGTATGATTAGGTTTCTACCAGCAAAGATGTCTTTAAGTTCCTTTCTTAAGACGACACAAGGTTGCAATCTCTGTTTACATATTATTTTATTGTCTATTGATTTGATACCATTACTTTGTGATTTACATGTTACTTTTTCATCGAATTAATGACCCTCATCAATTTCTCCACAGATCAACATTTTAGGACATGCAACCCTCATCATCCGCTCGGACGGCCCACTAGAGCTGTTGGTTCTCCGGATGGCAGTAACCAATTCTGTTGTTGATCCGTGGATATACATACTTCTCAGAAAAGAGACAGTGATGGCAATACAAAATATAATTCATAGGTGTAAGAAACGTCTGGGTTTACAAACAGAAACAACATCATCGACTTATCCATCACCAGAAATGTCTGACTCCAACAAATACAGATATAAACTTGATGGAGACTTGCTAACTACTGGTTCGTCATCTAATGCCATTGTATAGTGTTAAAAGAATAGTAATTACCATTTTTCAAACGTTTAAAGAACAGTTTTTATTATTTATTATTTTACAGAAATATTATAAATGTACACGTATGTGGTTTTATTTAAGTATGTATTATGTGTCATTAATTTCAAAATTACCTTGAGCAGGTAACAATGTCTATTGTCCAGTACATGTATATAAAAAATAAATCATCGAGCATAAAAAAATTGTTTTTGTAAAAAATATTGTGTCATTAAAATTGTGTGTACATATATTGTGTGTAAATATATAATGTTACAACAAAAGTTCCATCATGCGACTCAAGTGTACATAAGTGCACATAAGTACACTTGGAATGTACACAAATCAAGTTTGATCAACAATCCGTCACCTTCAATGGTGTAAGTAGACGTATGGTTAACTACATGCACGCCACGAGAATATTCATTATACGTGTTAATGCACCAGCCAAAGTTACTTTATTCAATTGACATAAGTGACAGTTGTCTGCTTTTGATGTCATTTTTGTTCTTTTTCTTTTCTATTTTCGAGGGGTACTTCCGCCAAGAATGTTTTATCTATGTAGATATGTGACCAGCTATAGCAAAGTTACCAAAATATGGATCTATGCTATGAACTTGCTTTAAAGTCAAATGTTTTGTAATTACAACGCTAATTTTGACAAGATACGTCGGTTTTAAGGATGCTCTTTGATCGAATTAAATACGAATTTATTCATCTTTTTTCTACCTTGAATTCCATTTAATTAAGGAATATCATTCGTTTTACTATTCTAAAAATCGCGCTCCAAATTAAGACGCACAGGGATGAAAATTGAGCTTTACTACCTAAACTTTGTGGCTTCTTCATATAGGCTATTAAAAACCTATCTAGAAAAACAGTTGTTTGTTAGTTGTCTATATGTGTGTATGTTGTTGAAATTATGTTTACCACATCACATTATAAACAAAATACAAGTAGATGCGAAACAAATCGAACCTCTTCACGACCATCTGTGACAGACCAGACCCGGCCTAAAGACTTGTTGTCATTTTACTTCTGATGTCGAGATCACCCGATTGAGAACGTGAAAAATATTACCAATGAGTTATCGAAAACAGTCTTGTAAAATGTAATGTGTTATAGCAATACATCATCTGTTCAACTATTTGGAGTTGTTCATTTTGTTTTTCGAGTATTTTTTTTTATCATTTAATCTACATTAAGTATAAACATTTGTCGTATAAGTTCGCAGTTCTGTGTAGGAGGTATGAAAATGTTGTTGTTCTTGTTGTTGTTTTTCTAGAATTTGTAGTTGTTGTATTTTTGTTTAACTTTCCACTCAAGAATCCTTCACGACGTCTCCAAATGCCGATCAAGGGCTTCACATTTGGCATATGCTCGGGACTTACGGCCATTGAGCAGTGAGGATTCTTTAATGTGCCGACACCTACTGAAAGCATAAAAATAAGAATATCGCTAATATTATTGCATACATGACTGTATCGTTGACGATTCGAACAATTTGTGTAAAGATCAAATACCATATATTCTATATTTTTCTTTCTTTATGAGTGTATTCCTTTTGTTTCTAATATAAACTATTATGACAAAATAAATGAAATCAGAATATTTTAAAAGATATTTAAATATCTTCGTTTTATTTTGTATGCAAAAAGTATATACAGTGAATCAGATCTGGAGTTGATTGATGCCTTTTTCACCGACCTTGATCTTTTTACAGAACTTGACCTTTCCATCGATCTCGAGGTTTCCATGTAACATTTACGACGGGTGTGGCATGCTAACAGGGGACGCTGACTCCTTCCGGACACCTGGTCCCATCCTTTTTGGTATTTGCAATTGCTCTTCATGTTGAGACCGTTGTTAGATCTAATTTGTCGTATTCTGATGGATTCGAAGTTACGACTATCCATTGGTACTTCTTCGTTGTACTTTTAATTTCGGTGAAATGTAAGGATATAATATCGTAAGACCGTATACAACCCCTTAACCCATTGTGACGCTCGTCTCCTCTTTCGTCCCTTCCTCCTTCTTTCGTTCTTTTTCCCCACCCTCTACCCGTCCCCCACCGCGTTCCTTTTTTTGTTATTTTTTTCTTAATTTCTTTTATTTTTTTTTTTTTATACTTTTTTTTGTTTATCTTATTTTTTTTTATTTGTTTTATATATATATTTTTTTTTAATTTATTTTTTTTTTATGTTTTTTATTTCTTTTTAAATCTTTTATTTTTCTTTTTTTTCTATTTTTTTATTTTATTTTTATATGTATTCTTTTTTGTTTATTTTTGATTATTTTATTTTTTTTATTTATTTGATTTTTTTTTATTTTTTGTTAATTTTTTTTTTTATTTTTTTTTTTTTATATTGTTAATTTTTTTTTTTTTTTTTTTTTTTTTTTTTGTTATTTTTTTTTTTTTTTTTATTTCTTTTATTTTGTTTATTTTTTATTTTGATTTTTTTAATTTTTTTTTTTATTTTTTTTTTTTCTAATTATCATATTTTTTTTTTTTTCTTTATTCATTTTAATATTTTTATTATATATATTGTTTTATTTTTTATTGATTTTTTTGTTATATTCATTTTTATCTTTTTTTTTATTTTTATTTTCTTTGTTTTTTTTTTTTTTGTTTTTTTAATTATTTTTTGTTTTATTTGTTCTTAATTTTTTTTTATTTAAATTTTTCTTTTTATTATATCTTCATTTTGTTTTTCTTTTTTTTATTTCATTTTTATTTTTTTTTTTTATTTTATCTTTATTTTTATTTATTTATCTTATTTTTTTTTTTTTTTTTTTTTTTTTTTTTTTATTTTTTTTTTTTTTTTTTATTTTTCATTTTTTTTTTTGTAATTTGTTTGTTTTTTTTTTTTATTGTTTATTTTTTTATTTATTTTTTTATTATATTTTTTATTTTTTTTTAATTATTTTTTTTTGTTTTTTTTTTTTATTTTTTTTCTTTTTATTTATTTTTTAAATTTTTTTTTTATTTTTTTATGTATCATATTTTTTTTAATTTTTTTTTAATTTTTTTTTAATATTATTTCTTATTATTATGTATTTTTACTTATTTTTTTGTTTTATTTTTTTTTTTTTTTATTTTTTAATTTTTTCTTTTGTTTCTTTTTTTTCTTTTTTATTAGTTTTTTTTTTTTTTTTTATTTTTTTTTTATTTTTTTATTTGTATTTTTTTTATTTTTTTTTCATTGCTTTTTTTTTTTAATTATTTTTAATATCTTATTAATTTTTTATTTTTATTACTTTCATTTTTCTTTTCTGTTTTTTTTTTTTTTTTTTTATTATATTTTTTTTTTTTTTATCAATTTATTTATTTAATTCCTATATTCTTTTTCATTCAGCAAACAAATTTTAAGATACCCAAGGTACAATCTAGTGACTAAAATTATATTTCAGGATCAATTGAGGAGTACTTCTTGGACCAATGACTAAATTATCTGCCTCATGTTCAATATTAATACACACTTTTCTGATATGAACAAAACTCCAACCAGCAAAAGTGCAATACATAGTTTTCATTTATCAAAGGGTCAAATGATCTGTGTGTTTAATCCGTCTGACTGAATTTCATTTCCTTGCGGACAATTTGCTGAAGAAAGTCACCTAACCTATTCGTGGATATGCAATTTTTTAATGAAAGGCCTCTTCCATATTTATAACTAGAATTACAATAATATTCCATACATTGTTTTCATCATATTCATGTATTACCGGAGTATCAATGCAGTCTAACGCCTATCACTAATGTCCTTTGCTCAGTTTCGTTTTTTTTTAAACAAAACATGAGTACTCTCATTGAATTAAGATTTAAGTAGGCCTACTGAGGGGTACTATCAATATGTTTATATGATAGCTAGACTGGTCATGTATAGGTTAAATAGGTCGGGTGAATGCAAACAAAACTACACAACAAAATCACAAAAATTCAATATGTAATTTCAAAATGCTTTTGTGTTTAGAACAATTCACATTTAAATTCTCAGCTTGGATCTTTGCGTGGGTGTGGGCGTAAAAGTGGTCATTTACTTTCAACATTTCAATTGAATTCATACGCACGTTGTCGTGGAGGACTCCAACAATTACATACGTCATACAATTTCCGTTATCTGGCTGGTCATCTTCAAACTTAAGATGGACAGTAAGAAAATATCTTTGTTTATTTAAACATAAGGTCAAACATCTGCGTAGATACAGTAATACAGTCATTATCAGGAAGTTTACAGTCTATTTACTATGAACACAAAGTAAATCACTTATATAGGCATCTGTTGTGAGCAATAATTTGATGCGCTAAAACATGTACGGAATTATTTGTTTAACAAATTTTGTGGAAAATTCATAATTGTTATCAACTGCACTAATATTGCCAGATAAAAAAACAATCGTCAATATTAGTTTAAGATTATTTTTACGAGAGCAGATTTAAAATGTCATACTACTAGCATGAAAATTGTTAGAAATTTACATTTCAACAAGGAAACACGCTCCTTTATTTGACTCATACTTCGTCGCCTTATTTCGGGCTCTGTGACAGACTGCTTAGAGCATCGCGCAGTGCATAATGAAGTTTCTTACATCTGGTCCGCGCAGGTTCGACCCCCGCCCGGAACCTAAGCTGGCTGTAAGATAGTTTGCTAGCTTACCTGCTGAATGGCAGTTATCTTTTCCGGGTATATTGTAACCGGTTCTCTCCTCCACTTTTTAAAATTTGTCGCCACCATATATATATAAACATAATACCAAAGTTATAATGCTCAAGACGATCGTTTCTGTCAATTAGACTTTACCAGTTGAGCTCTAATTTAAAATGTTTACGTTTTTTCTAAAGAGAATGTGGTATCATACAAGGTCAAATAATAAAAATCCGTCTAATAGTAACCAATGTAAAAAGATGACTATCTTAGCTTAAGAAAACTTCGGAATTTAAATGGTTTTATCAGTACCAAATATGACTTTAGTATAACTGAAAAACTGTTGAGTGTGGAGTAAAACACCATTCAAATTAAATCTTTATCGTATTTTCTAATAGTAATATTCTGTTTGTTAATTAAAATGGAACCGCATCAACTGGTACATGTAGCAGTAAGTTATGCTGTGAATCTAAATTCGAACATTGATACCTAAACAAAATTACATTTCAAAAATATTTACCATTCAGGGGTTATTCTGTTTAATCGAAAGCATTATCAAATATATTCTAAAATGCTAAAATGAATTTGAGAACTATTTATTTTCCGATATTGTCATTATTCTATTTCTCCGTTGCAGTGTACCTATATGGTATATGTCGTGCAGGAACACCTTATTGTCATCCTTAAAATAGTTTTATGGAGCGTGTTGGTATTTAACATTCTTTGGAAATACATGAGAAGTTTCTTATATCTTTTATATAAAGGAAACCGCATTCTTTTTCATCTGAAATGCAAAACTGAAATATATTTCTGTAGTACTCCACAACACTTACAATTAACAATTATCTTATTCCAACTGTATCATAGTTGTAAATTATTATCGAACAGTGAAAATAACTACTAAGTAACACTGATTCGTCAGTTCAGATGACTCATGGTAAGTGTTATTAACAGAAAAGACTGTCATTTATTTTGACCCGTTTTGCTAATCTACAAATTTCGTACTATATTTATACATGTACTAGTATTATCCAGGGACGTAAGGTTTGTAAGTGGAACAAGTCCGTTAGAAAGGGTTCAATCAGAAAGGAAACGGTTGGATAGCATTACCGAGAGGTTTTGATTAAAATGTAGTTGACTGTGTGGACGTCAAGGACTCAGGAATGTACTAATACAGTTTATGAATATAGAATGAGAAACAAACAAAGGCAACAATTTTCCATTGGAAATCAGTGGTTACAGAAAATATGGAACTTGTCAGAAAGACAAAGCCAGGTATATTGAAGAAATCATCCGTTTATTCAAATTGAAGTCCATGTACAATACACCGCGGTGACAAAAGTGGTAGAAACTTTTTATTTTTCTCTATATATTTCAGATAAAACCATATTTTTTTTCAAAATAACATTACAAAGTCATTTCCCATTTCCCATTCAATGCAGTACAACATTGACCAGTAATGTTTAGTTGTATTTTTGGATTTGTTGTGTTTTGTTATGGTTTCATTGTTTTGTTTTTGTGGGATAAATAATTTCTATTTCTCTTTTAAATGTGTACATGAATGGAGAATTGTAACATAAATCTTTTTAGTTTCTTTTATAATCTTAAAAGCAAAAAATTTTAACTTATTGAGCAAATTCGGAAGTTTTTATATTTTTGAGTTTATGGTATCAATTTCATGAATGCAAATGATTTGAGAAAATGTTGTATTTCATATTGAGAAAAATAACATGACGTTTGTCTCCACTCTGTTATCACAAGGCGGAGAATAAATAATTTCAAGAATACAATCGACGGGAAAAGCCCTTACTTTTACTCATGGGTAACAACAAGTTTCACGAGTTTTGTTGGAGCCAACATAATGATATTCAAAAATATTCTGATGAGATCCTTATTTTTACCTACTTAGCCACACTGTTTTCAAAATTAGCTGAAATTGAAAATATTTTCAACCAAAGTTATAATGCTCAAGACGATCGTTTCTGTCAATTAGACTTTACCAGTTGAGCTCTAATTTAAAATGTTTACGTTTTTTCTAAAGAGAATGTGGTATCATACAAGGTCAAATAATAAAAATCCGTCTAATAGTAACCAATGTAAAAAGATGACTAAGCTTACTTCGTTTAAATGGTTTTATCATACCAAATTACTTTAGTAGACTGAAAAACTGTTTTGTGGAGTAAAAACTAATTAAATCTTTATCGTATTTTCTAATAGTAATATTCGTTTGTTAATTAAAATGGAACCGCATCAACTGGTACATGTACAGTAAGTTATGCTGTGAATCTAAATTCGAACGATACCTAAACAAAATTACATTTCAAAAATATTTACCATTCAGGGGTTATTCTGTTTAATCGAAAGCATTATCAAATATATTCTAAAATGCTAAAATGAATTTGAGAACTATTTATTTTCCGATATTGTCATTATTCTATTTCTCCGTGCATGTGTACCTATATGGTATATGTCGTGCAGGAACATACTTATCCTGTCATCCTTCTGCTGAAAATAGTTTATGGAGCGTGTTGGTATATTAACATTCCTTTGGAAATACATGAGAAGTTTCTTATATCTTTTATATAAAGGAAACCGCATTCTTTTTCATCTGAAATGCAAAACTGAAATATATTTCTGTAGTACTCCACAACACTTACAATTAACAATTATCTTATTCCAACTGTATCTGTTGTGGACAGTGAAAATAACTACTAAGTAACACTGATTCGTCAGTTCAGATGACTCATGGTAAGTGTTATTAACAGAAAAGACTGTCATTTATTTTGACCCGTTTTGCTAATCTACAAATTTCGTACTATATTTATACATGTACTAGTATTATCCAGGGACGTAAGGTTTGTAAGTGGAACAAGTCCTGGTGTAGAAAGGGTTCATGTTACTGGGAGTGGTCAGAAAGGAAACGGTTGGATAGCATTACCGAGAGGTTTTGATTAAGACATGTAGTTGACTGTGTGGACGTCAAGGACTCAGGAATAGTACAAAGTTCAAGCAGTGAATACAGTTTATGAGATCATATAGAATGAGAAACAAACAAAGGCAACAAAACCACTCCATTGGAAAGTCAGTGGTTACAGAAAATATGGAACTTGTCAGAAAGACAAAGCCAGGTATATGAATGAAGAAATCATTCCAGAATTTATTCAAATTGAAGTCCATGTACAATACACCGCGGTGACAAAAGTGAAGAAACTTTTTATTTTTCTCTATATATTTCAGATAAAACCATATTTTTTTTCAAAATAACATTACAAAGTCATTTCCCATTTCCCATTCAATTTCAGTACAACATTGACCAGTAATGTTTAGTTGTTTTTTTGTTGTTGTTTTTTTCTGTATTTGTTGTGTTTTGTTATGGGTTTCAATTGTTTTGTTTTTGTGGGATAAATAATTTCTATTTCTCTTTTAAATGTGTACTTGTATGAATGGAGAATTGTAACATAAATCTTTTTAGTTTCTGTTAAATGGCTTAATCTTAAAAGCATAAAATTTTAACTTATTGAGCAAATGTAAAACGGAAGTGTTATATATTTTGAGTTTATGGTATCAATTTCATGAAATGGCTCTCCCTGAATGATTTGAGAAAATGTTGTTTTATATAAAACATATTGAGAAAAATAAAGGAATATCATGACGTTTGTCTCCCTGCTGCACTCTGTTATCATCTGCCAAGGCGGAGAATAAATTAATTTCAAGAATACAATCGACGGGAAAAGCCCTTACTTTTACTCATGGGTAACAACAAGTTTCACGAGTTTTGTTGGAGCCAACATAATGATATTCAAAAATATTCTGATGAGATCCTTATTTTTACCTACTTAGCCACACTGTTTTCAAAATTAGCTGAAATTGAAAATATTTTCAGGCTTGGCATCCTCGAATCTTATTTTGTTGGACTCATGAAACAGAACTAAGTGTTATAGAACAATGCTGACACAATAAAGAAGAAAAACTTACAGCGATAAGAAGTCACAGGAGATCTAATTGTAATACACTTGTCAAGATCCTCAGCAGCACTATGGTTTAATATGAATTCCGGTATTCCTACATTCACACGTAGTCCACTTTCAAAGGATAAATTCCTGCAAAACCATGTATCAGTATTACGCTCATCTGATGTCTACAAACATTACAAATTTTGAGCTATTATATTGATATTGGATACCTAAACTTCACATTGCTCTATACATTTATATATTAAGACATACATAGCAGGGTCCAGCAAATGTTCCACCAAGCCTATATCTTTCATTCTTACCAAAGTACTGACAACCAACGCTGTACTGTTGCTTATTCCAGAAGCGGTGTATATCAGATGTGGCTACTTAAAAATTCTAAACAGATTAAAGAAACGCCATTTTTCTCAAATTTTAAGTATCAAAACATACAATACAACAATTCCGCATGGAAAATTAAAAGAGAGACTTTTTGGTATCATCGACAATTGTTTTTTTTTCACTGAAAGTGGTACCCGAAAAATGAGAAAACTAGTCATTTGTTATCATGATACTGGTAGTTGTTTCGTCCAACACCACTCTGATTCAACACGTAAATACAGTTAATACACTAAAGTTGATAAAAAAGGTTGTTGGAATTTCTAATTGACTATTCATTTGCTATGTTTGGAGACCAGGTCTTTCAGTAAGTTTTCTAGAGATTAAAGTCACAGTAGAAACAAGGACATACGCTACCTACATTGGACATTTGTCTTAACAGCCAGGCTAAGGACAAACGCAATAACCTCGCCTTTCCCACCGTCCACGTTTAAGTAGTAATATCCCACAATCACCTGCACACGGTGTTTATATCTCACAAATGATCCGATAATCAGGGCGTGTTCAACATTTAAACATTTCATACTGATCGATAAGTTGCTTATCGAGATGACAAGGAACTTGACGTGTTTGATGTCAACCGTTGAGCAAATTTTACGTTCAGTATAATGGCCTCGTTTGCAAATATTATGTTCCACTAGGCCTAAATGAATTGTTGAGTTACAGGTCTACCAATGTAAAGTGGCACATCCTGGTTCATTCAGAAACCAAAACAATACAAAACAAAACAAAAAACCAAAAATCTACTTTTCCAAAACACGTTGTACAGGTAAAACATATCACCTTGCACGGAGTCCATGCATTACTGATGTGACGACAAGTAGCTTGTCACCGCTGTTATGATTTGATTTAGACTCGTTGTGTTTGTAAACATGTGCCAAATTATAGGTGTACCAAGGTAAATTGGCACATTTTTACAAACACTGAGTTTAAATCAAATCATAACAGGGGTGACGAATGATATAAGTAAGGAAATAAATAAAACTATATCTCAAGATGAAATAATGAAATGCATAAAAAATCTTTAAAAAAATAAATCAAGTGGGGATAATAAAGTTAAAAATGAATATATAAAATCAATAAGTAACATACTTTTGACTATTTATGAAAAATTATTTAACCTTATATTTTCATGTGGAATAGTTCCAAACTTGGCTGGAAGGAAACATAATATCTATCTACAAAAATAAAGATGAAA
The DNA here is from genome assembly GCA_030159075.1 of Atrina japonica. Taxonomy (NCBI): domain Eukaryota; kingdom Metazoa; phylum Mollusca; class Bivalvia; order Pterioida; family Pinnidae; genus Atrina; species Atrina japonica. The sequence goes on from BROG01000200.1 coordinate 309,182, forward strand.
GAAAATTCCAAAAATGATAGACCTGTAATTATATTGAGCTGTGTAGGCAAATGATAGGCGAAATTCTTTTAGGGATAACTTCCTTTTGATACATGAAAACTAAACTGGTTTCAGATAAAAATATTCTACAGTTGATAACCTATTCTCCAGTATTATTTTATTTGATTTATTGAAAATAAAAAATATAAATTATACTGCGTCTTTGTAGATTTCGAGAAGGCGTTCGATTCACTTTGGCGAAATGCATTGTGGTATAAATTTCTATCAAATATTATAACAGGTAATATGTATAATATAATTTTTAATATGTACAATCAGTTTTCAATAAAAATTTCTCAGTGTGTTTCAAGTGTGAAAACGGTGTTCGTCAGGGTGAAAATTTATCTTCTTTATCTAAATGATTTGTATGTTTGTTTGTTTATTGTTGTTTAACGCCCCACTCAAGAACCCTTCACACATATGAAAACGTCACCAAATGCCGGTGAAGAGTTTCAAAGTTTGGCCTATCTTCGGTACTTGGGGCCATTGAGCATTGAGGGTTCTTTAACGTGCCGACACCTACTGTGACACGGGACCTCGGTTTTAAATTGTAGCACCTATACTTTGATATGGCTGTTAGTTATAGGGATTCTCCGATAATACAATCATAGAAAGAGTACATCTAAAATTTTGTAAACTTCTTCTTCATCTAAAATTATCCACTCCTGATTTCATGGTTTAGATACCCAATAACTGTAAACATCCAAACATAATAATTACATATTGGGCTAAGTTTGTGGTAAAGATACAAACATATCATACTGGATTGTTATATAAGCTAGGATTTTTCCAAACGTAGAATGGTTGAAAATAAAAGTTAAACTTACTCTAACAAAGGATTTCTCTGAATTACAAAATTTTCAAAAAGCACTTAACTACAGATTATATAAAGAAAGCCTACACTTTGAAAATGATCTCAATATCTTGCCACTAAAAGACTCTCTAACACTATGTAAATTTCCAACATGCAACCATCACCTCCCTATTGAATCTGGGCGTGGGAATAATATACCAAGAAATAACAGATACTGTCAAAAATGTACTTCACTAGAACTTGGTGACCAAATCTTTTATATATTAAACTGTGAAGCTGTCAAATTTGAAAGCAATAAATGCTTACTATTAAAACATATAAAAAATAGAAATATCATATCAAAAATGTCTTCTAAAGAAAATTATGTACATTTATTAGAAAAATAAATCAGTTATGCTCTTCTCCATAATATATATTCACTAGATCTATATCATCCAAAACGAAATAAAAATATCCATCTTAACTTATATATGCTTACATACTCACCCTCATTCATGCACTATATATTGTGCTGTTTCAATTTATGTATCTCTGTATACCATTGTATTAACTTTGGTGATTAGAGAATAAATAAATCAAATTTCTGGATAAAAAAAATTATAGACTGTTTTCATATCAATTGATTAATGAAATAATTGTCTCTATCACGAAGGAAAATCCAAATTAATAATTCACTCCCAATCAACATAATATATTTAATTTAAGAGGTTATACAAAAGGTAAACAAGTACAGCGTATCCTACGGAAGTCGGGACTGATCAAAACATATCCTATTATTTGTGTATCATGTTTGCTACTAACTCATCTAGAGTTGTCAAGTAAGGTTTAACCATATTTATTAAATAAATCGAAATATTTCATGTTTTCTATGTATCTTCATTATTCTTTTGTGGTGTTTATTCCATAGACTGTAGTAAGGTTATCATCTTCCCACTTTTTGATTTACCAGGGATTCCACTGTTTTGCCAAACCCCTGGTAAATCAAAAAGTGGTAACATGATAATGTTGCAAATTACATTTATAATCATATCAATTTATTACTTTCTATCTCTTTCACAAAGAATAAAACAAAATCATTTGAATGAAAATATTATCAAAGTGGAATTCAGATTTAAAGCGTGTGCGATAGTAAACACAAACCTGAAACATATTTGTAAAATAAAAGAGAGAATAGTACTCGTCCGATCTTAAGAAAAAGTAATTAATTCTTGTTCAGAAGCTGAAATAATCGGGCTAATTTAACAGAAAAAGATGTAAGCCTCTGTGACACGAAGTGCGTTAGTGGAAAAGATAAAAAGATTTACACATTGTCTCTTTCATTGAACCAGTGGTATTTAACAGGCTTTATATGTCGCTAGTGAACTATGCTAAGACGTGATGTATCAAAATTTATATGTCGCTAGTGAACTATGCTAAGACGTGATGTATCAAAATTTATATGTCGCTAGTGAACTATGCTAAGACGTGATGTATCAAAATTATGACTTCCTTGTGTCACTTGAATTGTACTTAAAACAGAACATTGTATTGACCTACTAACAGATTCGTGCACCCAAAGATTTTAAAATTGAGTCAAGCAGAGACTTAAAACCAAGGACCAGTGTCACGCCGGTGGTCTTGGCATGTAAACTATCTCACTGCCTTCGCTACTGTCTACAGTACAATTTAAAAATATTGGTCCTTTACTTAACGTTCGTAAAGTTTCAATAGTAAAAAGTAAAAGCAAATATTTGGTGGAAACACTTTTTACATACATGTAATTAGAAATGTGTCATGTCTCGTAAAATTTACTAAAAAAAATTTTTTGGTCAATTTTACCAATTTAGGAAGTTCTGACATAAGGGAAGTATGCCTACATTTGCAATCTTCAGTACGCGTGAAAAGTTGTTAACAACACCATCATTACTTCGATTGTTATTTAAAAGAAGGTTGGAATTCGATGTCCATATTAACCTACTCTGTCAGTCTTTCTTAGTTTCCGAAAGGCACAATATTTTAAGATTTTCAAAGGATACATCTCATTTGGGGTTTCAATTAGCCTACCGCTCCTGTTCTTCCGATTTAAACTTTATACCAAATGATCCCATTTAAAACAATATCGACATTATTTTATCTAATTCATAGGCGTCGGAAGCAAATTGAAAGTGGGGGCTAAACCAACTTAAAACACACACACAAACGCCAGAAACGTCTGGGAGCTTGGCCCCAATTTTGAACCAACCTATAAAAAAATGTCTGATCTTTACAAAAAAAGCCACCCCCTAGACCGCCAGGTTCCGACGCCTATTGTAATTGGTATAATACATTTAACAACACATAAAAAGGCAGCTTTGAAAGGATTTTTTAACAATAGTGTTTTTTTCCAAATTTCCAAGGAGCATAGCGACAATCCCTCTACTTTGGCTTTAGAATCAAAATGGACTACTGGAAAATCCAGAAATCAGGTACCACGGTGGGAGTAAAACATCATCCTGACCAGTCACATATGTATCGCCACTGCCAAATTTCAAATCAAATTAGGAAAAAATGCGAAATTTTGTTTATACAACGAGGTTTAACGAATAATTATAACTAAACTCTCTCTCTCTCTCTCTCTCATCTCTCTCACTCTCCTCCTCTCTCCTTCTCGCTCTTGTATTCTTCGATGTATTATTAAAACTTCTCACAAAAACTGCTGCAAAGTCCTTGATCAGTGTCCCACATATAAGTTGAAGAATAATCAAAATGTTATTAGACGATTAATTTAATTTCATTTAGATCCATATTGATTTTATTTTATCAGCGATATATAAAGCTAATAGGGATTGGTGACTCGCGCTCTTCCAGTTATGAGCGGATGTATCCTCGTTCATAATGCAAATTATTGACCCAGTATTAAATCGACAACTACCGCGCAGGCGCAAACCAGAAGTAACACGCAAAAACAGTGGAAGAAGGGCAAATCGAGACAAATCTCTTATATTTGTCGGTCGTGTAATTGGTTGAGAAGCACCAGCAAAGACCGCCACACCTAGATTGATCGTACAACGTTGAAGAATGTTACTCCGGTAATTTGAGAGCAAGGAAAGGTTTTACTACTTCAAAAAATTGAAAATTTTTCACAAATCACGAGTTTGAAAAAAAATAACCGAATAGCTTTTAACAACTCAAATAAATTGAATAATGTAAAAAATATTAGAAATTAACATCGAGAAATGTGTCAACAAATTTTAATTTTTAGATTCTTTGATCTACTAAAGTAAATACTAGCTAGAATAAAAATCTTTTTGATAATTACAATCCCCCTCTCAATTTTATTAGATTTAACAATAAAAAAGAGCACATTAAAAGATGTAATGAATAACATATCCGGAGATGTAAATCGGCAAAAAATATCTGTATTGTTTTTAAAATTTCATCATTATCAGGAACATCGTACTACCAGCACTAAGGTGTGAAAATACATTTATCTATTTAAATTAAACCATCAAGGGGATTACTTTTATCTGTTCTGATAAAATCTATGGTATAAGGTATTTTGCAGTAAACACTGATAAAGACAACTTCGTTTGGTGTTGAACTCCCGCAGAAGGAATAATACCAGATCACTTCCTTAGGCATGTAGAATGTATAAACAATCTTTCGAATATTTTTGCTCTCCGCCACCCCTATTGAAAACCACAACCCAGATACTAAAAAAATCATAACATAAATATGTTTTTTTATTTATCAATTCTAAAAACTCAAATTAACACATTTCTTAACACATAATAAAAAAATAAACAATTGAGTGGGTTGTAAAAGAAGGTATTTCTGAAATATGTTAATTTAGCATGATATAATAACTACATGTATAGTACTTCTAATCAAACAATAAAATTTCCCCACTTTTACAATAAGTGTACACATATTTTTTGGTAAATAATTTCCAAACAATGCAGGAAGAGAATATTGAGTATTAAAATAGAACCATTAGACAATTAGAGTTAATCAATTTCTTTTAAATTTGGGAAATAAGTTGAATATTAGGAAATTTTTCAAACTGCCCCAAACACAGCATTGCAAGTTGAAAAATGAAAAAAATACTTAAGCTTATATCAAATGAAATCAATGTAGATATGATGTTAAAATTATTTAAACACATTTCTACACTATTAAAACAACAATTATTGTTCATTTAGAAAATAACAAATATTTTGATTATCCTGGGTTTCTTATTTTAAAAATATGAAAGAACGATGGACATTATTGGAAGACCCTGATCGGTTTTTTTCCAAGTATAAATCCTGTGTAATGTTGGGTTGAAATTTGATTCATTAACTAATAAAATTAAATTGTTATATAATTAAGTTGCATAATACTAATAGTAAGGGATTATTCTTGCATCACCATGTCAGATTTTTTTGCTCTTTGTCAAATGATGAATATAGTGACATGTATTTGGACATAACATTAGTTCGGCAAAAATGAATTTCACAATATAATCATAGTAAATCCTCAATCCTGTGATTTTCCTCTTTGGTAGTTATCCAAAATCAATCACATACATGTATATAACCCATGAAGTGTGGGCCTAATTTTGATATTTCTGTTAGTTACATCTTAATTACTTAAACATACATTATTTATTCCATTAATAAACTTCAAAATGAAGTCACTAGAATTTTAACTCACATATTAGTGTATTCCAGTCCTAAAATAAAACACAGATTGTATTAAAAAAAAATTTCTAAAACATAAGAACACAAACACCTCACCACCCGCCAGTATTATGGTATGCCGGACATTGCATGTCCGGATTTGTATTTATGTATCCGGAAATGTCCGGAATTTGGGTTTTATCTGTTTATAATGTTTCTACTGGTTCTGTTCAAATAAAGTCATCCATTGTGAAGGCTTGTGTCGTTTGTCCTGAAATGTTGTTACCTAAGACCCCATGTACACCTTACTAACCTAACGTGGTGGCAGCGTCGGGAGATATTAGGTCGCTTTCTACTCATTTTGTATAAAAAAAGTCCTTCTGCATACAAAAGGATTGTATAAGGACATTCGAAATTCAGCACGTCAAATATCTCGAATACTGAAATAGGCTACTCATGGCGAATGCACAGAGAGCGCCGAAACAGTGGTTGCCTTATAAATTCTTTCGAGACGACAAAAAACTAAATATATACACTCTCAGCTATTATTATTGTTGGATGGGGTGTAGCAATGGACCACAAAACCAAACACTATCAAATACCGTGGCTTTCAAGATGACCCCAAACCCCCGCCAGAAAATACCCCTAAGAAAGAAATAACCAGAATTGATTGATGCTTGGTCCAAATAGCAACTTTTTGCCCTGGATCATAGCTCCGCAACACAATTGTACAATCTTTCCACCTCGGTGAATATAACATTTGGACAAACAATACAAGACTACACTACGGGTTTCAAAATACAGGGGCACAACTTTATATTGATTTTTGCGTTTTCTCAATACTTGAACCCAAAGAAACGCCGCAGAAGACCTGTACCAAAGAATTATGGCCTTTGCAGAGGACAACTTACTACCAACAAAACTCTAGCCATTACACACCATGGAGAACATATAGAGGAGGATGCGGAGCTTACCCCATCACTTGAAAATTTCCTCGTACTTTACTTGGTATGCGTCACCCTACACAATGACCTACCTTAAACTGGGTTACAACAACGTATGGAACTGAACTAAGAAGTAGAAACCCTTGCGTCAAAAAAGACAGAGATACTCCCCAGGCATCGGCTCCCATTGTGAAAATTGAGGCCCTATCGAATCAGATACATGCGTATAAAACATTTCAGCCCATATATTCATTCAGGGCAAAAAGGGCCGCGCACCCAAGTCCTCCTAAGACAAAAGACAGAAACCGGTCGATTCAGGCATATGAAAAACTGAGTCGAGGAGAGTTATTCCACAAGGTCCCTCCGAGTGCTCACATTCCACACAACAGCTAGCCGATACCATTTTTCAATACACACTACATATCGGGAGTCAGCGCATACTTCAAATCCGCGACACTTTGCCAGCCCGCAATGCCCCCGACTTGTAAATGACCCTATGTGCCAAACTATGCAACGTTTATACGAGGCCTTCGGCGAGCTTTCAGTTGTCCGACAATATCTCCGAACCAAAGATATACTTGTAATGGCACTGTAGATCTGCAATGGCTCGCCACACCAATCTGAGTGACCTGACCTTCCAGTCGGACACGAGCTCACTTGACCCAAGGTACAAGACCTTCAAAAAAAGGTAAAAATGCAAAGGACATAAAAAGGGCGTTCCCTGCATGTTACTCAATTAGCTCACTGATAGGATATATTCATTGTGAAGCGACAACTACCAATTCAATGCCAACACAGGGACTGTATTGTGGTTCCTAAGAGGTGGTTTAGGATGCACCCTCCCCTCACCCCCTTCCACTCCCCCACCCCTACCCCCCCACCACCTTTACATATTACATATCAATTAGACCTATCCGTCTACCAGTCAACTCAAATCGTAGTTTCACGCTATTTCTCACGCATATGACCTCGACCAAGCAGTAAGTCCGAGTTATACATGATGGCTTGCCACACATGTGCCTCAATAAGCAAAAACCCCTCACTTTCATCATTCCCACAGAGACCACATGTGATCTGTGACGCCCGAATCTATTGGCCTAAACTTTTTGCCGCGGATATCACTGAAAAGTAGAACGACAACTTCTCTTAGTGTTGCTATTGCGCGAGACCAGTCACGTCATATACTTCGCGCAATATCACAGATGAAAAACATGACACAAATCGAGAATGACCTTATATTCAGTTATGTCATTGGGCTCATCCGCCACATGATGGCCCATTCAGCTGTTATCCAGACACTGACCCTGGGCCCCGGAGCTTTGTTGCCTTAGTAAATGAGGAAAACACTAACTGATACACTACGCTCACACAGACTTGTCATTGAAATTGGACGACACAAAAATAATTAACAAGAACCCAGTAGCCCAAAAAGGCTATACAGGAAACTTGAGAACGAAAATCAGAAAATTTGACCCAACATGCCTATCCCTTCTCCCCCGTCAGTCTAGCCAGTTGCACCATCTCAATTCACGACTACGTAAAAGAGGATTATCTGCCCGGAAGAGATTTTTACGGGCAGCGAGATCAATACACAAATACTCAGAACCCATTATGAAGATCGAGAACATCATCCCTACAGTAAAAAAAAAAAAAGAAAACATACTCACCGTATGGTAAACCAACCACAAATACACAGCCAACGGATCTAAAGCCCCTAGGGCACACACCTTCCCCCATCACCCTAAAATTGACATTGGGGATCTTGTTTATCTTTACTGCGATGGCAACAAGCATAAAGCAAAGGGATCCAGAAACCATATCGTGTATCTACGAGATGGTGACTCGGTGCAGACATCCGCAAATTATATTGGCTCACAGCTTCATGAAAGACTTCTTTTCGTGTTAAAACTCCTCTGAATGGTATACAGAGGTCCAATCTAGGATGTTGCTACCAAGGAACCATTTGAATCTCATAAATATTCACAAGAATCAGATGACAAGCGATTTTGAAAATACAGATATCACAAATAGTAAACAACCCAACCCTGTTTACCAACCAGTCTCTTCCAATTATCCTGAATACTTGTGTCCTCCAAATGAAGATAACTTGCTCTTCAACTCGAGAGGTGACTCAGACCCAATTAATCCGATGAAGTTCCTAACAATAATAACCATCAACACACCCTAACCTACTGTCCCACCACATAAGTAAACTAACAAAGACCGACAGAGACCGAACCCGCATACCTAAACAGATTTGAGGATAATGTGCTATATGTGATTCAATAATGATACATCACAAAATAAAAACCAAAAAGTAAACAAACAAAAAACATCTAAGGAAATTGTGGATCATATACTTTATGATTGTCTAGATGTTTAGGGGTCAGAATAATCCCCTTATTTCCTGGTGACTCGGAGGCAGTCTAAAGACCTCCTTGAGATTATGTACTGTTTAAGTGGTTAGTGTTCAGCGGGCAGAATAATCCCCATCGTACATTAACACTAATATAATTAATAACAAGTGTGCTATATTTCAATCCTATGCAAATAGAATGTATAGAAGTTTGTGTATGTATCATTTACAAATTATTGAATAGACAAAGACTTTAATGCTAAACAGTGTGTATTAACTACATTTTTCATTGAGGGCATATGCAGGGCAGTATGCAGGTGCAAACAACATACAGGTAATTGACGTTAATACAATAACATTACCGTATTTTACGGCCTATAGGTCGATGTGGGGGATAGGTCGAATGGCTGATTTTTGATAAAAATATCGGTTTTCAGTATTAGATGTGGTTCGTAAACGGGAAGAAAGGTCGATGTCGGCAGATATACAAAAATAGGGCTTACTGGTTGTCACCTAAAAATACAGTCGTTATTTGCTGTAGATAAACAAGTTGCTGAACTAAAGAACCCTGATCATAACAAAGTCTTATTGTAATGTAAACTAAAAAGAAGAAATTAATTAAAAAAGTTTATAGAGATGATTTGAGATTTACATGTCTGGTATTTTATACAAAGCCTCAACATCTTAATTATCGACCGTAATTTACCCAATGTTTTACCGACTGTGTTCACATAATACAAAGACTATCACACTACATTTTAAATCGTCATTAAGTAATTGTCAAGCTTCTTAGTCCTCTTGTGTGTGTAATCTCCATAATATTATTATTATTAGTCGCGCCAATCGACGATCGGTCTTAAAATAGACAACGTCCTTGCCACGTGCCTCAAGGATAAGTCAAATGATGAGAAACTGTAATGATAATACAAAATAACATACGAAACCAAGATTCTTTCCTGTGTATAGATTTATGTACATGACGTTTAATTATTAACATACATATATATAACAACGTTTTTTATCAAACATGACTTTCGAGTAACATTGACGAAATGGATATATAGACAGATTAGACTTTTATTCATATACACCCAGACACGTATACACGAAAGGATTTGGCATAGTTATCTTAAACATCACAATTGTAAAAAATAAAAAAAAAACACACAAAATTTGATAAAGATATTTTATTAATGTAGACATGTTTGCAGCACTACAAATATCAATTAGAAAGCACTAAACTAAAAACCGCCACAATAACACGCGGACAAATTCATTTATCATACACAACAATTACACAGTAAATCCACTTCAACAAAGTAATTAAAGGTGTGATAAAATAAATTGTCACTTCTAATTGGTCCACTGTATACATTTTATTTCAGCACTCACACGCCACTTTGCAACTGATAAATTAAATTTTGTTTTCAAGGGGTGCCCCACTATACCACACAAGAAATGGAAACGTTGAAAATTTTAACAGAAAGAAATTAATCCGAATCAAAACCATCAAAGTCCTACTCATACACTGTCACCAAACACTATGAAACAGCAGACGCACTTGCAACGGGAAGATCATCAATAACTGAAACTGGAGAATGATCATCATCTCCCACACCATGTCAGGACATCTGCTATAATCAGCTTTTATAAAATCCACATGATACATTATTGAACATTTTATAAGTAATTGATAATTTGTGTATTGTTTTAAAACCAATTAGCTTAATTCCCTTAAATTGATGTTATTGAATAGGAAAAAAGTGGTGACGCCAGTATTATGTAAACCGTACTATGCATTTCCGTAATTTGTTTTATGTATCCGGACTTGCATAGTCACGTATTTGTTTTTATCTGTTAATATGTTTTACATCGGGTTTCTGTTCATATTAAAGTACCATCCAATGTGAAAGCTGTGTCGTATTTGGTCCTGAGTAGAATGTGGATTAACCTAAGGACCCCATGGTACAACCTTACCTAACGCACCTTCATGTGAAATCAATTTATTCTTTATTAAAATTGAAAAAAACAATGAAAATTTCTATGAGGAAAAAAACATGAATTAACTAAGAATAATATAAGTTAAAATAAATTTTGCAAAACTTATTTATAGATGTCCTCCCAAGCGGATTAAAATTTTTTACTAATTCTGCAAATAAAGGTATTAGATTATTTGCAGAGCTTGGATAACAGAAACATGTTTGTCATACTGAAATCCTGGTTTGTAGTAATAACTGCACCTTTAAAAAGTGATCCTCATGGAAGAACACACACATGAAAGAAAAAGACAATTTACTTCAAATTCTTGGATATTTATTATCATTTAAGATACATGAATTTCTGCAATGAAGTTGTCATACCATGTAGTTCCACAATATTTGTTACATTAGTCACTGTAACTCAACAATTCAATCACTGGCCATGCCAGTATCCTTTTATTAATAACTTTTTTCCCTTCTCTGAAAAATAAAAACACACAACAAATACAACCCAGTGTACTTGTATTTCAATGACAATTATAAAATAAAGAGAATTTATTGTATTTACATGTCAGGAGTATTTCATATTCATATTTTTTTAACTTAATCGTATTAAAAAAAAACAGTCATCAACATTTATATTTCCCTAAGTCTCCATAAAACCTGTTTTTCTTCCTCGATTATAACTAAAACATTAAAGTAAATTAGTTTATTAAGGCCAACCTTTTTTACAACTATATAAAAAATATAACATTGAAGCAAATTGAAAGTGGGGGCTAAACCAACTTAAAACACACACACAAACGCCAGAAACGTCTGGGAGCTTGGCCCCAATTTTCAACACCTATGTCTATCTTTACAAAAAAAGCCCACCCCCTAGACCCCCGGTTCCGACGCCTATGTAATTATATATTACATTTTAACAACACATAAAAAGGCAGCTTTGAAAGATTTTTTAACATATGTGTTTTCCAAATTTCAAGGAGCATAGCGATGTGAAACAACCTCTACTTTGCTTTAGACAAAATGGACTTCTGGAAAATCCAGGGGTAGAATCAGGTACCACGGGGGAGTAAACATTCAGTCCTGACCAGTCACATATGTATCGAGTCCACTGCCAAATTGACGTCAAATCAAATTAGGAATAAATGCGAAATTTTGTTATAAACGAGGTTGTAACGAATAATTATTACTAATCTCTCTCTCTCTCTCTCTCTCTCTCTCTCTCTCTCTCTCTCTCTCTCTCTCTCTCTCTCTCTCATGTGCAATATCTTCGATGTATTATTAAAACTCGGACAAATCTCACAAAAACTGCTCAAAGTCCGTGATCAGTGTCGTTAAGCCACATATAAGTTGAAGAATAATCAAAATGTTATTAGACGATTAATTTAATTTCAATTAGATCCATATTGATTTTATTTTATTAGACAATATCCAATGCTACGAGAGCTTGTGCAGTTAGGTTAGGAGCTAGGTTAGGACTGTTGGAAAATGATCGCTCCCTTGAGCTCTTCTGTTGCGAATGGTACAAAAGTCACATTCGATTTATTTGTGTCTGTGTCACACATGGTTTACAGTAAAAACTTTTTTTTTTGCTCATTGTCATTGCATTCCCAAATTTTAGGAGCTACAAACAGTATAAAAAGAACGGTATATATACCTATACTATTTGTTAGATATTTAGTTCACAACATTTATTAATGAAAATGGCCTTTGATCAGTTGATGATGTCGGTGAGCACATCGACGCCGTAAGTGTATCAACTGTTGTGAAAATAGATGGTGGGATTCTTGTCAGATCGGCACCTGGTGAAATCGGCAACTACATGTGTATCGGCAGAAGAAATTGTCACTTAGTGATTTCGGTACCTAGATTATGAATATCGGCACCTAGTTATTTCGGCATCGACACTTTTTATTTCATTTATAAGTATTTTCGACGATTGCTAGCATTTTCTGGTAGGGTATCATCATTATTACGCAACAATTACTGATTAGCCTCAATTAAAATCCTTAATTTCTTCGAATCACTGCTCACCTATCACAATGTTTCAAAAAGGTTAACTTCAAACGGATAATAAAGGGCATGTTTTTTCTGTAATGTGAATTTGTCACTAACAATTATTATGATTGCTCATTCATCACAGGAGCTAGAAATTTTATCTGTAAATTAAAAACACTTACATCCGATCGTTAGACATACCCTATATAAAAGAGAGCTGTTTGTCACTGTACACATTATTTTTAGAAATGAATATTTTCTGTCAATGTGATAAACAATTTTTAATGACCTTTTTAATACTTTGATAAATATTTCCAAGGGCCAATTTCACACACCAAGCGCTGATATAGATATTTCCGAAGTGCTGAAATCACTTGGGAGTCGATTTGACTTGTACCCATTGGGACGATCATACATGAACATCTAATGGTTTCATCAGACAAGATTGTCCAGATACTGTCCAATAGATACATTTATATTGTATAATGTATATACATGTATGTCTCTTCTGTCTAATGCAGTAATGGCTTCATCAAATAACTTTGACCTGTTACTGTCCAATAAACACATGTACCTGTATTTACCTGTAGTTTGAATTAAATCTATTTAATCAATTTCTTTCAATTGCACTAAAAACCTTGTTTGAAATACATAATATGAACTAAGGCAATGCCTTGAAATCAAGCTTAGATCCTTGTTTTACACATGCGGGATTCCGGAAATAGCATTCATTGAGTATGTCCAATCTCAGAACAGCAACACATTTTCCTCAAAAGGATGTCACAGTTTAATTATGACACCAAATTGCTAGAACATTAATAATTTATAATGTCCAGTAAAAATTAGTCACCATGAACATGGTTTGCAAAATTTTACAAGTACAGTATTTTAGTACCAAATGAATTGAACATTAATTGGTAGGAAATCACTTGATACCCATGAAGCCATAATTACAATGTATAATCCAGTTCCTTAATTTCCCTAGGAAATACTAAATGGCATCATGATTCTTGTATTTGTCGGTCACCTAAAACATTGGTACAAGTAAGCCAGAAATGTGAGTATGGGTCAGCCAATGACTTTAGATAGAAGTTGGGGGCTGAGGTTTGTGATGGGTACCCATTTTAATGTACATGATACAGATCCAGCAGTGTGTATCGGTTAGTCACTTACCAGTTTAAAGAATAGCAACTTTTCTTCTCAACTTTCTTAATACACTGATATCTGCTGAGAGTACCTCAGTCATTTGTGCTCATACAACGGACATGTATAAGTTATCTATTAATGTTCCTACTTACATTGTAAACTCAGATGTAGATGTTGCGATCAGGACTTCTTTTGAAGTAAACCTGCTGTATACAGTACTTGTACATTATTAGTGTGGCTGTCAAGTAGCTTTTGATATCGATGTTGTCCCTTGTCACTTTGATTTGTATCAATTTGGTGTCTCATTTTTGTTTTCTTTTTTTAACATTTGCTTTAATGTTTACAGTTGTGTAGATTATTGTATTCATCTATTTTATTTCACATATTTTTATTTTTCAGATGTGTTATCGGTGGAACCATTTAGCAGATGTCAGTTTCATTGTTGAAGATGACAACAAGGAGCAATCATTTCAGTGTCATTGTACCAGGGCCTGTATAAGGTTCAACTTTCAGTTGATAATAATACTTTTCCAATACAGTGATTTTCCACCTATTATATAGGCCAAAATAAGACCCCATGGAATTCCCAATGTATAAACAATGCATTTTTTCCTCACTTTGGTGTCAAAACTTCCCTACTGAAGTCAAATGACAATGAATTTGAAGAGATTCTTATATTTTCAAAATAGTTTTGTGTATGTTTAGATTTCCAAATCTCAAATAAATGTTGATAAAGTTCCCAATTCAAAAGGACTGGACGTCTTTCCCAAAAGAGTTCTGAAAATTCTTGCATTATTAAAGTAGAATGATTTATATAATTAGTGGTTTATCAGTTCGGTAAACTTATGACTTGCATTATCTTTTGCACATTAATCAGAGACCATTATTTTAATGGCAGTGATGCTTTTGTTGTTTGTTTGGTGATCCACCATGGGGCTGAGTGGTTAGAGCATCACGCTTTTAATCACGATGTCATTCACTTCTAGATAGTACAGGTTCGAGCCCCCGCAGGAACCTATGATGAGTTTTGTGAGTAAGATTGCCAATTTACTCAGGAACCTATGATGAGTTTTGTGAGTAAGATTGCCAATTTACTCAGGAACCTATGATGAGTTTTGTGAGTAAGATTGCCAATTTACTCAGGAACCTATGATGACTTTTGTGAGTAAGATTGCCAATTTACTCAGGAACCTATGATGAGTTTTGTGAGTAAGATTGCCAATTTACTCGCGGAAGGGCGGTGGTGTATTCTGATGTATATTATAACCAGGTTCTCTCCTCCACTATAAAAGAATGGCCACCAGACACGATATAACTGGAAAATTGTCGAGTGTAGCGTAAAACACAATTCAAATTCAATGTCCTTCCATCATGCTCTCTGTTAAAAGTCTTGCCTCGATTATTTCTTGTGTATTGATTTTTTTAATTAGATGAGAGAATGAGATTGTATCATAGTGGCAAAACACTTGTTAGAATTTGAGTTTAATGTCTTATCATTTCTCAAATTAATAAGACTTTCATTAAATTAAATTTCAAGTGATAGATATAAAACTTGAAATATTGCTGCTCTAAAAATGATGTAACAGGGGAGTTCTTAGATGCTTATTGCATTACATTCCATCTTATCTACAAAATGTTACTCTACTGTGAGTGTTCAAATGACATTATTTTTTAACATTGATTTAATCTTGTTTCAGTGATAATGTTTTGTATAAATGGGGTCTACACGGAAAACCATCAGATGATACAGATGATGATATCAGTAATGGTGATGAGGATGTTGAGGGAGAAACGGACATCAGTGTGGCCAGCGTGAGAGATGTAAAATGTACTGAAGATTCAGCTCATGAAGAAAGTGATGCAGAATATGATGATGAAGAGATGGCACTGATGAAGTCTATGGGTTTACCAACAGAATTTGCTGGGGAATCAAATAACACGAAGGTATAAAGCATTTGAAATCATACTGAGTTTGTTTGTTTGTTTGTTTATTGTTGTTTAACTTCCCACTCAAGAATATTTCACTCATATGGAGACGTCACCAAATGCCGGTGAAGAAATCATACTGAGAAGTAAACAGTAACATGCACAGAATCCATTAGATTTACGCCTGTGTATGATATCAGAAGATCAGACATTACACAGCAGACAATGTGCAAGAACAGGGTTTGGGGGTTTTTACGTTCGGGTTTTTATTTTTAATGGCGTTTGTGAGAGTTTTTTTCTAGTTTTTATTTGTTTGGTTTTTTTTCATTAACATTATTTCTATCAAGAATCAAAGATTACATGTAGATGGTATTACTGTTTTATATTTGTCTCTCAGTAATTTCACCTTTTACTTACCACAAGTCTAAGATTTGGTGACTTTACATCACTGAGGTTTTACTGTGTGGTACACCAATCAGATTTGTTTAAAGTTTTAATTTAGTCATTAACTTCAAATACCTTATCACATTTAACTAGTTTTTCATCTTTATAAATGACAAAGGATAACACTTCTTAGCTTTCTGTTTTCTGTTCAAAAAATTCTTACATAATGTTTATACAACTTTGGTGTAAGCCAATACAATGGTAGACAGACAGTAGTGTCAATGGGGACATCACTGTCTGATAGATCAGAAAATGCTTAAAAACCAAATAAGTGAAAAATTGTTGAGTGTAGCATAAAAAACAATTCAAATTTAAATTATATCAATTTAGTCAGCTTTCTTGTACTGTAAATAAATTGCCAGTTACTTTTTTCAGCATCGCAAAAAGAAGACACATGGACATAAGAAAAAGAAGAAAAGAAAGAAAATGAGAAAAACTAGTGAAGAAAACAATGAAAACTTGGAATATCTAACACAGTATCAGGAGATGGATTTTGATTCAGCTTGGCAAAGTTACTGGGAACAGTATGGGGAATTCTTAGTTTGGGAAGGTTGGATTAATAAGTACCCAGAACAGATAGAATATGGTGTATACAAAGGTATACCTTGTATAACAGAAGTTGAAGTTAGCACTGAAGATGGGAGTCAAGTTGATACAAACAAGGATGAAGAAGAGGATGGAGCTAAAAAGGAGGATGTGAGTGGTTCACAAGACACTTACATTGAATCCGAACAATTGGCAACCACTCAGTTTCATACTTATCAGACATCATATAACTGTGCAATAGAAACAACACTGAAAGGGAAAGTAGAAAGTGATGCTTTTACATCAGATAATCAATGTTTAGATTCAGTCATGGACAACCAGACCAATGAACAGGCAGAAATTGTTCACATGATGCACAGTTATTCACATTCATATTGTGAACAAACAAATGATTCATGTGAAAATGAGAACACAGAGGAAAGCAGTGAAATTGTTGTAAATAACAATGCAAATGAAATGTCAGAGGACTCGTATGACATTGCGTGGCAGGAACTATGGAACGAGCATTATACTGAACTTTATTGGTATTACTACAACCAGTTTTTAGAACAATTCAACAAATTACACCTTAGTCCACAGCATAGTAATAATTTGGAAGATGAATGTTACAAACAAACAGATGGCACAGGCACTGACCTGTCTCAAAATGTGGATATTACACATTGTGAACATGTGGATGATAAAAACTGTGAACAGTGTCAGCTTGTGGAAAACACAGATTTTCAACATTGTGAACTTACAAAAAACTTGGATTCTACACAGTGTGGATTTGCAGAGAACACAAATACTAAACAATGTGAACTTACACAAAACTTAGGTGCTGAAGATAGTGTGCATGTTAAAAGTACAAATATTGAAAATGATAATAACTCTGATAAGAAAGGTTCTGAAAACATGGCAGAAAACAAATATACTGAAGGAAATGAAATAATCACAGATAGCAATCAGTGTACAGGTGTAGAAAGCTGTATGTGTGACAAAATACTTCAAGATTGTCAAGGTTATGACCTTGAACCCATGGATGGAAGTGGTGGTGGCAAGAGAAAACACTCTAGAAATAATTCATCTACAACTGGCCAAAGAACAAATGCACCATGTGGTTTGTTAATTATCTTTTTATATCTATTGAGAATCGGTTATCCTTTCTAAATAGCTAAATATGTTTGGATATTATAACTAGACCTTATATGTAGTTACAGGCCTTTTTCTATAATTTTCATGGGGCTGATATTCAGCCTCATTTCCAATGCAAAATACATATTTTTTTCAAATTAAGGAAAAAATTCCAATTTGGTGTACAACCTGTGATTGTATTGGGAAAAAAATTAATGAAAGGGGAAATGCATTTAAAGAGATTTTATTGCATTTGGATTTACATGTGTCTCAACATGTTTTCCCAATATGACACAAATTCACATTAAAATTCCTAATAGTTTTGCCAGTGGCATTTTCCAAAAAAAATTTCAGAAAAAGACCTGAGTTATAAATCTCACTGTAATGATATTTAGTGTAAATGTATGTAATGCATATATTATATTTATACAGGTAAATGTAAGAAATCAGATTCCAATCCAAGCAGAGTTACTGGCCCTGGTGGAACAGGTGATGATGGCGACCCTCCAGATGACAGATCTGTAAAATTACCTAACAGGTATGTGGTGTTTATGTCTAATGTCTGGTAAAATAATGATATTAAAATCAGCATTAACATTTTTAATATGTATTATGAAACTTGAATACAAATGTGAAGCTTTGATGTTATTTATATGGTTTACATCTCTTGTCCATTATTTTTGGCATCCATGAATTCAATTAGTATAGGTGTGTATGTATAGAGAAAGAACTCAAGCAAGTGATAAGACCTTTCCCAGTGTATCCGCATATAAAAATAATAGTTACAGTTACCAGTTTGGAGTATGCTTTTAAACTACAGAGTAGATTTATTTTAGAAATGTCCAGTATTGTTATAAAGATCATGACTGACATTAGCTGTTACTTTTCTAATACAAGATGTTCTTTATTACAGTCATGAAAGTGATATGACAGATATTGACGAATCATCAGATATCAAGAAGAGCCTCTTGCTGATGGGATTTTCACTTAATGATGGGGAAGATCATCCAAGGTGTGTACATATAAACATGAATTTATCATCTGTATATATTTTCATGTATATTACAAAAATAAATACTAAAATTTATTTAGTTTAGTTGTAAATATTTTACTGATAATTAATGAAAAAAAATGTGCTTTTGTAAAAAAAATTGTCACATTTTTCTTGAAAATGTTATCAGATGATAAAGTTTCTTAGCCATACATTTTGTATTTAGGAAAAAATTGCAAAATTATTTTTAGAACCTGCAAAATGTTATGTAAAACATGTTAGCTAGATCATTTTATGAAACATCCTTTCTATGGTTTTATTAAAAAAATAAATAATTATTATGTGTTTTCTAATGGTACCTATACAAATGCACAGTCACTGAATTTTAGATGAGATTAACAGCCTATAACATGTTGAAAGGTTGTATTCAGTAGAAAAATAAATCTTTAAACCATATAGAATAATGTATATACATTGTACCTCTATGTACGGTAGTAAAATTTTCCCATTTTAAAAGACTGTGGACTGCTTGTGGTGTTCTAGTGTTATAGGAAGGTCCTGGGTTCAATTTCCAGCTCCGGTTAATACCAAAGACTTTTAAAGATAGTAATGAGTGTGTCAATTCCTTTGTCCAGTGTTAAAAAAACAAAGTGAAAGTCACAGGTCTTTTGAGTGACACCTGAAACAAAAGTCCTGTGTGGCAGTAAGCGTGCATGTAAAAAATCCCTCACTGCATTGGCATTTGTCCATAGCACAGGTCAAAATTCTTGGTACTTCAACCTAAAGCTCATGATGTATGTCTCCAAAAATCTGAAATATTCTTGGTACTTCAACCTAAAGCTAGTGATGTATGTCTCTAAAAAAAAAAATGAAATATTCTTGATACTTCAACCTAAAGCTGGTGATGTATGTCTCCAAAAGACTGAAATATTCTTAGGAGAATTAAACGTAACTAAAAGGCAGGGCACTGGGAAAACAAAGTAGATTGTGGAACCTTTCATTTGCTTCTTTAGAGTGCGTATGTGCCCTGTTCATTATGAGATTTTGTTTAAAAAATTGTTAATCATTATGCCTAAAAAAATTCAGTTCATTGATACAATGATATACATATGTATATACATCGTACCACTTTCATGGGTTTTTGACAGAGAAAGAACATAAATGCTGTGTGTGGAGGATAGCTAGTTATTGTCTTAACAATACTCAGCTGATAATATAAGCATTTCAATTGCAATATTGCAACTTGCAAACAAACAAAAAACAATGATGACACACTGGCCTTGTGATCTGGAAATAGAATCACAGTCAAATTCACATAATGCTAGGATATAAGATATAACTTTGTTGGTGGAGTGTTTTCTTTCATAAGATGTAATTTTCTCTTGATCTGTTTCAGTGGTGGAAAAAAACGTAGGATAAAAAAGGGTTCTGTGTATTATAAAGACAAGCATGCACATAAAACCTCAAAGTTTCTAAATCTGAGTAAAAAACCAATGCATGTCAAGTTTGATGAGGAAGGAAATGTAATGAAAGCTAACGAAAGCAGGACTCTGAGAAAGGTTAAAGGTTTCTTTGAAAAAGTCAAAATGAATGAAGAAAAATTACAGTCAGATTGTGTTGAGGGAGACACACAAGAGGAAAGTAGCTGTAAGAACATTCCTTTGACATTTCCACCAAACTTTGCAGCTTTAAATGATATTGAGGATGATGATTTATCAGAAGAATCTGTGTCCTCGGCAGAAGATTCAGGGGAGAAAACTCTGGAGAATCATTTGGATAATACAGGGGATGTAAAAACAGACCTGTGTAGTGATGCTACAGCGGTAGATCATGTCAGAAGTAACATAAAGCAAAAAAAGAAGAAAAAGAAGAAAAAAGAATTACCTCCAATACCTGTAGATATTGCTGATGATCCAGAAATAAAGAAATACTGGGCACAACGATACAGATTGTTCTCCAGATTTGATGATGGGATCAAACTAGATAGAGGTAATTCACATGATGAAAACATTTATTTTGTAATGACTGTAGACTAACTGTCATTATTTTAGTATTTATTTAGTACAGTCAAACCTGTTTAATGTAACTATCCAAGAGAAGATACAAATAAAGGTCACATATGATAGGTGGTCTCTTAATTTATGCTATGCAGTTTCCAGTCATCAGAGATTTTTTATGAACATTACATTAAAAAGAGGAACTTTTTAAAAACTTTATTTTCACATTTCTATTGGCTTAACCAACATATTATCTTAATATGATTACTTCCTTTTCAAAAACACTTTATATAAATATTATTTAGAATTAGTCATAATCAAAATATTTCACATAAATATGAAAGTACAATGTAAGGCTGTTAAGAGTTCAATGTTATATTTGATATAGAAAAATGTTTTCAAAAGAGTTTTGTTACTTTATTAATCCTTGCTTCAAATACACTTATTGTCAGAAGTGTTTTTTGATATGTGACTTCTCAGTTGATAAACAAAATTAAAAGTACATGTAGCTGCTGATTCTCTTCTTTGTTTCATATTTTCTGAGTCGTATACAAATTTGACATAGGAAATTTATTTCAATATGTACATTCTCTCCAGTTTTGTAAATAATACTTCTACATTCATCACATATATATATAATTATACATACATTCTTAATTCTATAATGCCTCTTCATTAATCATTAATGCCTCATTTTCAGAGGGTTGGTTTTCTGTCACACCTGAGAAGATAGCAGAACATATAGCCGATAGATGTCGCTGTGATGTCATTGTTGATGCCTTCTGTGGTGTTGGCGGCAATGCCATTCAGTTTGCTTTTACCTGTGAACAAGGTAAATCTGGCATACTATAATGGTGAAATTCTTGTCCCTTTTGGTCAGTAATTTTTGTTGATAGATCAGAGGTCCAGGTGACCCATATACCGTACCCCTTTGGGTCACTTGTTATTGTACATGTGTGTAATTTTCATTTACCTGTTTTGAACTTAATTGAATTGAGACATAGAATTTAATCTCAAACAGAAATTATTAATTATTTAGGTTTAAAGTTAAAAATATTTGTAATTTATTTCATACATGTGTAATAGACAAATTCATGATGACATTACTTCATTTTTAAAATGTAGAGTAAAAAGTATATAAACTTGCAAAGAAAATGTGTGCTTTATCAAAGAGTATGTTTTTTTGTCCATTCTTCCTGCTAGCAATCAAGCCTCACTGTAACCTAAGCTGATTTTGCGAGAAAGTTTGCCAGTTTACTTGCGAAAGGTTGGTGGTCTCTTTCCAGATACATTATAACCGTGTTCTCTCCCCACCATTAAAAACTGGCTGCCACCATATAGCTAGAAAATTGTTGAGTGTGGCATGGAACAACATTCAAAATTCAAAAATTCAAATTCCTGCTAAAAAAATATCAGTGTGGTATTTATTGCCAAAATTTTATGCCTTGAGAAGTATTTCTAACATAGAATATTTTCTTTTTTATGTTTTAGTGATAGCAGTCGACATTGATCCAGTAAAGGTTGAACTCGCTCGTCACAATGCTACTGTATATGGTGTGGAAGACAGGATTGAATTTATTGTTGGTGACTACATACAAGTGGCATCCAATATAAAGGCTGATGTGGTGTTCCTCAGTCCACCATGGGGTGGACCAGCCTACTTAAATGCAGATGTCTTTGATGTGGAAACTATGATCACCCCCAAATCATATCCTTTTATGCATTTATAATCAGGTTACTGTGACTACTGAATCGTAGTACTGAGAATATTAAATAGTACTGAGAATACTAAGTAGCACTGAGAATACTGAGTAGCAATGAGATTACTGAGTAACAATGAGATTACTGAGTAGCACTGAGATTACTGAGTAGCACTGAGATTACTAAGTAGCACTGAGATTACTGAGTTGTACAGAAAATACCGAATACTGTAGATTACTTTTATTTTGCGTTAATGTGCAAGACACCTCGAAATTCAAATTCATCGCGTAATGTTATACACAATAATTGCCTAATTTTGCGGATAAGATGTATACAGACATGTATGTTGCTTCTACAGTGTACATGTTTTAATTGTCCATTAGTCCTCCCCCATTCTTTTATCCATCCATTTCTTTGTTTTAGTTTCTTCCAATTTCACAAAATGTGTTTGTTGATTAAATTATATTTTGCCAGTATCATTGTCCATGAGGATGATAATTTACTTTGTTTCTTTGTCCATGCAGGATTGTAGATCTTAGTCAGTGCGCATACCCGGATGTTTGTGATTTACTCTAATTACATATCCACTTTACAACTAGATATTACAACCAGTGGACTTTTTAGAAAAGAAACAAGGTAAATCATCATGTTAACGGACAATGACATTAGAAATCACCTATCTTTATACAAATAGCCTACGTATGTCACAAAATATTCAATAAAAAATAAAACAATGCAAACATCGAAGGGACATAAAACAATTACAAACATCAAAGGGACATAACTCTTACTAAAAAAACTCGTAATTGCACTCAAAATGTGATCAACACACTACATTCGTAGAGGTCGTGAATTCAAATGTTTTTCTAGTTTATAAACACAAATTCAGACATTCCTGAAATCGCGAAAAGACAAAGGAAGGTGGCCACATGAAATGTGGTATACACAAAATAAAAGTAATCTACAATAGTCAAGAGAATACTGAGTTGTACTGATAATACTGTATAGTACTGAGAATACTTATTTGTAATGAAAACACTGACTAGTACAGAGAATACCAAATAGTACAGAGAATACCAAATAGTACAGAGAATACCAAACAGTACAGAGAATACCAAATAGTACAGAGAATACCAAATAGTACACAGAATACCAAATAGTACACAGAATACCAAACAGTACAGAGAATACCAAATAGTACACAGAATACCAAACAGTACTCTTTGATAACTGAATAGTACTGAAAATACTGGAGTACTAGGGATATGTAGAAATCATGCCTATAGAATGATGAAAGCATGTGCCGAAGCCATAAAAATAGGAATAACTTAAGTCTGAGAAGTATACCCTATTTTTGATAATTCTGAAATCAGATTGGTTGAGAATTTAAAGTTGAGTAAGATTTTTGGACTTCTCATCACTTAGTCAACTTTGACTATTGACTAGTAAGTGTTTCATGACAGATATTTTTGTACAGATTTTGATAAACATTGTCATCCAGCTTTGCAAAAATTTTAAAATATTAATATTCTGGGACATGTGGACACAATTTTTGATATTAAAGTATTCTGCCATCTTGGCATAAAGATAAAAATAAAATAAAAAAAAATCTGAGATCAATCTGACAAAATATTGTTCTAAACATCATCTGCATGTTCCTTCAAAGTCTCACTGGAAAGATTAGGGATTTTGTGTTTGTGATTTGTTGGATTATTTTAGGATTGGGAAACATTAATAGTAATGGAGAATGATATCTAATCCTGGATTTTAAGAGATTTTTGTTTGTTTTTTAATTTTGAGAATAAAACATTTATTTGCTAATTTCCTTGACTTATTTCACGTCAGAAATATTTGAAGTGACACAGAAGATTACGAAGAATATAGCCTTTTTTGTTCCCAGAAATACGGATGTTGAACAGGTATGAATCGGGTTTCCATAAATAAGATATCACACACTAAAATCATCTGTTTGTCAGATATACATGCTCTAGTAATCAAATCATCACACTTAAGTTAAACAAACCTTGTTAGATATTGGACATTATTATATCTCATTATGTATTAATAAAATACAGTCAGTGACTGGTTGAGAGCTGTCATGTGTCAGGGAGACTACACTTCATGTCTCCCTCACATGTGTCATATCTCCCTTGTGTGCGTCATGTCTCCCTCGTGTGCCTCATGTCTCCCTCTTGCGGAAACCCTTGCAGCTTATTCCACAGTGTTTATTGATTCTGTATTTCTATATAATAAACAATTTATTGCCCTGGTTGTAGGGAGACATGAGGATTTGTTTACCCCCGACAAGTCAAATTCCTCTCGGGAAATATAACTTGCCTTGGGTAAACAAATCCTCTAGTCTCCCTACAACCAAGGCAATAAATGTATATTGTAATCCAATGCAGTTTCTCACTCTTTGATACAGTGGAACTTGACAACATTTCAAACCTTTTATTTTGTTTCTTTGAGGGTTTGGTTCTTGGAAAATGATCACAAGTCATTAATCAATTGTCTTTCCAGATTGATACATACTACAGTAGAACCTGACTTGAGAGACCACTCCATCTGCCACTGAAATGTGATCTCTCAAGAAAGGTGGTCTCTCAAAACAGGTTTTATTTGAAGGATTATTTAACTAAGTGGTTTTCAGAATGTGGTCTCAGAGGATAGGTGGTCTTTCATGAGTGTGATCTTTCAAGACAGGTTCATTTGTACATCACTCTTGTTTACAATGTAATAGTCTATAATTTTTGTAGAATTTCATATCAAGCCTAATTGTTTTGTCCTGTTTTGTAGCTGACATCTCTAGCTGGAGCTGGAGGTAAGGTTGAGGTGGAGCAGAATTTGCTGAACAAGAAACTGAAAACTATAACAGCATATTATGGAGATCTAGTTCTTGATGGAGAGTATGAGATGGATGAGGATTTTGAAGACGGTACAGAAATAGTACAAGATGGAGATTATGAGGAAAGTAAAGAATTGAAAAAAATGGAGAAGAATGAATCAGTACAAGATGAAGAATATAAGGAAAGTAAAGAATTAGAACAAGATGGAGAACAAGTGGAGAGGAAAGAATCAGTACAAGATGGAGAATATGAGAACAAGGACTTAGTACATGAAAATTAATAAAACTGTTTATGATGGTGATTTTAACAAGGGGCAGACAGACATTTGTGTAATGGATAATGGTAGATATGACAGAACTATAGATACTGATGATAGCATTGACAATACAGAAAAGTGTGAATAGTATGGATAATGATGGATAGTAATGATGAATAATAATGCATAGCTGGAAACTTTTGCCCATGGTGATATTTTGCCCTTCTGCAACAAGAAACTTTTTGCCCCATTAACATTTGCCCTAAATTTGCTTTTTGTTCATAAAAATAGAAAATTCAGGTTGGAATACATGGAACAATTAGGATTAATGAAAGCGTTTTTGTGAATGAAAAAAAAACCAAAGCACAATGGACAGGTAAATGTACAGGTTGTACAACTAATTCCATTGTAATTATGGTAACATGGGTGGGTGTAAGTTATTTAGCTTGAAATTTTGGCATTCTATGTTGACTCACTCTTGACGTAAGTGAAAAAATGACAAAATTTAAACGGGTGTAAGCATTTCCAGGTAGCAAGATAATTTCATGTTTGTAATATTGTTAAAATTTGGAACAATAAAAAGACTTCCATGGTCCAGGCAGATCAAACACTATTTCTTGTTGTATCCCATTTTCATTGCAAATAAAAAATTAAAACATATATTGCCACCAAAGTCTTTATGCAGCATGTTTGTATGCTAAGATGTTGATAGCATGTTTACTGTGGTAATCATGTCTTTTTCCATGCAAGTTATACAGAATTTTCTTTGGTTGATTTGAAAATATAAGAAACTAGAAAAACAGTGGTAAAAAAATGTCTCTTAAAAGCAACTGGACTATTGTTTTCAGCAGAAAAATGGTTTTGTCATGCTAATTAACAGTTATAGTGGAACCTCACCTAAAGAACACCTTGCTTTTCAGACCACAAGTTTTCAATCTCTTGATAAATATCAAATAAATACAACTCACTAATCAGACCACTTGCAGTCAGTCAGTAAGGTGGTCTTGATACCTAATTTCCACTGTATAAGTATTGTTTTCGGTGCTCAATTGCTCTCAATATTTTTACAATATTATGAGTGAGGGTGTACATAGTAATGTATTTGACATGTACTGGTAGTCCTGTATAGGGCAGAACCTCTGGACAAAGTAATGTATTTGACATGTACTGGTAGTCCTGTATAGGGCAGAACCTCTGGACAAAGTAATGTATTTGACATATACTAATAGTCCTGTACAGGGCAGAACCTCTAAACATAGTAATGTATCAAAAATGAAAAATATCAACCTATCGTGCAGATCTTGATCTTGCCCCTGAAAAAACAATATGACTGTACCCTACAGATATAATTACATACTACAACAAGAGTGATAACATCAATTTAATATTTAATTGACAATTCTTGGTGTTCCAACTTTCCCCACCCTTCTTGTAGTCCTGTACAGGGCAGAACCTCTAAACATAGTAATGTATTTGACATGTACTGGTAGTTACAAGGCAGAATCTCTGGACAATGGCAAAAGCAGATGGTTTTTCCTGTCCTTCATATGAGAGAGTAAAAACCGAGTTCCTGTGTCACAGTTGGTATCAGCACATTTAAAGAACCCTCACTGCTCAATGGCCGTAAGTGCCGAGCATAGGCCAAAATTTGAAGCCCTTCACCGGCATTTGTGAAGTCTCCATATGAGTGAAAGATTCTTGAGTGGGACATTAAACAACAATACAACAACAACAACCTCTGGGCAGAACCTCTAGACACAGTTATGTATTCTACATTCTGGTGGTCTTGTACTGGGCAGAACCTCTAGACATAGTTATGTATTCTACATTCTGGTGGTCTTGTACTGGGCAGAACCTCTAGACATACATGTAGTTATGTATTCTACATTCTGGTGGTCTTGTACTGGGCAGAACCTCTAGACATAGTTATGTATTCTACATTCTGGTGGTTTTGTACTGGGCAGAACCTGTATTCTACATTCTGGTGGTCTTGTACTGGGCAGAACCTCTAGACATAGTTATGTATTCTACATTCTGGTGGTCTTGTACTGGGCAGAACCTCTAGACATAGTTATGTATTCTACATTCTGGTGGTCCTGTACAGGGCAGAACCTCTAGACATAGTTATGTATTCTACATTCTGGTGGTCCTGTACAGGGCAGAACCTCTGGTTATAGTCATGTATTTCAGAAATTGGTGGTCCTGTACTAGGCATAACCTCTGGCCATTTTCATGCATCAGACATGCTGGTAGTCCTGTACTGGGCAGAACCTCTGGCCATTTTCATGCATCAGACATGCTGGTAGTCCTGTACTAGGCATAACCTCTGGCCATTTTCATGCATCAGACATGCTGGTAGTCCTGTACTGGGCAGAACCTCTTGCTGTGGTCAGGTAGTATATTTGGCATTTATAAAGACAAGATTCTGTATTACTGAAGTTTTATGCCAATATTTTCCAATTCATTTTCATATGAAATAATAACAGAAGGCACTAAAAATATTAAGTCTTATTTATATTAATAATATACACGCTTTTGTAAATTGAAACAAAATGTTTAAAAACAAAGACCGCAACAAAACAAACAACTTCATAATGGAAATTTGACAATAATGCTGAAATATTGATTTTAAATGAATGAAAACATAATGATCAAGTACCGGTACATAAAACACCATTATTCCTCTTCAGAATTTAAAGTAGACTGAACAAGGGCTTAAACAGTCGCCTGAGGCAAATTACACAAATTTTGAAACAGAAAGAGGGGGTATATATATATTTACAATGATGCACTGTTTCAGACAAAAGGCAATGACAATAGTTTGCCATGAGCAAAGCATGGTGATATATTTTTATTTTGGTGTTTTATGCCACACTCAACAATTTTTTTTGTAATATGGTGGCAACCAGATTTTAGTGGTAGAAGAGGGAGCCTGGTTACTATGTAGCCAGAAAAGACCACTAGCCTTTCGCAAGTATTCTTGCAAACTTTTCTCTCCAAAATCAGTTTAGATTCCATTAGGACTAGTGGAACCCACACTGACTACAGGTGAGAAACTTTATGGTTTAAAGTGCGAGTCTCTACCAACTCAGCCATGGAGGCCCTGCTTGATGATGTAATAAGAGTTGTGAGAGAACAACATATCACACCAACTGTCCCAATATATAAAACAAGTAAAAAATAGGGATAATTATTGGTCAGGCCATTCATGACAATGGTAATGAGAGAAGGAAATTCTGAAACTCATTTTTTAATGAAAAATATATCAAACAAAAATCTTGTATACAACTATATTGATAAATCGTACAATAAAAGAGTGTGTTTCATTCTGGCACTATTCAAAGAAATTATGATTAAATACTTCAAAATTACAAATTTTAACCGGTATAACCCAAAAACTAAGAAATTTTTAAAAGGTATAAAAACATGTACATTGTAATATATATATCTTGAAAAACATGTATAGCAAATTTGGTGTATTTCTGACACTCATTAAATAAACACTGAACAGTTTTCAAAATACCTAATAATTTTAGAGTTTATTTAGCAAAGAGACAAGAAAAAAATATTGAAAGATCTGAAAAATAGTGATATATATTGGTAAACTTCCCAATCAATTAAAGACACTGACACAGGACGTGTTCTTATTTTCAAACTCAAGTTTTTGTACTACAATACATATTTAGGATATACAAAATACAGTAGAATAATATTGGAGCAATTAAACAGATATTATATGTGTAACAACCTCTGGAGGACTCTTTTTAACTTTGTAGAATTAACAGGACTCGTATAGTTTTATCATACTATTTCTTTAAAAAATATATTATAAATGCAAACAGTGTAAAAATTTTAATGCAGAAATAAGACTGGAATTCATTAATATGTATCTCAATGAAACAATATATATGTATTACTACTAAGTAGGCTTTAACAAAAACTGGAAAGTACCTATGAGATAACATTAGTAGAATATTTGTAGAGGAAAACCAATAAATTTAGCAGAGCTCTAAATACTGGTAACATTGACATACGGGAAACACTTCAGTAATCTAAAATGCAATAATATATAAATGTAACATGCTGGGGGAGTTCTCATCAGATGACACCGGTTTCTATTTGACAGAAACATTTGTTTCTAAATGAATCTAAAGTTTATGAAAATTCTGACTTTAAAAAATTGCTTGAATGGTATATAATTCTTTTACTTTGAGATATATCAAACAACCATATGTACGTTACAATATGACATGTCCGACATCTTGACAACAGGAGTACTGTAAGAATATGTGTACGGTATGTTAGTACATGTTATGAGAATGTTAGTACATGTTATGAGTATGTTAGTACATGTTATGAGTATGTTAGTGCATGTTATGAGTATGTTAGTACATGTTATGGGTATGTTAGTGCATGCTATGGGTATGTTAGTGCATGCTATGGGTATGTTAGTACATGTTATGGGTATGTTAGTGCATGTTATGGGTATGTTAGTACATGTTATGGGTATGTTAGTGCATGTTATGGGTATGTTAGTGCATGCTATGGGTATGTTAGTACATGTTATGAGTATGTTAGTACATGTTATGGGTATGTTAGTGCATGCTATGGGTATGCTAGTGTATGTATATGTTATTAGTATGTTTATGAATGTTATGGGTATGTCTGTGCATGCTATTGGTATGGTATGGTTTAAATGTAGGATAACTATTGTGACAGACATATGTACAAGTGACTCTCGATACCTCAATGTCCACAGGACCACTAAAAACCTTTCAAGATTTCAAGAGTTTCTCTTTTCAAGAGTTCCGGAAACTGTTGCTTCAACTGATGTAGGTTCTTATTATTATACAAAAAGGGATGTTTGTTTTCTTTTGTCTTAGACCTTTCACGCTTAGGTATCTACATGGTATACTCTTTCTACTGTCTTAGACTAGACTATTGTGGTCTGCAGTGTTAAAAGGGATAAAAGGGAAAACTTAAGTCCTCAAGACATTGAACCTTCTAAATTATCTGAACATTTATGTGAAATAATAGAAGTCTTAAAACATGGCAATAGGATAAAATGGTTCTGACAACTAATGTAGCTAAAATAAGAATCGGGCCCTTCAAAATCAATTGTTTACCTGTCTGACATGTGTTAATTGTGATCTATTTATCCTCTGTCATAAATGTAAGATAGAAGTACAAACAAAACTTCACATACCAGTAAAAAGTCATCTAAACATTGTTATACAGAGCAATTAGAACCAAAAGATATATTAGTTATTCTTAAATATGTATTATGCCACTAATCTAGAAACACAAACACATGTAAATTTTTAAAGTCAAGCATCACTACCTACTTTCAAAATACCAGTATTGAAAAAAAATCTTAATTTTATTGCAACACCTGAAGCAAACATAATTTTAACTATGTTATGAATATTTATCAAAAAATGAAAACAAATAATATAAATTTTGTATGGGAAAAGGAAAATGAGAAATAAGAAATATAGATATCACAACCATTTGATGAAATATATACTAAAACTAGATCTAGTGCATAAGTACAGAAATAAGTTAAACAAAACAGGGTGTGTCTGTTAAACACACACATCATGTGTGTCAAAATTGTCACAGGAATATCAAAATATGAACATGTGTGATTCCCTATCCCTCCATTTGCATCCAATTTTCAATCTATTTTGGAGGATATTCATCAAAATATTTGTGTTAAAACTATGTCAAAAATTAATCATTTGCCTTATTCAATCAAAGGTACTCTATCAAAGAATTTCATGAAATTGTATTCATCATATTTTTTTCTATCATAAAATTTTCTATTTACTGGAAAAGTATTATTCATTGTTTTTTTTTTTTTAATTAAAATGCAAGTGATGAAAAGAACTATACTGAGATGAGAAGATCTATACAGGGATGAGAATTTTCTTCCCACTGGAGGAATTCCTTCTTTTCAAAATTTTGTTGCAATTAACATTTTTTGTCAAAAAATATTCATTTTTTCCCTTTTCAAAAACCTTAAAAAGGAACATTTCCTACTTTTCACCCTCCCTGTCTACAACACCTGACACACTTTGAGAGAGTTCCTTATGTCAACTATATATATAAGACCCATGAAGAAGTCAGATTATGGAGTATTGATATATACAAATATATTATTTTTTAAGTCACTGAAGTTCAGGTCATCAAGATTAAAAAATAAGTTAACACAATATCAAAAATGAAATATTGTCCCTACAAATGACAGTCTGTGAATGTGCACCTTTAAGTT
Organism: Atrina japonica; assembly: GCA_030159075.1. Taxonomy (NCBI): domain Eukaryota; kingdom Metazoa; phylum Mollusca; class Bivalvia; order Pterioida; family Pinnidae; genus Atrina; species Atrina japonica. Next base: position 341,174 of record BROG01000200.1, read on the forward strand.
TGTCAAAATTGTTTTCATGAAATAATAAAAAAAAGTTATTTATAACATATTTCATGAACAAAGTATAAATTTATTAAACAAGTAAATGTACATGTGTGTGTTTGTAACATGATGGACAATTTATACTTGCCTTTGAAAACCAATGCATTTCCTACTTTCATATTCCATTTTACAAGGTATATTTTTAAAAATATTTTTCAAGAACTGAAAGTGACAAAATCTTGAGTTTCTCCTGAACAATTTTTGGTGTGTTTACATCTGCTGGTTGGTTGTGTTCATTTGTCTGTGTATTATTCTTGTAAGGCAAAGAAATTAAAGTCTACTTTATGTATTTTAACAAATCACAAGAATCTCTCTCTTGATAAAAATGACATAAACGTATTGTTAAGGCACTGCCTCTGTTCTTAGACCATAAGCAATCTGTATCCATGTACAAATAAATAAACATTAAATAACTGTATCAATACACATTTCATTCACATAGATAATTATGCATGATAATCTGTATAAATACCGGTACTAAAAATGTACATGATGATCTTCATAATAATGTACCATGCATGATGGCCTGCATAATAAAAATGTACATGATGCTCTACATAGTATATATTATTTGTGTCAGTATGTGAAACAAGAATTTGCAGAAAAATTAGAGGATTAATATTATAAATTGTTATCTGACTAGTTGGAAAAGTTTTCTTTTGTAGAGATGACCAGGAAATGCATATGTTTTCATGTAATTCTATGGGAGGCTTTGAATCTTTGTTGTATGTATATATAACATAATGGCCTCTTGAAAAATAAACAAATATGGACTAGAATACATTTACAGTGTAATACAGTATTACCTGGATGTTAAATAATAGCAATCATATATTTATATTATCAAATCAAGAAATTGGTATGCAATAAGCTATAGATAATTTAAATATGAGTATATAGAAGATGGTTTCCTCCTAGATCTATATCTATTTTATAAAATGATAATGGCGCAGTGTAACCTGTTTTGAACCACCACCCTATCTGCTACTAAAATGTGGTCTCTAAAAGCAAGTTTTTTTTTCAAAGGATTATTTATCCAATGCTGTCTCAGAAGATGGGTGGCCTTCTAAGACAGGTTCAACTATACAATGAAAATTGTCTTGAAAGACCACCATTGAGAGTGACCACTTGCCTTGACAGATCTCATATACAGATAATCTGTGATCAAATTCTTTTTAAAAAATCACTATTTCGAGAGACAACCAGTTATAAATGAGTATTTTTTTACAGTAAGTGGTGTGGTCTTCAAGACAGGTTCTACTGGGCCGTAATGTTGTCAGTACATCTCAAAATACTACATCAACTTCTTGAAATCAAAAGTGAACATTAGAATTTATCTTTGATATCTTTCCTTTCTGGTGTAAATTCTAATAATTGTTTTCTGTTCCTCTAGGCCATTGGTTATCTTCACAGTTTCTATTTCTGGATGCCAAGTCAATTCTGTCTCCACATCTATACATAAACATGGACATCAATGTTTATCTTTAGTTTCTCTATTTTCTTTGGTTACTTGATGTTTTGCCTTGGAATCTGGTAACTTAAGCTCAAATCCTGTCCCTGTTAAAAAAAACAAAACAAAAAACATTCATCTCAAGGAAGTCAATAGTTTCTTTAATATATTACATTTCTAAAATACAGATGACATCAAGTGAATATGGTTGAGACTTAAAACCTGTAGGCAGACTTGCCAACCTTGAAAAGATTTCATGGGGGAGATTTTTCAAACTCATGGGGAAGACTCTAAATTTAGAAAGAATTAATAGGAAAATTTTAATTTTTCATGGGGTGAATATGCATTTTTCTTGAAGAAATTATGAAACTTTTATGTGAAAAATAAGAAGTCTCCCCATTTATGGGGGAGACTTGGCAAGTATGTGTAGGTACATCACTTTACAAAGCATGCCTGCATTTTCAAAAGTTCATAGCACAGGTGAGAATTGTGGCCTATCAAAAAAAGTTCATGATGTCTTCATGTAAGTTAAAAATTATTTATAAAACATCAAAGGCATACAAACTATCAAAATGGATTGTTTTTTTTTTTTTTGTATTAAAACTTTCAAAGGTTTTGAAAACATCCTGGGAAGAAATAAAAAAAACTTGGTTTAAGGAAATGAAGTGGATAATGGACGAATAAACATTTGTATTCTTATATGGATGGCAGGAATATCATTGTTGGCGTATTTAATTCATTCTAGGCAATTTATGCATATGTTCAAATTTTCTATATCAATATATCTTTAAGTCTTTTTAATCAAAGTTTTAGTCTAATCACAGCAAATTTATATTTTTTGTTATCAAAATGACAGCCTGTTTGCCTAAAAAAAACAACACACAAAACTAACTTTTTCCAGGAATTACAAGTACAACATGTATAACCTTTATTATGATGGCAAAATTGACTGTCATTGTATATAATTCAGGGTTTTCCCAAATGCATGTTTTCTGTATCTCTCATGCATAAAATATTTTGGGGACGAACAAATGAATAAAACTGGGTCCCTGAGCACCCACTATAACTCTGTATAACTGAAGTGAATTTGAATCAGAGACTGAAAATTATTGGGATATATTAAGTCCCTGTTACTCAATGAGCTCACAAATTTTTCTTGGGACTCACAAATTTTTATTTTGTGGGTCTAAAGGAACACTGAAATTCAACCTTAGGAAAAACCCTGTAATTTATGACAAGTTAAAGATAGATGTGTACAAAAATATGAAACTTCAGTCAAGGTGATAAAATATTTAACAAAACACTTTAAATAAATACAAATTACTTATGACTTTACCTTTCTGATCCAAATTTTTTAAGTCAATCATTTCGTGTTTTAATCTCAGTCTTAAGATATGCTGCATCAATTCTTTCCTGAATGAGAAAGTAGATCAGTGAAATGCTTATACTACTTACCCATGTTACCTGATGTTGCAGGCCTTTTTCTATAATTTCCATGGGGCCAAAATGTGGCCCTATTCCCAATGCAAAATGCATTTGTTTCCAAATTTGATGAGAAAAAAATCCCAATTTGGTGATAAGGCCATGGCCATAATGAATAACACAATTAATGTAAGGGGAAATACATTAAACAAGAGATCCCAGAGGGATCTTGGTGCCCATCATTGAATGTCCTTCATTTGATCTATGACAGACTGTTCTTTTCTCTTATTTTGTGGCTCAACAATGAATTTGAACTAAAACCTAAATATATGTAAAGTGCTTTCTCACAAGATTATAACAATACCAAATGTAAACTGCTATAATCAAAGATAGCTTAACCATACCTGTCAACTTCTAAAATTGAAAATGTTGGTCTTTACCTGTATTGAGTAAAATAACAAGAGGCCAATGGCCTCATAGCTCAATGGCAAAAGAAACAAGAAACATTTTTAAATGTATCCTCAACAAAGTTATTTGTTCCATTTTGAGTGGAAAAATTTGAATTAACATTAAAATACATAATATATCAAGATTATAGTATAACGCTATATACATCCCTTGCTAAACCCTCACTTTTGGACTTTTGGCATTGAATGTTTTCCCAAATATGGAAGGTTATATGGGTTATGCCCCATGCATGTGAAACATTTCCGAGCAGGGGTTTAAGGCTATAATGGGTCTGATTTGGATCCTGGTTAAGAGTCTAAAGGTTCGGGCAATATATATAAACATAAACAAATATATACAAATAAGAACCAAACACTACTTGTGCTTTAACGATAAAATACAACTACAACTATAAACTATTTTAACAAGAATTGTCATTTAACTATTATAAGAGTTTCAGGGAATCACAATAAATAACAGTTTAATTACAGAGACTGAATTATTTAAAGTGGATCTCAGAACTCGTGTAAGTATTTAGGCTACACTGCCAGCTACTGTGTGTTTTCAGCACTGGAGTCTGAGACCTAGGGCTCCAACACCACTCTGTGACTGTGTCTCAGCCTTATACAAAACTATCCCAAAACTAGAAGACAACAGTCACTGTTTATCTGTGATAAACAGATTACTACTGTCCCGTTCAATTATCTGCTTTTCAACTCGCAACTTACAGACTGACCCAGAGTGATGTTGGTACCTTTATTTATATAAACAGAGGTCAATGCTGATTGGTCAAGAATTCTTTAATTTCATTGGCTGCTGCTTTGCAGATTTCAATCCTACTTTTGCACAAAATTAGATACAATAAGATTACATGCTAACTGGCCTATCTGTACCACGGCAAAGATAAAATATGCGTGCCTTTTTGTGCAGACATGAAATGAAACGTAACTATGAACTAAAATAAGTATACTTTAATTAATTCCAGAGTTTTGGAAGTTTTTCTTATAAAACTAAACACAAAAATAAATACATCATTTATGAAACTGTCACATTACACATGCCTCTAATCACAATGCGTCCCACATTATAAACAAAACTGAAGTCATTATGTAGAAATGAACAATCAAATCACGTGTATGAAGCTACATTCAACTCGAAAGCAACAGATTCTTTGATTACACGGATGGTGGTTCTTGACGCTTTCAATTTCATATGTAGTAGTTATTACTGTTTTGATTTTGAACAAGTCTACTTGGACATTTTTGTCACTTATGATCGTATCTGAAATTGTATGTACAAATTCTGTCTGAACCTCAGCATAGACATGCCTAACACTGGTCCCTGTTTGTACACCAACATCGATTACCTGAGGAGAAACTTGTTGTTTAACAGTTCTATTTGTCTGTTGGCACTTGATCACCCTACTTCCTTGAAGACCCTTATCACCAGACTCCAATATAGGTGACTTTTTCTATGAGGTTTCTACTAGATCAGGAGTACATGACCAATGCGCAGTAAGGGAAACTTGACCAAAACTCATTTGCATATTAATAGTGCGCAAGAATTGTTAACAGTCCAGTCAATCTCTTTTAATGTAAATTTTATCACAAGAGCAAAATTGTTAAAAATTTAATTGAAAAGTAACATTCTAAAACAAATTTATAATATCTTAAAATTCATAAAGGATGCTGAACTGACCTTTAATAGCATATTTTCAACAAGTCTTATTTCATAAAGATTCCTTCAACACTTTCTGAGAAATAGTGATAAAAAACTTTAATTGTCAAAATCCAAGATGGCCACCTGGCAGCCATTCTGTGATCCAATCCACCTGAAAATGTACACTACATAACCAGACTTGAAGGAGAACCTATATATCGAATTTCATAACGATCCCTTCAGTACTTTCTGAGAAATAGCAATAACAATCTTTAATTGTCAAAATCCAAGATGGTCGTCTGGCAGCCATTTTGTGATACGACCCACCTGAAAATGAACACTGCACAACCAGACCTTTAAGGAGAACCTATATATTAAATTTCATAAAGATCCCTTCAGTACTTTTTGAGAAAGTGATAACAAACTTTAATTTTCAAAATCCAAGATGGCAGCCATTTTGTGATATGACCCACCTGAAAATGTACACTGCACAACTAGACCTCAAGGAGAACCTATATGTCAAATTTTATAACGATCCCTTCTAGACTTTCTGAGAAATAGCGATAACAAACTTTAATTTTCAAAATCCAAGATGGCCACCTGGAAGCCATTTTGTGATCCGACCCACCTGAAAATGTACACTGCACAACCATACCTCAAGGAGAATTTGTATGTCAAATTTCATAAATATCCCTTCGGTACTTTCTGAGAAATCGCGATAACAAACTTTAATTGTCAAAATCCAAGATGGTTGCCTGGCAGCCATTTTGATATCCGATCCATATGAAAGTGTACACTGCACAACTAGACCTCAAGGAGATCCTATAGGTCAAATTTGATAAAGATCCCTTCAATACATTCTGAGAAATAGCGATAACAAACTTTAATTGTCATAATCCAAGATGGCCACCTGGCAGCCATTTTGTGATCCGATCAGCCTCAAAATGTACACTGCACAACTAGACCTCAACAGGAACCTATATGTCAAATTCAACAAAGATCCCTTCAGTACTTTCTGAGAAATAGCGATAACAAGAATTGTTTAAGGACGGACAACGAACCACAGACAGAGAGTGATAAGAATAGTCCACCATCTGTTGATGGTGGGCTAAAAAAGAGATAATCCCTATTGTGTGCCAATGGCATTTTCCCAAAATTGACAGAAAAAGCCTGTGTTGCTTTGTTTTGAAGGTACTGTATGGTCTGATAGAATTGTCAATGGACAGAAGAGTACCCAAGTCAGAGGCAAGGGTATGATTCCAAATCAAGACAACACTGACATACCATAAAGCCTTAAAAAGACGGCAATTATTGGTTTAGAACATAATGGATTTATGAAAATAAAGCATATAACCTGTGATATTGCTTGATCAACAAAACAATACATATCACAAGAAATACTGTAAACAGATGTACTTTTTGACAATTAAAGTTTATTATCGCTTAAAGGGGCATTAGCTGTGTTAATTGGGGAAAAAATATTTCGAATTTTTCTCTTTTACTACTTGTACTTAATGCACAATAACAAATAAGAGCTATATAAAAAATCTTATATTCCTATATATTTTGTGAAAAAAATGTCAGGTCCAGTGGCATATTCATATACAAATAGTAAGGCAGAGTTTATCAAATGCAAGTGAAAAAGTGCCAAACCTGGGTTTCTCTAGCAATTTTCACAGAATATATAGGAATTCAAGAATTTCATACCTGTGTATATCCCTTTTTTGTTATTGTATATTAATCTAAGTTGAAAAGGAAAATAAAATTTTGAAAAGAAAATACAGCTGATTTGACAGATGACAGATATGATGATGTCAATCTTTTATTTTTAACCAAACACCATAACTAAGCACCAAACCATATTCCCAGTCATATGGTCTTTTAGTACCCCAGGGTTAGGCCAATAAAATTCAAAGAAAAAAGTGTATCTAAACTAGACTTTTGACTTTTCATACATCGTTTCACCTCACCTATCCTCTTCATGCCCACTGGCGCACAAGGGCCTGATTTTTCATACAAGACAGAAATAAGTGCTTGATGTACTATTAACATAATGGTAATAACTTGATCCATAGTACATGTAACTTGCTAACACATCTCATCTTATCTCAGTCAGATTGTGTGAACTCATATACAAATGTACATGTCAGATTGTGTGAACTCAATGTGCCCCAGATACAAATGTAGTTGTTAACACATGCTAACACATCTCACATCTTATCAGTCAGTGTCAGATACAAATGTAGTTGCTAACACATCTCATCTTATCTCAGTCAGATTGTGTGAACTCAATGTGCCCCAGATACAAATGTAGTTGCTAACAAATGTTTGGATAATCTCCTGGCAAATGTAAACATACTTCTGATATACATGTATGGATAATCTGGTGGAAAATGTACACTTATTTCTGGTATGTGGATAATCTGGTTGTTACATTGCAGTATTTTACTCTGAAAATACCGCACAGTTTATCAAAAACAGGTGATTTAATGTGTAACATGGCTTCTCAAATCCCTTGCCACATGCTGTACCTACTGCTAAAATACTCACCTTTAACATGCAACCATGGTGGAGTTTGTTATATGTGCTTGCCCCTATGGAATAGACTTGAGTGGTGGATCTTGGTGGCAGGCCTTGGAATACTACATATTATTAACAATGTATTCTGATCTGTCATTCTGGTATGGTTACCATACAGATGCTTGATTTTGGTAATTATATGCTTGTATCATAGTTCTGAGTATGAATTAGTAATATCAATATATTGACCTGAATGCACTTAGTGCTCCAGGACTGTTTTTCTCATTTAACATAGCTGACAAATAGCTGTATAGTAGCCTACATACCTGTGTTCTGGTCTGCTTATTCCTATCTTGTCTAATTTGATTTCATTCATTCTAATTAAAGTTCTTCCTACAAAGAGAACAAAAAACATATAGCCAATATAAAGTACAGAAACAGACTGTTTTTCAATTTACACTAAACAATCATCTTTCAGTCAATTCCTTTAATAAAAATTCACATAGCAGAAAACCATGTTACAAGAAAATATGAATCTTAAATTTTCCACAAATAAACCGGCAATAATCTCCATATTAACATTTAGCTTCCATTTAGGTACAAACTACAGGTGAAATATGTCATGACAATGCACTTTATAAACCCACTACAGGTGAGATATAGCATGACAATGCAATAACTAAAAGGAAGGTGACTACAGGTGTGATATACCATAACAATGCACTAAATAAATGGACAGTGACTACAGGTGACTGGTGAGATATATATCATAACAATGCACTTAATAAACCCAAGGTGACTACAGGTGAGATTTCATCATGATAATGCACTAACTAAATGGAAGGTGACTACAGGTGAGATACATCATGGCAATGTGCTAACTGAACAGAAGGTGACTACAGGTGAGATATATCATGACAATACACTAACTGAACAGAAGGTAACTACAGGTGAGATATATCATGACAATACACTAACTGAACAGAAGGTAACTACAGGTGAGATATATCATGACAATACACTAACTAAACAGAAGGTAACTACAGGTGAGATATATCATGACAATACACTAACTAAACAGAAGGTGATCACTGGTAAGATATATCATGACAATGCACTAACTAAACAGAAGGTAACTACAGGTGAGATATATCATGACAATGCACTAACTAAACAGAAGGTAACTACAGGTGAGATATATCATGACAATGCACTAACTAAACAGAAGGTGATCACAGGTGAGATTCATTATGACAATGCACTGACTAAACAGAAGGTAACTACAGGTGTGATATATCATGACAATACACTAACTAAACAGAAGGTAACTACAGATGAGATATACCATGACAATACACTAACTAAACAGAAGGTAACTACAGGTGTGATATATCATGACAATACACTAACTAAACAGAAGGTAACTACAGGTGAGATATACCATGACAATACACTAACTAAACAGAAGGTAACTACAGGTGAGATATATCATGACAATACACTAACTAAACAGAAGGTGATCACAGGTGAGATATATCATGACAATGCACTAACTAAACAAAGGTAACTACAGGTGAGATATATCATGCAAAACTTGAAGGTAACTACAGGTGAGATATATCATGACATTGCATAACTTAAATACATATCACAGGTGTGATTTATCATGACAATACACTAACTAAATAGAAGGTATGGTGAGATTACCATGACAATACACTAACTAAACATAACTACAGGTGTTATATCATGACAATACACTAACTAAACAGATGTAACTACAGGTGAGATATACCATGACAATACACTAACTAAACAGAAGGTAACTACAGGTGAGATATATCATGACAATACACTAACTAAACAGAAGGTGATCACAGGTGAGATATATCATGACAATGCACTAACTAAACAAGCTGACTGCAGGTGAGATTAAGCAAATTGAAGACAGAATTTATTGTACATTGATGTTTTATATACATATAGGATTTATTGTACATTGATGTTTTATATACATATAGGATTTATTGTACATTGATGTTTTATATGCATATTTCAAATGGACCTAGATAGTTATATAGGCTTCAAAATCAAACCCCTTTGAAAAGATATATCTAGATAAGAATCAGTTTCTGATACTACGAATTGTACCGGTATATAATTCTGTCCGCTAAGCTGTGGGTTCAAATTTTTTGTGCAGCTATTTATTACCCTCATGAACTGGACCTTTAACATCAATCTTAAACATCAAAGGCCTTATAAACAAGAGACAACTACATACTTTTATATGTAACATAAACAATACATTGTACACCTGTAACTTCCTGTTATAGTTGTATATCCCCATACTTTTATATGTAACATAAACAAGACAGTGTGTACCTGTAACTTCCTGTTATAGTTGTATATCCCCATACTTTTATATGTAACATAAACAAGACAGTGTGTACCTGTAACTTCCTGTTATAGTTGTATATCCCCATACTTTTATATGTAATATAAACAAGACAGTGTGTACCTGTAACTTCCTGTTATAGAAGTGTATCCCCATACTTTTATATGAAACATAAACAAGACAGTGTGTACCTGTAACTTCCTGTTATAGTTGTATATCCCCATACTTTTATATGTAACATAAACAAGACAGTGTGTACCTGTAACTTCCTGTTATAGTAGTGTATCCCCATACTTTTATATGAAACATAAACAAGACAGTGTGTACCTGTAACTTCCTGTTATAGTAGTGTATCCCCATACTTTTATATGTAACATAAACAAGACAGTGTGTACCTGTAACTTCCTGTTGTAGTAGTATATCTCCATACTTTTATATGAAACATAAACAAGACAGTGTGTACCTGTAACTTCCTGTTGTAGTAGTATATCTCCATACTTTTATATGTAACATAAACAAGACAGTGTGTACCTATAACTTCCTGTTATAGTTGTATATCCCCATACTTTTATATGAAACATAAACAAGACAGTGTGTACCTGTAACTTCCTGTTGTAGTAGTGTATCCCCATACTTTTATATGTAACATAAACAAGACAGTGTGTACCTGTAACTTCCTGTTGTAGTAGTATATCTCCATACTTTTATATGTAACATAAACAAGACAGTGTGTACCTGTAACTTCCTGTTGTAGTAGTGTATCCCCATACTTTTATATGTAACATAAACAAGACAGTGTGTACCTGTAACTTCCTGTTGTAGTAGTGTATACCTATACTTTTATATGAAACATAAACAAGACAGTGTGTACCTGTAACTTCCTGTTGTAGTAGTGTATCCCCATACTTTTATATGAAACATAAACAAGACAGTGTGTACCTGTAACTTCCTGTTGTAGTAGTGTATCCCCATACTTTTATATGAAACATAAACAAGACAGTGTGTACCTGTAACTTCCTGTTGTAGTAGTGTATCCCCATATTTTTATATGTAACATAAACAAGACAGTGTGTACCTGTAACTTCCTGTTGTAGTAGTGTATCCCCATATTTTTATATGAAACATAAACAATACATTGTACACCTGTAACTTCCTGTTGTAGTAGTGTATCTCCATACTTTTATATGAAACATAAACAAGACAGTGTGTACCTGTAACTTCCTGTTGCAGAAGTGTATCCCCATACTTCTCATGAAGACCTCCACCATGTTTTCTCAACCATTTGTTGACATCCCCACTATTCCAGAAATACAGAGGTTTGGTTTTATTCTTGGCAGTTTTCTTTGTACCTGCGCTGCTGGTGTTGCTTTCTTTGCTTTTTGACTATCAATAATGAATGAAATGTTGAATATGTTTGTTAAAAAGCAATTCCCTCAAATCTGATGCTTTATCCTAATGATTTAATTCTATCAACAATGAAGTACCAGACAAGGCCAACTTAAAATTTGTTTTTTTCATTTTGTAGAACTTGGCAATTTTCAACTGAAGTGATACAGACATGTGTGTTTTGAATACAAACTATTGAGTGGGTAAGCACTAAGCAGTATTTTGCAAGAGTTATTTCCCTTTAATGGCCATGTTGTAATAGGACCAGAAAGTCTTGGCACATGACCGCTGAGAGATTGCGAGAAAAACTTCCGGGCAGTAACTAAGTAAAAAGTAACACGACGTTGTTAAACAAAATATAAAATAATGAAAAAAAATATTTATACGGATCTGTATCATTCGAAAATTAATAGTCCGAACCTTTTTCTTCAAAATCATACCAAAGTTACATTTGTGCAAGATAAACTCACTCGTTGAAATGAGTTTGCATTTTATCTATGGCAATTCTGACAGTTTGGGTTATCTCCCGTAGCAGTGAAACTTCCTCTGATATGTCAGCCACCATGGTTACAGTTGCTTCATCCGAAACATCCAACCTATTAAGGTCTGATTCATGTAAGTAATAGAAGTTTGCTTATATAATGTACTTGTGGTTAAAAGTACTGGGCCAAAACTGAAATCAATTTTATGTTCGGGGTTTTTCCACTTCGCATTATAGAATCTTTCTACGACTTCCAAATTTCTCTGGACTTTCCCTTTTCTCTGTGATACAGTAAGGAGAATTTCAAGTAAATGGTATTGAAAACCTGTTGAATTAAATACAATTTCTGACATCGATTGATTATAACTTTGGAGAAATTAATTAAAGTGGTTAAATAGCATATCGTAAACTTTATATATCGCTGATCATAAAAATTAGATTGTTCCGCCAAAGGCAAAACAGAGGTACACTGATTATCTGGTGCCCAGAAGTCATAAACCGGAAATGAATATAAACGAGACTTTCCAACCCTATCATAATGAAGCTAATATAATTTTCCTAAATAAATTCACTAAATTAAATGCAGTATTCTTTTGTATAAATAGCTTGAAAACATTTTTTTGGACAGAAATCTTTATTTCAGGTCTTCATTAATCTTGAGAGCTAATTCTGATGGAAATCTCATGCACTTATACTATTTAAACCAATATGATTGCTTTTTTAAAAGAAAACTTATCATGTTGACCCACAATAAAGTTTTCAAAGGGGAATAACACATGCAAAATATTGCTTTTAAGGAAACCCAACTATTCCATACACTGTGATGCTGGTTTTTTTTTTTTTTTTTTTTTTGGGGGGGGGGGGGGGGGGGGGGGAGGGGGGGAGGGTGGGTGTGGTGGGGGGGGTTGGAGGGGGGGGGGTGGGGGGGGGGGGGGGGGGGGGGGGGGGGGGGGGGGGGGGGGCTGGTCATGCACACACAAAATGCCAAGCCAAGAGTACCCACAGAATGAGATTCATCAACTTAATTGTTGTGAATACACTTCAGCTTTAGGTCATTTAAATTACATTATTATATATTTTGATAATTTTATTTTTACTCTTGCAAATGCACTTAAATCCTTCTTTGACTGTAATTTTACTACAACGAATGTGTAATTACTGAATTAGTGAATAGAAATCATGAATGCTAGTCAACTTGGTACTTGTACCTCAGTACTGTTCAGTGTTGTTGTGCCACATCAGTACATCTGCTAAACTACTCATTACTCACTTCCCTTATATTACTCAATACTTGTATTTAGATAACTTGGTACTTTTTAAATATTTCATTGGTGCTATTTTTACCATATTTTAACTAGCCAATGGTCTGAGTGGATATAAAGCAGGTTTTAATCTTGATATTTACAACCAAAATCTTTGAAGAAAAATTATTGTTGATTTGTACTATCAATTAGATTAATCAAAGAAATAAAGATGTAGGAAAGGCTGATAAAAAACTTAACAATCAAAACACAAGTTATTTAGTTATTTAAACATAGGTACATGTACCGATACCAAAACATCCTAATGAAAAGTACCAACTTCACCAAATAAAACCACTGAGTTGATGAGGTAACAAGTTAACCTCACACATTGATCACACCTGTGATGCATCCTCTGATGATGTTATGTTAACATGTACTTTTTCTTCTGTACGCGCTTCATTTCTGTGTCTCGCTTCTTTTTCCATTGCACATTGTTAGCCTACAAGAAACTGTAAGACATTAATAATAGCCATAAAGTTTTAATATCAAATCAGACCCAAGATATTATTCATTTCCTATTAGCTACCTTATAAAGTTAGCTACCTCTGAAACCAAGATAATGAGTTATCCCTGTGGCTATTCTGACCCGGTAATTATTATATATATATATATATTTTTTTTTTTTGTAAAGGTAAACCTGATTTTACCTCCCAAAAATAATTTGAAATCAAGGCAAATTTTCGGTCAACCCTGGTGACTAGCTACAAGCTGTGAAATGCGAATAGTTGTGAACAAACGTGTAATTGAATATATAACATATGAATGCAACAGCACCTTAAAATATAAACCAAAACAAAACTTAATACCTTGCAAAGCAGGAAATCCAATACTAACACAAGGAACCAAAAACAACATTATTTATAAGCAAATTTGTGTTTCTCGATCCCGAACCACATAACGATTTAGTACATGGGAACATATTTGCGTTTAATTAGTTTTCTTTCGAAATACGTTTATGTATATATACATATAAAGATTTCAATCATATTGCATTAATAAATATCCATGCAATTTATAACACTATTCTGAATCTCTAGCAAAAGCAAATGCGAAAGTAAAAAGACCAAAGAGGTCAAATAAACAGTTGAAATTTAAAAGAAATTTAAATGAGTTTTTATCTCGTAGGTACTTTTGTCTCGTAATTAAGATTTCCACATCTCGTCATTACGATTTAAAAAAATACATCTTTAATTTTGACCTAAAAAGACAGAAAACCCTAATAAAAACGTAACGAAACAATCAAGCATAATCTTCGTACATATATTATGTAGAGTGGCAGATTAACATTTCTGTATAAATGAATAACTTATTCAAAAATATTTTGAAATGATAACTCAGTCTAAATTTCGAGATAATATCATGAAATTTCGAGATACTATCTTTTACATGTGGCAGCAAACGCTTCCATTGTAGAGAGCTTTTAATGCTGGAAGAAAAAAAACAAGGTTAAAGTCCTCTAGAAAAGAACACTGACCTTAACTTAATCCCAAATCACATGTGAAGCAAAGGGTCCTAACTGGATATAATTCTTTACAGATCATGTAGGTGAGCTACATTCATGATGTAATGATTAAAAGCCGGAGACTGCTATGGAGGTCTAGTGGCAGAGCGTTCGACTCGCAAACGGAAAGTCCAGGGATCGATTTCCGAGACCGAATCGTAAAGTCACGGGTCTTTCAGATAAAACATTTTAAAAAACCGTAGTCTTTGTGTCACGGAATGGGTGATATTTGAAAAAAAAACACACACACACACACTGCATTAAATGCTGTCAGTCCATAGCACAGGACAAAATTTGTAGCACTTCACCTAAAGCTGATGACATCTTCATAGAATGAAAAATTCTCGGCAACCAAACAAACAAATAAAAGTCCTTAAAAATTGCATTGGGAAAATATTGTGGTACCTCACCTCCTGCTGGTCGTCTTGATGTAGATGTGGGAAATGGTGGATCATACATATAAATACAATAAAACAAATCAAATTAACTACTATTATCTACGGTGGCTAGTTTAAACGGTGGCTGGTTTAGGACACAAATTAATTTTGAGAAAACTATCTCGTTATAACGAGATAATTAAGTCGTTATAACGAGAAAACTATCATTCTCGTTTTAACGAAATAATTTAGACGTAGGAAGCAGAGAAACAATGAGAATGATACATGTAATTGCATTTTACACCTCAAAGGCGTGGATACGGAAGCCGAGAATTCAAGTCGACTTATTAGAAGCAGCGATAAAGTTAATAATAGTATTAAAGTTAATATTAGCTTATATATCGCTGTTAGAAGACAATACCCAAATTTATCAAATAAAGTACATATTTGCATCTGCCTCTCCATTTGTGTATGTGAAGAATTGGTATTGAAGTGTTTTAGGCTACTTTTCTATTTTAATTTCTGCGAACTTGATTGTTTGTTTATTGTTGTTTAACGTCCCACTCAAGAATATTTCACTCATATGGAGATCTGCGAACTTGAAAAATATTTTCGAGTGAATGATGTTGTATGACATGGTCTATTTAAAGCATGAAGTGTGAATCTTATGACAAAAAAATGTTGGAAGCATGGCAAGCTTTCTTCATCATTACGAACTGTGCATGCGCGGAAATTTTACCTGAGTGTTACCTGAGAATTTACAAAGGACAAAGAAGGAAAATATCACTAAAAGTCAATTTTCACGCTTATTTATTATTTCTAAATATTCGGGCACATATGGTGCAAAAGTTTAAAATATACTCTATCCAGTCATGTTTTTCATTTTGAGTTTGAAGAATTGGACCACTTTTCCATTTTTGTTTGAAATATGTACATGTTGGTTACTAATGCTTACGATGTTAATGCTACGGAAATTTCTCATATCCCGATCATTTTCACTACTTTTTATGATTTTATTTCATTATTTCTTGATTACAGTAGGCCTACAGGCGCGCACTATTTTAATCGGCACTTGATCTTTTTAATTCTTGGTGTTTTTCTTCAAATTTTCAATTTAGGTGTGCAGACGGAGGTTGCAAAATAATATGCGTGTATCATTTGTTTCTCTACTCGTTTTGCGCTAGAACGAATCAACAAATGTGTAGCCGTGAAGATTATTATGTAGGTAGTAGTGATACGTGTTTTGTTATTAGTGCATACAACAGGATACATATTAGCCGGGCATGTGTTCCAGGGTGAACCATATCGAGACCAAAATATAATATTCTCTGCGGAAATTATACACTAAAATCACGATAAATAGAAAACCTTGCAAAAATGAAACACTAAAACGCAACAAACACAAATTTGGACAGTGAAACAAGCCGTACATTGTATAACATGATAATAACAAGATACATGTAACTGAGTTGGTTTAATGAGTTAGTTTCCCATTTCCATTGATTAATAATTATCTCGTTATATCGAGGTGGTTTTTTTTCGTGATAACGACTTAATTATATCGTTTTTACGAGATAGTTTTCTCGTTATAACGACTTAATTATCTCGTTATAACGAGACAGTTTTCTCGTTATAACGAGATAAAATAATTTATGTGTCTTAAACCAGCCACCGTAGTTATCAGTATACTCAACGACACAATGTATTGTGAAGGGGATACAAGCTACACAGACAAAGCACGAATATCAAGTTTCAGTCCTATTCATTTCTGATTTACAATCTAAAAATAAAATCTGAAAAATGTCGCTGTAGGTCAGGATTGCTCGTTTATTTTTAGGAGTGATTATGAATACACAGCCATTAAATCGATCTTTTTTACAAAACACATACCCACATATATACATACCAATACTATACGTATTTATTGATGTATACCATTAGGCCTTTAAAACTAATTGAAAGGACGGGCCATAGTATTTAAATTTGTTCTGCGATGTGTGCTATTGGAACGCAAACAGCTGTATAGAATTTGAAAACATGGAAGTAGCTAGACTTGGCAACAGTTGTCTTCGAGAGGAATATGTCTTAAAATTATGGGACAATTACATTCTGGATAATATTGTAGAATCCTCACCATGTCAAATAGGAATTTACGATATTCGCTCCCAACGAAAAATCACCTGTAGTGACCGTTTCTGGGTGAAACCTAAGGAATTGGAACAGGTTATCGAAGGAGTTACTTATCCCGATTTAGTGTGTAGGAATGGCTTGACTCTCAATGGAAAAACGTATAATGTTCGAGTGGCAGACGGAAAGTATGGAATTTATGCACGCGCAGATGACCGTGCATGTACAATTTGTAAGACTTTAACATTGATTATTATTGGATTGAACGACGACGAAATTTCGTCGTCTGCATTTAACGAACATATCATGAAACTTGGCGATTATTTACGTCGGGCTGGGTTATGACGATCGGATTAATCAATCAACTACGGATAATTAATATCACCTATTGACACATTTAAATTAACAACTTGAGGTAGTGTGTATAGATTTTGTATCTTTATCATTTGTATTTGATTTTAGATTTATATGCGTTGGCAAATGGTATATAAAACGTAACCACTACACACTTGACCGCTGTTTTCAATGCATTGACTTTTAACTCAGTGAACAGTTATGGAATGTATTATTCGTCACGAAGTATTTTAATCTATTCTGTATAGAGGAAGATTATAAATGCATAAGTATTTCAATGCGTTTGAATTGTATTCAAACTTAAACGTTAAACACAGTGTATAGAAATTTAAAAATCCTCTTAGAATTGTACCGAAGAGGCCAATGGAACAGCCGTTATTCAAAATAAATTGATTTGCAACTATATATGGAACGCCGCACAGAAGTTTTCCTCGGCATCGAATGATGAGTCGGCATGAATGATCACATTGCTGTTGGGATTTGTAATCTTTGATATAATATCTCCCTGCAAAATACACCAAAACGAGGAACACCTGTAGCAACCATATCACTGTCTGGAATACAGGAAATAGAAACAAATTCCTACTGAATATGTTTACATTTACATGTATCTGTAAATCATCTTTTGTAGTTTCTGATGGTTATAACGAAGTGATTACCACTTCGAACCAAACCGATTTTTATCATGTATCCGATATTTCTAAATAATTAATATCTTATTTTTACTGAAAATATTGAGTTGAGTTGAGTTATTTTAGTATATTATACCTCTTCATAATTTCATTGGACAATAAGCGTTTAATATTTTCCACTGTCTCGATCATCCCAGGTTCGTTTGTTTTTTCCTATGTACTAACAGCGATATATAAAGCTAATTATCGCTGGCACTAATTTATTGCGACGCAGACTGGAACCGAAAGAAAAAACGACCGAAATTAAATGTTTTGACTGAATTGATATATTATTATCAAATATGTTTGCTGAAGTCAGTCAGACAGACATACTCGCTTCAGGCTTAGGAATCAAAATAGGCACAAAGAACGGTTTGGGTATCAAAGGCAGTTTGTATTACGAACGTGATGGACTTACGTACATGTAGATTTTTGCATGAATAAAGTATAAATATAATACTGCTGTTGCAGTTTATTTTGTGTTTCAAGTAATTCAATGGATAGTGTTTCAATACAGCGGATCGGTATAATATAACAAATATAACATTCATGATTGGATGGTAGTGAAAATTGTCACCCCTTGGAAATCATTGTCAACCTTGGCGACAATGTATTTCCTCGGGGTGACAATTTTCAATATTACACCGCTTCATAAATTCTAGCGATTTCATTGGACAATAAGCGTTGAGTGTTTTCCACTGTCTCGATTTGATTTGATTTGATTTTTGTTTTACGCCATACTCGACAATCTTTCAGTCATACGATGGCGTCCAGTTTTCATTGGTGGAGGAGAAACACCGGTTACAGACCGCCAACTTTCCGCAAGAAATCTGGCAAACTTTCCCACTTAATTCGAAATGACCCTAGCGAGATTCGAACCAGAGGTGACTAATAGAGACATTACATCGGCAACAAGGATTCTAAAAAATCATTCAGAAATTTGGAAAAAAAGATTTGGCCAAAGCAATACGAGTATCGCGCCATTCATTGAATGTTTTCACGCTCCAGCTTGTATTCTTTCTGGTATTTTTACTTTCTGTAGATTTAATAAGGTTTTCAATGTCACCTTCATCCGTGAACTTCCCAAACCGTTCATTTTTAAATTACATTTTACATTCCTCTAACAGCTGTCCTATTTTTGATAGTGTTTGATCGTCAAAACTTTCGTCCCATTCGGACACTTTTACATCACTTTGCATTAGCACATCCATCGACACCTATACACTGTTTGTTATCCTAATTCAGACTGACCCGCGCAATCCAACGTGCTTGAAGCGCGCTAAATACCATAGGTGCAAATTCCCTGGATTGCACCGAGGATGCATGCTAAGGTGGTAAGAGATGGTCGTAACTTAGAGCAGTATAGTTCTGTAGGTCCCACCTCATGTAGTCCTTCGAGGTTTCTAAAACGCGGAACGGAAAATAACAAATATAAAAAAAATATTTTCACGTCTTTGTTTGTCCAAGAGTTCTCTTATTATCCACTTTATAGTTATTTAAGACGGGGTTAATATGTCTTTTGTCTAAAAAGGCGAACATTTCCAGGCATACAGTCGTAAGGATATCGTATATCCGTTAGTATCTCAGAAAGACGTCAACATTACAGAAAATATAAACTATTCACACAAATGTTTTCAAGCGTTCCATACTCACTCATCTTTTTGAAATGATGAACAGTATTGATTTTAAAGTTCAAATAGTGTCTAAACTTCAATAGAATTCTACGGAATTTAATACAACTGTTTATAATTAGAATTCCATGTGTTTTTTTCCGCGCAAGTCATCTTTTTATGGAATTGTAGCCCTTTGATTTTGACTTTTTCCTTGTCAGCGTTATCGTACCGATACGAGGAGTGTTCCAAAGGTAATGTCATATGTGCATTTTCTCGCGAAAATCGTGCAGTGTGAACTCAAACTCGCCTCGTCTCGATTGATAGATCATGCATAACAAAGGTGAAACTCTCGCTCACATGTACGGTGTACATCAATTTGTAGCGTATTCATTATACTATACACAAAATGACTGGTAAAAAGCAGAAAATGTGCTTGAAATATATATATATATATATGCTGAGAGCCAAATGTCTCACAGGTCTATTATAGTTAGGTAGCTAAATTTGGGGCTGGACAGCAGCAAAGTAAATATGCTGCTCGCTCAGGTCGCCCTGCAACAACTACATCTGAAAGCAACATCGAAAACAAAATCCTTTAAAAAGATGCCCGATACGCCGTGAGGTAGGTTGATGGTATTTTCTCCAAACTTAGTAAAAATAAACGCAAGATAGATACCCTTTTAGTTAACAGATGAACAGAAGAAAACCCGTGTTGTAAATACCAAAAAAAAAAAAAATATTAGTTACCCCATAGAAAAGTGTTGGTTATGTTGTGATACACCATGGACAGGCGCACAATTTCACGAGGGGCGCACTGGCCATGGTGTATCACAACATAACCAAAACTTTTCTTTGGGGTAAGTTACTTGTACCACACTATTGAAAATAACATTTTTGAAAGAATATATAGACTAACAGTAGTAATAGGCAGCTCCATAGCAATCCATTTGAATTTTGCCGCCAGAAGGCGCTACCACTGACGCTGTTGATGGCGTCATCAGAATGCTGGCTTCTGATTGGTCAATTCAAATAGCGTGCTGTGGAGCCGTCTGAGATGTCATAACCGTAATTGCTTCATACCGGAAGTGATGTCATACCGGAAGTACGTCATAGGGAAGTGGGGCGATGTTGTCATGGCAATAAAAAGGAGGAGCCAATCGTTGGTTGCACGTTAAACACAAGGAGCCTTACCAGAGCTGTGGCAATGGCTTTGAGTAGTCACGCCACACGTTAAATCAACTTTGATTGTTGTTACAAGAGGTCGGGGTCATAAGAGGTCACGTGAGTTCACGAGAGGTCAGCGGCTAAACCTAGAAGTTGGGTTTTTCCAGTTTTGGAAAACTTTGGATTTTTTTCAGGTTTGAAACTTGGGGTGAAATCAGTAGTAGGTGTCGTCACAGTCGACGAGACTTTACGTGAATTCGCGAGAGGTGTAATGCTAGCAGGAGATTGGTTTTTCCCAATTTTGATGTCTAGAGTGAATTAACGTTGATTAGATGGTGGGGTATTCCCCATATAGCATAATTAAGTTGTAAGTAATGAAAACCTTATTAACGTTGCTAGCTCACTAATTTTTTCTGAGATATTGAAAATTACCGTTTCATAAGGTAAACACTAAACCTATGTAATACAAATTCAAATACTCGCCCATGCTGGCAGTGGTTTTATGACGATGTTGATACCTCGAGCTCCGGATCGCAAATGAACTCACATAGGTCTAACTGAACCTATTCTCTAGTTTTAAAAGTCATGTGCTTATTTTTTCTGAGATATTTGACATTTTAATGCATGGGAAATAATCTAGCCCTATCTAATAAAAAATTAAACACTCACCCATGCTGGTAGTGGTTTTCTTAAGATGTTAACACCTCGAGCTTCGGATCTGAAATGAGCTCTCACAGGCTTAACTGAACCTCTCTCTAGTCACATGACTTAATATATTAATTAGACTTTAATCTATGGAAGTGAATACCTCAGTCATAACAGAACACAAATGATTATAAAACGTTAAATGTTGAGCGAAGATACACTGATAAGTAGTGTTTAGTCACTACAATATTTTAAACTCTCCGCTACAGAAAACTGCATACTTTTAGTTAAGGTTTCTTTTTTAATAAGATGAGTGGAATCGAACAGGAGTTGGGTATTAGAAATAAATGCTCTCATACGAATCAAGAGAGTGTGAATTGAATAAATCTATAGAGAAAGGTTATGTGATAGATCGTATCTTTGAAGTATTGCCTTCCCCCAATACTTTATTTCGTAGCTATATTGATCACTTTCTCCAGATTAAACGGCAGACTAGTGGTTTTCCTGCTTCCTATCAAAAGGTAGAAGACCGTCGTCAGTACCGCAAAGAGATTGAAACGAGAGAATAACTGTTCATACGAGAAGAAGATGTAGAGAAGAATCCTATCTTACGTACCATTGTTAAACTCTTTCTGAACTGTTTGTGGGGTAAGTTTGCTCAACGGACTAATTTACCTCAGACACAGTATTTGGAGAGTTACGAAGCATTACAACAGTTGCTTCAAGATGACACTCATGATATATTATATTCAGAACTGATTCCAAATGACGAAGGTCATGATGAGCTAGACATAATGGTGGTGAATTCGAAACCGATACGTCTTTAGCACGGTTACATCTCTATGCCACCCTAGAACATTTGGGAGAACGTGTGTTATATTTTGATACAGAAAGTATCATTTATCAACACGATTCACAGCAGCGGAATCCCGCTATAGTGAACAGTTTAGGAGGATGGACAGACGTATTAGATGATGATTCTATCCTATCCTTTAGATCCTCTAGGTCCAAAAATTATGCGTACAAGAGTCATCAGGACAAAACGATGTGTAAAGTCAAAGGAATAACTTTTGATAGTCGTACCACTTCTACTGTCAACGTAGATACATTGAAACAGTTGTTACGTGGTCAACAAAAGAAAGTGCTTGTATCATACCCTCATAAGATCATGCAAACGAAACAGTCAAAACACAGGCAATGACTAAAGAAGTGCGTGTAGTGTATGATAAGAGACATCGCATTGAAAATTTTGTACTTTACCTTATGGTTATTGAAAAGTGAGACTGAAAAGTTGACACGGTTTGAAGAGTTGTGTTTGAAAGGTTGTTTGAAAGGTTGTTTGGAATTTTTTTTTTCAGTATTAAAACTATGAAACTTTGGTGTTGTTGTTGATATAAAACAGAAGGAGGTGAAGGGTAGGGGTTCATTTATACAGTTTTATCTCAAGTACACGTATCATGGCTACTTTCGATTATTTTTTACATGACTTTACCTAGCGATGCTAGTTTAAAGGCCTTTCCTGATAATACCGTAACAGAATTCAAAATTCATTTACCTCAAGCTTTAAGTATGATGGATAGTGAGTGGGAAGTAACTTTGAGTGAATTGATATTTCCCAACTTTATAGAATCGGTAGGATCGAATGATAATAACATGGATGTCCTGGTTCCCGTTCACGTTCCTTTGGAATCCGTCGTTACACCTAAAGATCCCTGGGACCCCTATACGTATCCCAAGAAAAGGAAATGAAATATCGTCAACATGAACGTTTTACTGTAGAATTGATTATGATACCCAATTTGACCATGTCATCACTAAACAGATACGAAGATCGGGGATCGCTTTTGTAGGGAGTATTTAGCGACTTAAATTTCGTTCGGGGTTTTATGCGTCTCCTGTTGCTTTAATAGAAGAGATGAGAGTCGGGTTTCTAGAGCCTTTCAATATGTCACATAAATATACTATTCAATTCAGGTATGACTCAGCTTTAGATCGATTTGTGAATGAGTTTAAAGACCGATCCATCTATTTCGTTCCCTTTTTAATACGTTTTCCAAGTCTACAAGGTTATAAATTCGGCTTTGAAGCCATTGACATGAATTAGGGTATGACTAAATGGATCGACGTCAAGCACATGCCACGGTATCCACCCGATTTAAATATTTGCATTAGTCGTATCTATGTCTACGTTAACATTGCCGAAAGTCAAATTGTGGGTTCACAGTCGTCACCGTTATTACGCGTGGTCCCTTTTCAAACGGGTCAATCGCTCAATCATCAACATTGGGAACCTTATCATTACAATTTTGTGGGATTAAATAAAAAGTCGGGGTTTTTGATACCATTGAGAGATGACAGTCGGGACGTAAAGTTCATTTTCTAGGATGAAAAGTGATTGCCAAACCTTTTTTCATTTTCGTTATAAATTGTGTGATTTAATCATAAAATGAAGTGCATCACAGGACTTTGGTCAGTTGATGATCGAGAGTCATCGTGTCAACATCTTGTATTGGCCATCTAGCAATATGAAACCAACAAAAAAGAAATGAGAAAAGAAGAGATCAAAAGAACAAAGGGGTTGAAAAGGGAGAAACAGAGAGAGGAAGAACAGAGAGAAAGAATGGGGAAACGGTGGAAAAGACAGAAGGTCAGAGTCAAGAAAGTAAAGGACAGAGTCAGGAAAAGACAGAAGGACAGAGAGATGAAGGAAAAGAACAGGGACAGAGTGAAAAGAAAGAAGGGACGTCCACAAAAAGTATCCATAGAGAGAAAAGACAAAGAACAAAGAAAGAAAGGACAGATGGAGAGAATGAAAAGAAAGAGGGGACGACCACGAAAAGTAGAACACGAAGAAATACCTCGTGATACATGAATGTTTATACGAAAATGATAAAGCGATTGTCGCCAGTCTCCCATGTATGGTGATACTTTTTATTTACAATTAAATGATAATAATGGTAACCGAGCAGGCATGATGTATCATGTGCATAAAGAACAACGACAACTAGCATGGGATCCTTTTGCTCATAGTGTAGACGTACCAATGATACAATTTGTTTTTCAGGGCAAAAAGCGAAGAAAATATGATATGAATGATTTTGGTCTGATTTAAAAATAGACTTTAGGGACGTGAATCAACATAATTGAGAATTCACTCTCAGACACAATGGAAAGAACATCAAGTATGGACACTTTATTTCCCTCGACTATGGATGCTAGTCAGATCGTCATGGATAGTGCTCTGATGAATCGAGACATGATGGATAGTGTACCACAAACCCATCGGGTAGAAGTGGATAGTGTGCCGAGAGCCAATCTGATAGAAGTGCAAAGGAGTCCACATACAAGGAAGAAGACAGGATGTGACCACTTTTAAAATAAGACCTGCTACCGCCAGAGGATTATCGTTTCATCAGGAATTAAGAATCCCTTTAGCCTTACCTAATTTTTGTACGTATGAATCCAGGTACCTGACCTTTAAAGATCATTGGACAAAAATATCTACCGGGACTTAAATAGACAGAATTAGCGAAAGCAGGATTTATGTGTTTAGGGAATTGTGACTACGTTCAGAGTTTTTGTTGTGGTATCTGTTTAAGAGATTGGGAATGGTCCGATAATGCTTATACAGAACATCGACGTTGGTCTAAAGATTGTGCTTTCAATCGTTTGGTTATATAAAAACAAAACAAAAACAAATAAAACTGTGTGGAGCCTCCCTTCTTGTGGCAGACAAGTGTCTGACGTGAACGTTTAAATATAGAATAAGAAGAACGGGTATAAAGTAAAAGTGAAGTTTAGGCACCGAACATCATTTAAATCAGTCATCAAAATGAGTTATCCAGGATTGCCTCAGACACACCCTAATTATTCGCCTAATTGTACACCTTACATAGAAGGGGCTGATAAATTTGATGAAGTTCCCAAAACTTTAGAACAGTTGGATGAAAAACAAGAAATGCTGCTGCCAAGGGAATGCTACGTGATGCCTTCCTATCAACATTACAGAAAATTAGGAAAGAACTCACGACCATTACAGCTAGCCTTAAAGAATTGAAGGATAAACTATATCCAGAAGTCAGAACATCGTATATGGGTCACGAATATAAGCGTTCCCCACAGACTCATATTTGTTTTATTTTGGTGAAACTGGACATAGGTCTCCCAGATGTCCTAAGAATAACGGGTTGGCAACAACAACAACATCGACAACAGTAAGGGTAGAACCTGAGAACAAAGTAGAACCTGAGAACAAAGAAAGTCGATCTCGTCAATCGGACCAATGTTATAAATGTCATCAGTCATGTCATTGGGCTTATGAATGTCCCGAACTGACTTCAACAGGAGCCAAGTGTAAACTCAACTTGATGCTCAAGAAGGGAGGAAAACCAACCAAGAAAGTGAAAGTGGAAACCGGACAGAAGTGATGATGTGATTTTGTACTGTTATAATGTAAATACGTTTAGTGTCACAGCGCCAAGGAATCCGAACCGACCGATCTAAAACAAAAGCTGGCGTTCTTTTGCTCCATGCAGTATGGGCAAGATCAACCGTAGTAGTGAGACAAAGGGACAAAGATTGTATGCGTGTTTCAAGACTGTTTCATAGTTATGAACGTTTCAAAGATATCAGTGTTTTCAATTTTTTTAATATCTGCCATGATTCATGAACAGAAAACAGTTCTCGTCCATCTACTTACGTTTTCTCTTTTCTCTACCAAACCGCAAAACAGAATTGAGAAGTACAATTCGTCGTCTTCTTTTCCCTGATGAAAGTTCATATCAATCTTCCGTAACTTCTCTTTGGTATCACGAATAATCTGTTTGGTATCATATACCGTCACAGGTTTGTTTTCTTGTTCCATAGCGTACTCCATAGCATACTCCATGTTTGATTTTTTGATCAATCTTAGACTGATTTCTCTTCGGCGTCTATCACTGCTGGCTTTTTCATTGGTGGAATCACGTCCCCAATGACCAATCACCAAAGAGGTCAAAGTTGATGAGACGGAGTACGTCGCATGCGCTATACTACACATATAAAAGGCTGTGCGCGTCTATTTTCACAGCACTTTGTTTCAGAAGACTATGGTAAAACCTTTAACGTCTTATTTTGAAACTAAAGAGTTGAGGTGTTTTGACATGAAGAACAGCAGCGCACCCATGTACTGGACTATTTTGGAGGGTGAAGCCACTTAACGTTCTACATAAGCTAAAGAAAGCTGCCCAAGAATGGGAATATTTCGAAAGGCAAAAAGCAGGTATAGAGAGATTTTGCAAGCTGCTGAGGCCCGTGCAAAGGAGAAGACGGTCATCTGCCGGTGCTTGTAAGGTTTTTTAAACAACTCTACAACAAACGGCCCTTTTAAGGGCCACCCATCTTATTCGAAAAGAAACCTTAACTGAAAGTATGCAGTTTTTGAGTGTCTGTATTATACTGTAGCGGTAAGTCTAACATATAGTAAGTGATCGTGAACATTCATTACTTGATTGATAAAAAATATTAGATAGAAATCCAAACTAGTAAATTCTAAAAATAATAACTTTAAAAACTAGAGAACAAGTTCAGTTAGACATCTGAGAGTTCATTTGACATCCGAAGCTAGAAGAGTCAACATCGTCAGAAAAATCCTCTGGGTGAGGGTTTCAATTTTTTATTTTATATACAGAAGTACAAAAAACAATATAAAATAATGCAGATACTTTTTTCACTGTCTGAACGTTGAAACTTGTTGAAACGACGTAAGTGAACAACTTTGTAAATTTTGTACTTTGTCACTTTGAGACTTCATAACTTAGAACATTGCACACGTTGCAGCTTTGAAACATGAGAATGGTACACACTTGATCACTTTGCAAATTTTGAAACATGAGAACGGTACACACTTTCATGTTCAATGTATCTCTCCTGCCGTGAGAATAATCAGTCTTTCGTTTCCGGTCAAATGACGTATCCCTCATTAGCCGGGATTCCCTTTCTATCCATGAAACTAGATATCCCATGATTCCATAACCAAGATGGCTATCTTTCCTATACTTCCAGCTTCATTACCCACCCTCCATCTCTGGTTTAGTGTATACAGTCCATATAGACTAATCTACCCTTTGTTCCAACCCTACAGTCTATACACAGTTATCTCCCCTTTGTTTCACCTATAGAGTAATCTCCCTTTATTCCAAGCCTAGCGTCCATACAGAGTGATCTCCCCTTTGCTCCAATCCTAGAGTCTATACAGAGTGATATTCCTTTGTACATACTCATAAACTGTAGTCTTAGTGCAATGATAACATGTTCAAGCTTGACTCACTGTCACGAGCTTGCTTGCGCACTTGATACGGAATCAGCAAATCTTCCGAACACTCGTTACCTCTCGCCGACTGTGGCGACACCTACTACTGATTTCACTTCAAGTCTCAGACCTGGAAAAACCCAAAGTTTCGGTTCTAAGAATAGATTCACTCTCAGCCCAAAACTGGAAAAACCCAACTTCTATCTTCGGCAGCTGACCTCTCGTAAACTCACGTGACTTCTCGTGACCCCGACCTCTTGTAACGAAGGCTCTCATTGGTTCGTTATCTAAGATGGTCGCCCTCACAAACGTCCACTTCCGGATATATACACGCCTCCAAACTCAATGATTGGCTCTTTCTTATTATTGACATGGCATCATGACCTCACTTCCGGTAGACGTACTTCCGGTATTAATACCATTTGATAGTAATCGTTAAGTTTTAGTGAGGTTTAATACATTCTGCATACTGAAAAAAATATACATTGTAGACACATGTTTGAAATACATTTAAGGGTACCACTGTCATGTTGTAAAATTTTAATTTACTGTCATGATATGACAACAACTCAAGTTTTTGCTTATTTCCAGAGTTACCAAATTAGCAAAAACCTGCGTGAATCACCCAATTTTATTTCAAATAAGAACAATATAATGACAAAGAAAACATCACATCGAGTTCAGCCGGTGGCAGGTTGGTTTCTTATCCTTCGGTTGGACAGTAAAAATCGAGATCCCGTGTCGCAGTAGGTGTCGGCATGTTAAAGAACCCTCACTGCTCAATGGCCGTAAGTGCCGAGCATAGGCCAAAATTTGAAGCTCTTCACCGGCATTTGGTGACGTCTCAATTTGGGTGAAAGATTCTTGAGTTGGACGTTAAACAACAATAAACAAACAAACAAACTCATTTAATAGAACATCAACTTGTGTGTTGTAAAATGGGGGTTCTGGGCCACTTGCACTCAATGACCCCAAACGTACCTAAATTTATCTCTCATCTAGTGGATTTACCCGTACTGGGGAATTCCCTGTTTTACCTGAGGGGCAATCGAGCGTGACGAATTCCAACAGTCGTGGGTATTGTAATGACAGAATAATAAATTTGAAAATGACATAAGAAATAATATGACTAATTAAAAATGAGTACGAGTAGTAAAATATGTAAAATTAATGTTGATCAGTTTGATATAAAAAAGCTGACGATTCAGAAACCTAAAAAAGGTAAAAATGGGAATTTTTTTCTCGATATAGTATATAATTATTCGGATGGGGTTGTTCAACCGCTTAGAATACAAACACCTACCTTACTATCGTATGGAGTGAGTGATACGTATACGCCTTATACGATATCACTAGCTTTCGATTACGATGATAAGTTTAAAGATGAGCAAGAACAGTTTGAGCAGGTTATTATAGACATTGAAGAGTTGATTAGAAAAGAAGTCCAGAAGCACAGGGTTTTTTTTAAAGAGAATGGCAGAAAGAAGCCTATCATCAATGACGATCTTACGCTCTTAAAAGGGGGGAAAAACATAATCTTATTTATGCAAAACTCAAAATGGATCAAGACAAGATAAAAACGATCTTCATGAAACAAACGAAGGGAGGAAGGGTTGATTTAAACCCATATGATTACATAGGTAAAGCTTGCAAGGTTATTACTGTTTTGATATTTAGTTCTGTTTTTATCGGATCTTCAAACGAATCCATTAAACCGTCTGTGGATGTTGTTGCTGTTAGGAAATTAGTTACGACAAGCCAGTCTGACCAACAGGTAGATGGAATCGAATACAAACCTAATTCAGACGATGATGATGAATAAGTAAATGAAAATATAATAAATAAAAATTCACATATAAAAAAATGAATTTTCAACAAATGTTTCGCAGCATCAGGTTGGAGCCTAAGGAGATAACGTCGTGTCAGATGCCCATTCACGTGAAAAAGATCCGCGATGGTCCATGCCCTCACGAGATCGTTAAGAATTCTATCTTTTGTTCTATTCACCATCACTATATGAAAAAACGCGAGTTTCGTCCCTTGACATTTTGTGAATCGTGCGGTCTGTGGATGTCCGATTCTACTCTTCACACCACATGTCGTTCTTGTGATAACAGGAAACAGCGAAGCCATTATTATTATTTAAAGTATAGAGGACCTCCCCAGACGTGTGGAAGACCCCGCAAGTACTAATTTATATTTATAAAAATATAAATTATTGTATAAACTTGTAGTATATGTATCACACTTCAGAGCACCTTTTTCCGGGAAACGTGTCTAGATTTCCTGGAATTGCGGTGTTCAATGGTATAATATAAAAATTGAAGTTTTTCTCAGATTTTAGATGAGTAAGTAAAAATGGCGTGTAGCGGATGTACAGTTGATGTTGATCAATTCGACCAAAAGAAGTTAACCCTCGAAGATACTGGATCGGTGTTTTACGATATATTTTACGATGGCGAACCTCTTAGATTACTGACTCCTGTCTTAATAGCGGGGTGTAAACTTCGTTGGTCTGACGGTGTTATGATGAGAATTCATGCAAAGAAGCATGAAAAATTTGTGCAAGTTATTAAACAGATTGAAGAATTTCTTGACAATGAACGTAGTAAAATCTATGACCCCAATCGTAGGGAGGTGGAATTTGAAGTGAAAAAAATTAAAATTTTACAGAGTACCATCACTAAAAATTATTATATTTGTCCCAAAATACGTGAAGAAAAAAGATCTTTTTTTTTTAAAAGCATTAAAAAGTCCCGATTCGATGGGAAGGAAAAGTTGCGTTGTTGACCCATTCGATGACAACATACCGTTTTGTAATGCTTGGGGTATTTTAGCATTCGAATCTGTTGACATAGAGAATGAGACGGCTGAAGAGATTGAGCTTTTTGCGGATTTTGTTTTCATTGAGGAAGAGATTGAGGATCTACATTATGAAGGACGTTGGGTTAAAATTGAAGAAGTGGCGAGAGAAATCGTCAGACGGAAGTTACGCAAAATGAACTCAACCTTGCTGTTTATGAGATGCAGGATAAATTATTATATAGGGCTTATAACAATAAATGGGTAAAGGAACAATGGAAAAAGGAACAGGAGATGTGGGTTAATTTATTTAAGTCTGGCGACTATGAAACTCTATTAAGATTACTAGAAAATAAGTATCTATATTCCTACTAGAAATGATACCATTATTAAAAAAAAAACAGTAAAAGAAACCGATGTACTAATTTATATTTACAAAAATATAAATTATTGTATAAACTTGTACCCAGTCGGTTGTTCTGTCCGCAAAATCAGCTTGGAGTGCTTGCGCTGCGACAGCTCGTGCTTGAGACGTCTCTTCTCCTCGTCGGGAACGACGTCGTTCTCGTCCAAGCATTCGTTGTAGCTAAATTTGTCTTTAGTGAAGAAGAGGGCGACCCACTTGATCTGCGTGCGAAAATCTTTGGACGCGCTATTATATCTCTGCGTCAATATCCACACGGACTGGTTGGCGTGTCTTCCCGAAAACGCCAACATGGACAGGGCATCCGCTTTCTTTTTTATCTGCCTCGTGGTTGAACAGTCGTCTATGATATACAACGTGGACGTCCCCTTGTATTTGTCATAAAAGAGTCGCAATAGGTCCTGTAATCTTTCTTCCCCCGTTTTCGATACTGGGTTGACGATGACGACGCGTTTGTCTTTCGGGTGTTTGACATCGTTCCCAATCCATTTTCTCGATCTGTAAGCTTTGTTGAAATCGATCGAGGGGCACAGGATCACGATGTGCTCGAAGAAATCTTTGTATTCGTCTTCCAACAGATCGAGGACAAATTCAGTCTTCCCACAACCAGTGGCGTCCACGATCATAGCGGAATGAGGTTGTCGAATGTACATTTTTTATATAACTTTAATTTTTTAAGATATGACGCTCGCGAAACGACCGTTTGACATGTTGATCTGTCCATCTTTGACGACGAAAATGTAAACATCCAAGGGATCGGTATCGGTTTCTGGAGTTCTCTCGATTCGGACGGAAACACCTTCGCTAATGTTTTGAAGCTTACGACCTGTGCCGTGGAGATGATTTTCGGGTGTAGTTCGTAAATCTAACCAGAGACCGAAATGGTTTTTGAGATATTTTCCTAGAGTTATTTCGCTTAACATGAGTTCCTTGGCGATTAATTCTGTGATGTTTTCGCGATTCAGGGAAGCTGAGAAAAACTTTTTAATTTCTTCGAATTGGTGATGCGGTCTCATTCCGGCCGAGAAGAGTTGGTTCGGTTGTCCTTCGATGGTCGTTTCCACTTTGGTGATTCTCGGATTATAAAATTTTTCAGGATCGTTTTTAGAAATATCTTTGAAGAGAAACAGAATACCAGAGAGAGATCGCGCGGGGGTGTTAATTTGATAATTGAGGATGCCATCTGATTTACTCATCGTCGTTTTGCGATATCGCAATATTTGGTTGAAGTAATAAGCGTGGTCTCCATTATACCTCTGTCTGATGCTGCGAGCGAGAGTGGCGTCGGTAATTTTTTCGAATTCCAAAGCGATGTTGGTCGCCTTATAACTTATCGTTTTATCGGCATCGCTGGGGTCTGTCGAGACGACGTGTTTGGCATCGTTAAATGTTAGCATGTATTCCAATCTATCTTGTAATCCTGCTTGATAAAAGGGTTCGCTCGTCTCCAAGATTTCGAAATCCAAGGGAATGCAAAAACGATGCAGCAATTTCGTAGTATTCGTTACTATCGAGAGGTATTTTATAACTGGTGGGTTTTGCTCTTACCATATTTAGATCGTTAGTCTGTATTCCCTGATAGACCATGTTACGTCGTTCTATTTTCCAAAGATCGTTATAGACGAAGAATTTATCGGCATCGTCGATGGTTTGAATGGTGTGTCCTGAGAGCTTCACCTCGATTTTTTTGACGATGTTACGTCCCAGATTATTATAAACACCTGTTTTAGTGAGGTCGCCACCCTCAACGGCGACTTCCATATCGAAGCATAGTCTCGTGCTTCTGGGGACGATGACGTCGTTGTCGCTCAAATTGGGAAAACGAACCGTCAACGTTTGGTTTTTTTCGATACTCGAGGGATTATGGGAAACTGTAACTGTTTGGCGAATACCTTTCACGCCGAAGGGAGTGCGCAATTTCCTATCGGGGTTGAGAATGTGTCCGTAATTCATCATCTTTTTTTATTACGTAATAAAAAATTTAAAGCGTTTTAAAAATGGCAGAGCCTTACGAGTTAGATGATCTGAAGCTTAACGACGATGATACGACGAATGATGATGATCAAGAGACATCGTTTACCAACGAGGGTGATACGTCTTTTAAGGATAATAACGAAGATCTTAACTGGTTACCATCTCCACTCATCGTTCCTCAAGGAGACCAAAGAGAACGTTTGAGAACCGACGAACTCGTGGACAGATGGAAAAAGGCAAAGGGAGTTGAACCTGATGAAACTATAAAATTTAAATACGATCAGGATGGTAATTTATATGCCTATAGTAAAGAAAAGATAGCTTGGATTAAATTAAATCATGAAAAAAATACCAGGGAATATCTCGCGACGTCAACGTTAAAAACGAGGGGAGGTACAAAATTCGTTAGAGACTTGGGTCTATTAAAACCAGTAACAACAGCAGCAAAAAAGGTATCTACCGCAATAGATCAGGCAAAAAGAGAAATGGAACCCGTAAACGGCGACGAAACGCTAGTAAAACAAACAGAGGACGGAGTAGATACTGTATTGACTAGTTTGCAAGAACTCCACGAGGAAATAACGAAAGAAGAAGCTGAGGAATTACTACCCATGAGAGAACTGTTGGGTTTAGATAAGAGTTTAAGAACCATTCGTGGTTCATTACGCGTTCAGGAGGCCAAGAGAGTGGAGCTGGAACGCATGTTATCACAGTGGAAGGAAGACCTCGAAAATAATCCTGGCGACAGAGAACGCATCGAGAGGGAAATCTCCAAGATGCGAGGTCAACTGGATGGTGTGAACGAGAGTATCGACATCCTCAAGGGGCAGTTAAAATCGCAACTCACCACCATTAAGGAAACGATCGCGGGGTTGTTGGACGAGAATACTCCATTGCGAGAACGAATTGCCAATCTGTTCGAAGAACAGGGCGTCACCATCTTTAGCATCCTGACGGCGATTGGCATGACAGTGGGATTCTTGGTCGAATTACTCCTTCCGGGGACGACGGTTGCGCCTTCTCCACCGCCGCCGCCACCTCCTCCGAACAAAGAGGGTGGATTACAGGAATGGCTCAAGAAACAGCTAGACGCGGTCGGGAAACTGCTCGCGAGACTGGCCGCTAAATTCGGCGAGGCGTTGCCAGGAATCTTGGGTGCCATCGTTTCCTGGATCTTGTCGACGCTCGGCAAAACTGCAATGTAGTTGGGAGAACATCTGTGGGTGTTGGGTATGGTCGTCGTTGGTTGGTTGTTAACGAAACTCGACGAAGAGAAGAAAAGAAAATAACGATAGAGCGAAAACGGCAGTCTTTTGACTTTCGTGATCGTCTTGTTTTTGCAGTTGTTTAGACGGTGGTTTGATCTGTTTAGGAGGTGATGGCTTAATCTGTTTAGGAGGTGATGGTTTAATCTGTTGGGTGAACGTTTTTGCGTTAAGGTTGACGTTCGTTCCCGGTTTTGCCTTTTCGGGCGCGATTAAGATTTCGTTATTATAATTGGCGATTTTTTTATCTATTTTCAGCTCCATGTTGCTGGGCAGCATGTAAAGTCCTGGGTGGATGACAAAGTCGAGTTTGGAATTTGCATATCTTAGACAATTTTCGTAGCGTGAAATATCAGCTGGTAAATCGAGAGGTCTATTAATCGCATCCTCGACGTTGACTAAAAATTGTTTTTGAGCGTCGAGTGAGGTTGCACCAGCGTCCACGATTGAGGCCCTCGTTTGTCCTTGGGCACCTAAAACCGCCCAGGCGAAAACACGAATGGATGCGTCCAATCTGGCCAGACCCGGAAGCGTGAATCCCTCCGAGCGGGTCGCGATGAACGTGGACCATTTCGTGTTATATTTCCCGAAGATAGTTCCCTTGATTTTCCAATCCGTGTTGATCGACACCCCGAATTCGCGACAGATTCGTTCGTACGCCGAAACGTCTACGGTGTTTGTGTAGTGGTTAAAATCGGAATCGCTGGGCAAGGGGACTGATATTTCTTTCAAGATCCTTCTGATTTGATAGTAAACGTGAAATTGAAAGAACGATTTCCACAGTTTGTCGTTCCCCATTCCCAATGTCACTCCGCATCCAGTTGTGGCACACCACACCGCAAAATTTAACTGGTTCTGCCAGAAACCTCCTGTTACGGAATGCTGATACCACCGCTTCAACATGGTGTAATAGTTAAAAGTTCCGTCTTCGAAGATGTTCGGGTTGTTATATTTGACGAAAATATTCTCGAACGACGCGTGAAACTTTTTAGTCGTATTGACGTAGATGTCGAAAGACGACAAATCCAAATCCTCCCTGTATTCGTAAACATTCATCTTTTATTTAAAAAATAAAATAGTTATAAAAATAACATGTTTCATCTCGTTACAGAAATCGGAAAACCCGTGAAACTCTCTCGATACATCGACAACGCGAATGGTGAGTGGTGCGTGGGCGTCAAGTCTCTTCGTTTCTGGAACGGTCTGCACAACATAAAGAAAGACGTTGAAATAAAAATCACCAGACGTGGCGAAAAACCGAGAGTCCAAGTCGTGAACGCAGGGTCGTATACATTCACCGACCTACGACGAATTCTCGCGAGATACTTCGAGAAGGTGTTCCTGGACAAGACCACCATGAGATTAAGAATCGACGGTAATGACGTGGCGGTGGATATTTCGCCGGAACTCCGCAAGATTCTCGGAATCGGTCAGAATATGGTTCTCGTCGGGACTATCTACACGAACAATAGCATCAACCTACAACCGGTGGAACTCCTCAACGTTCATCTCGATGTACTTGCCGAAGGAGACACCTTCAAAGACGGGAGGTCGAACGACGTCGCCATTTCCCTGTCGTGTCCAAACGTAAAATTTTCAGAGTTGTACGAAAAAGACATCGAATACCCCATGTTCTTAAAGCTGAGACGCGATCTCATCACGGAATTGAGGATAGACCTAAAAGATGAGGATGGCAACCACATCGACAATCATGGATATCCCGTTCACGTTCTCTTGGAGTTTAAGAAAATCTAAATATAATAAAATGTCTAGATAGGGATTCTATTACGAAGACTTAGAAAGGGAAGAACTGGCGGCGGAACTCTTGGAAAACATTAAAGAGGAGGTCACCGTGTTGACCAAAAACCGTCGCATCATGAACACGTTCCAATTCGACGTGAGTAAAAACGGAAAAATCAAACCGTCGCTGGAAACGACGATGTTGTTCGATGATCACGTCTTTCGTCTCGGACTCTTGGGGGAACTGAATGTGACGCTCATCGTGAACGACGTGGAATACAAGACCTTTCAAACAAAAACAGGCGAGGTAGTCACGTTGAATCCTCCATTGCGGGTAACATCAGGAGACATTCTAAATTTCGGTGTGAATAAGGGGTCAAAATCGGGGACAGTCAACGGCGTCGTTGTATTAGACATATAAAAAAATGTTCGCATATAAAAAAGAGATGAGTAAAAACGAATTATATCCATCATTAGAACCAACAGAAAGCGATCCGCAACAATATCGCTTAAAGCGAATCAGTGAGATCGAACAGACGTTTCGTCAAGAGATAGAAACGCGTAAGAGTATTCGCAAAAAGTATAAGCGAATCGTCAACACCGCCGAAGGCGTTGATGGGACCATTATCGCGGGAGGCGTCGTTGTCGGAGGACTTGGATTTCTCGTTCCCATTGCAGGATTACCTCTTCAAATTATGGCCTTGACTGTAGGTTCGGTGGGATTGGCCATGAAAGGAATAAGACGATTACTGATGAAAAAATCGGAGAAACACCTGAAAATCGTCAAACTCGCGGAGAGTAAACTTAATTCGATCTCGGATCTGGTGAGTCGCGCGCTCGAGGATGGAAAGATCTCGGACGAAGAATTTGCAACCGTGTCTCACGAATTGACCAAGTATCGTGAGATGAAGGACAAACTCTATTCTAAACACAAGGAGACCCTAAAAAAAGAGTCGAACCAAGAGACAGAGGACTTGCGCAAGCAACTTCAAGACCTCGTAAACAAATCCACTTCTCGTTAACCGTAGAGTTTTAAAAATAAAAGATGAAACGTTTTACCGAGATGATGGTATTCGCGTTGTTATCGTTTATCGTTTTATGGATTTTACTCGTATTATTCATGATACTCTATATTTTTTATTTCACCGAACGGAAAGATGGCCGAGAAAACTTTTGCAATCTTTATAAAAAATGTATCTCTATTTAAAAACATGAATGTAGACGATATATTAGTGGATGTACCCAGCACAGATATATCTACCAAAGACAGATTATCGACCATCGTCGGTTCTGGACGCTCGCGTCATTTTCTAGGAAAAGACGTGACGCCTGCCGAATTGGAAAAGATGAACGACAAGGAGATCGAAGCCCTGAGTCGTCTGTTACACGCTCGACTCAACATGCGCATGGCCAAATCGATAGCCAATTCCCTCATAAGTCTATATTCGCAAGGACTTAAACAGTTTTTCGACATTAAAGACGAACCTAAGCTGATCGAGGACTTGAACGAAGACCCCTTCTTAGATGCAGCCATAGGCGAAGTGTGTTGTAGTCTATATTACAAATACGGTGCGTATTTAGCACCTCTCAGTATAGCCGCCACGACTAGTCGCCACATTGTTAGAATTAAAAAATCTGACGTTATAGAAAAACACGATGAATCCGGAGGAACTCATAGGGGAGAAGAAAAAGAACCCGAAACGTCAAGAAGCGGGGAAGAAAGGCGCCCAACGTCGATGGAATAGCCATGATAGCAATGCTAATAGCCAGAATAGCAATGCTATTAGCAACGATAGCAATGCTAATAGCCAGAATAGCAATGCTATTAGCAACGATAGCTGGAAATGGCTAGCGGGCGGACTCGCAGTTGTCGGATTGCTGATCTACATAAAAAAACCAGAACCCAAAGTCATTTCACCACCAGAACCACCACCTAAAGAATCAAAACCCAATCCCCATGAAATGTTATAAATAATTTTCTCACGTATTAAAAAAGGATGAGTGAAAAAGATTTGGTCAACATCGTTTATCACGCGGCTGTTAATACGGGAATTGCCATCGGCTACGCGCAACTTTCCAATAAATTCTTCAAGATGCCGGCACCCAAGATGGATTTCAACCCGAAGGACTTTGGGATGATCCTCGTCGAATTTGCTCTCGCCAATTACACCAAGGACATGTTGGTGAAGAAGGGAATCATCCCCGCCGATATCATGAAATAAAATAAAACCATCCCTATTAAATAATGGCTACGATCGCGATGATGGTAGGAGGTGCATTAGTCAACGCTCTGGCGTTTTCCGGATCGTAATTTTTATTTTCGGACCACGAGGAGCAGAAGAGACACGACGAGGCGATGGAAAAACTAACCAAGGCCAGAGACCAATGGAATCACGAACGCACGAAGCGATTAGATTTTTTAAACGAGAGACTGAAAAAAGAAGGACACGCATTATACACCTATAAGGAAGTGGATGCCGCCATGTCTCTATACTCACAGATGATGGGAAAAGAAAAGATGGCTCCCGAACCGACGTTAAACGATTTCTATCAACCCTCGGAGGAGCAAAAAGATTAGGAAATCCTCTTCGTATTGGTGGGGACGGGATTAGTGTTCTATGGCGTTAAAAAATACGTCGCATAAAGTAAAATGGAAGAGATCTATTACAAACACTATTGGAAAGGAAAGACTGCCATCGAGAAATTGGCCAAAGCGGCTAAAGTCAGCGAAAAGAAAGCGTTCGATTTCCTGAAAAAACAAGATGTGTGGCAAATCTATCTACCAGCCCCAAAGAAAATCGTAAGACCCCAATTCGAACACGTGGAAGAAAACGACATTCACCAGGCAGATCTATTGTTTTTACCGCACGATAAAATAGGTAAAAAAACGTATAAATACGCACTGACAGTGGTCGACGTTGGCACTCGGTACAAAGAAGCGGAACCTTTGAGGACCAAAGACAGTAAATAAGTGGCCGACGCTTTCGAAAAAATTTATAAAAGACGTTTGACGTTTCCGAAATTATTACATATCGATCCAGGTCGCGAATTCATGGGTGCCGTCTCCAAACTCATGACTAAACACGGCGTGAGAATAAGAAGAGGAAGAGTCGACGTTCATCGTGACCAAGCCATCGTCGAATGATTTAATAGAACGTTGAGTGAACGGCTGTTTAGCTATCAATATGACCAAGAGATAAAACGATCAATGAAGAAACCAAACCTCCCGAAGCAATAAAACCTTCCACCAAAGTTCGATCTCTGGTGGGTCCGTTTAACAAAGTCAGATACCTCTATCTGCCGGGCGAGTTGGAAGGTGGAAAACACAGGGCGACCGATCCCATTTGGAGTGTAGATAAACACGAAATCGATCGACAGTTCAAAATGCAAGGCATAGACGTTTATTACCTGAAGGAACCCGCTCCTCAGAGAAGTTTCGTTCGAGAAGAGTTGCTGGTGGTGGATTAATTTTATATCCGTGCGGATATTAAATTGTTTATCTCAATGCATACGTGTGAACGCGATCCTCCCGAATGTAAACTTTGGTATCCAGAGGATCTAACGTTGTCTTTTCTTGTCTGATCCCATAGATGATCTGTTTGAACGACCTGAGACTGTGCATCTTATGCGACATCTTAACATCGTGAAAGAGAGCCTCCTTGTAATCGTGAAAGCCTATCTCATTTTTCAAAACGCATCGTCTCACACCTTTCGCTCGTTTGGAAACACTATCGTCATCCATCAACGTAGCGTACATCTTAGGCCTCAATCCGACGAATTCTTTGATGGGTATCCCTCCGCATTCGTCTTTAAACTTACCAATCACCTTCTTATTTTTATCATTTCCGTGGAAAACCTCGTAATTAGAAAAGTCGTATTCGTCTTCGTCTTCCAACATATCCTGATAGACGTCGTCCGTCCGAATCTCAACCAACAGAGAATCCGTGTCAGTATACAATAGATTACACTCGTCTCCATACTTCGCCTTCAGGTGATTATAATACCAACCATACATGTGTGTCTTCGACAGATCCAAGATCGTCATGCCGCAGTAGATGGGTTTGTCTAATTTAACACTCGTCGGTTTGAAGTGAAGAAAGACCGTGCTGTTGTTAATTTTAGTCAACCCATCGTAGGAAGGCAAAGCGGTCATCTTTTGGATCTTTCTATCTCTGTCGTTCGCGCTTACGATCTTCAACTCGGTTCTGTTCCGTTTGTTCTCCATGGTCTTCCCAAACACAGCGTTGTTCATGAGCTTAAAGAAGTCCTTTTCAAAATCGTTTTTGGCGCGTTGACGTAATAGAGTGTTTTTATGGATGTAGCTCGAAAGCCACGGCTCTTCGTCAAATCGTTAAAACTCTATGAACTTTGGTTAATTTTAATCCCAACTCGAGATAAAGTTTTAACATTTCGTAGTGCACGGTCTTTTTTATCTCGTAGATTGGGTACAAGCTTTTAGGACCCGTATCGCGCATCTCGTATATCAACATTTTTCTGATAAACGGAAAGATCCTCGTTTACCTTTAACGTTTCCGGAGCTAGTGGATAATTGTTGTGCTCGTCGTGTAATGCTTTAGGATACTCTAAATCGACTTCTAGCATGTAACCCTTTCCTTCTGGTGGATAACATGGATCTGGCACTTCATCGACCCATTCAAAGTTTTTACATGGTAAAGAATGATTCATAGCCTCACTATAAAGAGCGTTAGCATCTAAATACATGATGTACTTGGAGGGTATATTCAGCAGCCCTTTTCACAAAAAATCTTAAGATAACTTTTACTCTTAAGAGTAAAATTAAGATTGTTATGGTTTTCATGAAAAATCTTAAGTGAATCTTAAGATAAAAATTTGTCGTAACTTTCAGAGAGCTATCACCCACACTTAAGAGGAAAGTTTTACTCTTAAGATTTTTATCAATATAATCGTAAGTGTCTCCATAGAAAAAAGAAGATGATCTGATATGTTTGTTTGATATGATTAACAGAATAGCTATTCGCACAGAAACGTATTTTTGACAATAAAATGTGAGTCGACGAGTCACTAAATATTTGACCAGCAGGTTTTTCCGAGGCACTGCATCGTGAACTTAGCAGACACAATAAGAGATCTAATTGAAAGGCACACAGAAAATCATGCAATTATTCCTCCCCATATTCTGAGGGCATTTTGTATTTAGTAGGTTAATAAATCTACGACTAGATCGATTACCGTTTGAAACTACAAAAGATCTAGGCTACCATATTGTACTGTCCTCGTCACATAATCCGTGAATCAGAAAAATAGAAATGGTTTAGATCTAGAAGAAATCTAGGCCTATATCG
Source organism: Atrina japonica (assembly GCA_030159075.1). NCBI lineage: Eukaryota > Metazoa > Mollusca > Bivalvia > Pterioida > Pinnidae > Atrina > Atrina japonica. Next base: position 382,550 of record BROG01000200.1, read on the forward strand.
TTGTCATGATATGATAACATATGCATACCTTTTGTAATCCTTTAATAGATCTACAATGATAGATTTAGTCAAGAAAATTAAAATTTGCTAGCCCTGCCACTATTGTTTACATCTGTACCAAATCCTAGCGTTCTTAAAGTCACGCACTCTGACGTCATGTAACAGGTCGATCCAAGCTGATAAGGGGTGTTTCAAATGAAGTCGAGTTTACTAGATCTATCATCATCATTACCAGGAAATCTTTAAATTGCATCGGCGGATTTAAGGGACGGTAGGGCTCTCAAAGCTTTAGTTAAAAATAAAAAAAATCCTTGAGACTACTTAGTCGAATTTCTGCTCCAATTTTAATATACATTTAACATTGCACTTTTTTGCTGAATCAGTTATTTCTTTTGAGAACGATAATCAATTTGATTTATTTAGACGGCAAAGGCCATATTGTCGCGTCTGAATGTAGAAAAAGGCGTCTATGGACTTTAAATTTCTTTTTTTTCTGGAAGCGTAAACCCCGATCCCCTTACGAAAGCGATCCCTATAGTTGACAAAATAGGTGTGTAAAACCTTCAATTTCTCTAGATTCCTAAAAAAAAAACACAGAATTTTTTCCCGACTCGCTCCGTTCAGCAACAATATCAAGACTTATGCCCCCTTTAAATTCTCGGTTTAGCTCTGGTAAGACACGACATTTTTTAAAAAGTAATAATCCCATGTCACCATCGGCACCACTTTTACAAATTTTCTATATCCGCTAATGCGATGTGATACTTTTGAAGGACAAACGGTCATAATTTAGTGTCTTTCAAAACTTGTTTAAAACTACACCATCTCCAGGGAAAGATACCCTATAGGACCGTTTGCTGTGAAAATAATCCCTTTGAGATTAACAATGGGACACCGAACTTGTCGTTAGATCGAGTCTGGAAGCTTACGAATTTCCAGCTTTATTTTTTTCAAAGGTGCGTGACCCATAGTCTCAAATGAAATATTGCTTCACAATTTATTCAAAAATTTTAAACCTAAAACATCCTCACTAAGGCTTGTATTCTATTACAATTTAGTATAAATCTAAATGGATATGTAAAATAAATGTAAAAAACCAAATTTTTATGAAATACAATTAGATCTAAAAATATAAACACACGATATCGTATAAATAATTTACTACTAGGTATTTCACGAAGGAAGTACTGTTTATATTATAAACAATCTTAAATTGGGTAAAGTTCAATGATAAATTTAAAATTTATGAATTTAAAAGTGAACACCGGCAGTATGAATATCTAAAACGCAAACGAGAAGCCTACTTAAAATTACGAAATAGAATTTAAAATGTTAATACACAAACACATAGCCTATAAACATATAATTGACTGATGCCGTTATATATCTAGATAACATAATACATGTAAAACACAAACAAATACGCTAGTATTGTGTAATTTCAAAAGGCTGGAGTAAAAAATAAGTAGAGCTTTGTGAAACTTTATTTAATCATTATTCAAACTTGATTGAATTTCATTTACACCCAAATTTTTTTTTTCTGGATTATACATGTGACGCCTTACCGGAAAAATTGTATGCGCATGCGAATCGAAAGTGAAACGTCGTTGCTATGCTTACTTTAATCGTAAGAGAAAAACTTAAGATTTTCTCTTACGATTAAATCTTAAGAGAAAATTAAATCTTACGATAGCTTTTATGAAAATGACTTAAGATTTATCTTACGATACTCGTAAGATTTTATCTTAAGAATAATCTTAAGATTTTTTGTGAAAAGGGCTGCAGGATCATAATCTTCCAAATATTTATTGTTCGCTTTAGAATAACGTTGTGGAACGTAAGTGATCCCACCTCTAATCCCTTTTTCGACAAATAAATGCATATCGTAATCGGTTAACAACTCTAATTCAACTTTGGAGGTTAACAACGCTGCATCCCAAGCCAAACCGGGAGCAGTGTAATAATGACACGGATCTAATTCGTAGTGTTTTAAAGAAATGTTGCGAAATTCTTCAAACACGTCGGCTAATAAAACAACATCCGATTTTAAATATAAATCGTGATAATCTCCCATATCCTTACATCCGTATTTACGCCAAACAGTTTGAGCGTGTTCGTACTCTTTTTGAGAAATATGAGTATCCGATAATATACTGTAAAAATCTTCCTTCGGTGGTAAAGTGGTTTCATTAAACCTATCGAAAGAATTCATATATTCGTAGGGATAGACCCCTTTTCTCGTTAAAAGCGAGGCATCCTCGAATATAGATTTCGTAATGGGATAATCGTTTAGATTTTTAGCTAAAGTCTCAAGACCACACGATAAGAATTGGAAACTATCGATAAACCTCAATTGTCCTATAGAAAAATTAATAAATTTTTCGTTATTCGTTGGAATACAATTTATATTTTCTCCCTCTCCAATTCCCATTTCCGATAATATTAAATGCGAGTCGTAACCGCGAAGATTGTGAAAGATGATTGGTATCGGAGTTTTATTTTTTATCACTCTGAATAATCTATTACATTTATTATGAGTCGCACCCCGAAATTCCCCCGAAATGTGGTAGTGGTCTTTGACTTTTATCAGATCGAATTTCTCATCCTTGATTTTTTCCATGATCTCGTCGAGGGCAGTTTTTATGGTATCGTGACGATCGCGATACCATTCTAGATCGGATAAATCACATGGGTCCAATGTGCGATCGATATCACGTTCCAGAGACGATAGACTGGGTAATTTTTCCTGTTCCTTTAAAAGTTTCCTTCTCTGAGTCCATAAAGGAAACCACGCTCCAGCATTCCCCGAAAATTCATCTCCGCAAATCCAACATCGTTTAGACTCCTTGAAATTTTCCTTGTCCTCGTCGGTCATACAGAGCTCTTTTTTGTTAGAAAAAATGTCATTGATCTTTTGTTTTTCTCGTTGTAAACTTTCTAGAAAATGTTTCACAACATTCTCACCGCGATAAAATTGGGGTTCTTCGATCTTATAAACACCCTTCTTAGTTCTTCAAACAACTACATAACAATATCCCGAAGGTTGATGACGAGATGTTTTCGTCGTTTTATCGCCGGCCTCTTCGTCGAGAGGTGAAATAATACACTCGAAATCCGCATAGATCGTAGCATATACGGGCTGTTTATTACCATAATTTCTTAAATTTTGAGAACATTGTTACCCTCCTTGGGCATAACGGGTTTCATAGCTGGATTGTTAATGCCACGACAATCGGCAACGTGCTTTTTATAAGCGTCCTCGCTCGATAGTACTTTAAGACAACGAAGACATGGATATGATTTCTCTTTATGTTTTGATTGAGAGGAAACCAATCTGGATGTGTTTTTGATCCAAGAGTAATGCCACTTGTCGTCTGGACCTTCTAGCAACAACAAATTAACTTCCCTATCGTGAAAATTTTTCGATATGTAATAAGGAAAGAAACCTCTACTCTCCATCCACCCGAGAACATTAATGGTGAGTCCGTTGCGATATTCGAATTTGGAGATCTGCTTTAACGGTGTTGGATAATCGATGCAATCGAAATCGTGTCTCTCGATGAACGGCGTATACTTTTGAGGTCTATGATAATGATCTTTAACATCATCGTGATGCAAACACGCTAATACACTATACATAAAACATCTCTGATCCTCGTTTTGAACGTTTATAACGGCCTTCTTATCCGCAATCTGCTTGGGCAATTTAAAATAGGAGGACCCCAAGGGTGGTTCATACTTGGTAAAATTCAAATAAATCATTTGAGCGTCATCAATGACCCACCCCGAACCCGCCTGAACGGTTTTATCGAGCGAATCTATCAACTCTTCGATCATGCGTTTAAACACATCTTCGATTTCGTCCTCTCTCAAGATCGGGTGTTGCCGAGTTTTATGAAGTTGTGTTATAACCTGCAAGCCAGCGTTTAAGATGTCTCGCTTAAATCGTTGTTCAACTTGAAATTGGATCTTTATGGGACCCTTTCTCAATTCATTGGTAATCTTAGAGAAGAAATCATCCTTAAAATGTTCTAACAAGGCTCTGAGATTTGCTCGATGTATATGATTGTGAACGTCTTTTTTATAACTCGTATAGAAGTGTTGAAAACTATCACCGAAATCGAGATTAGACTCGTAACGTTGCCTTCGTTTTTGTTCGACCTTAGCAACGCCTTTGGAAAGATCTGTTTGTAAATTTTTTTTATATCGAGATTTGATTAACTTGCGTTGCATCTTAGTAGAAGCTTCCTCGAGTTCTTCATTCAAAGTCTGTCGTAACTTCCGTCTGACGATATCTCTCGTCTGCTCTTCGGTCGACGTACCTCTCACATAATCCCAAACAGTTTCAGTTACTTTCTTATACCCCCATTTACCTGTATTAAAGAAATTTCTCATACCCTTCAGAATGTTCATAGTTTTATATACAGAAAATTTTCTTAATGCATTTTCAAATTTATTATTATGTCATTACAATACCCACGACTGTTGGAATTCGTCACGCTCGATTGCCCCTCAGGTAAAACAGGGAATTCCCCAGTACGGGTAAATCCACTAGAAGAGAGATAAATTTAGGTACGTTTGGGGTCATTGAGTGCAAGTGGCCCAGAACCCCCATTTTACAACACACATCAACTAGTTAAAAGCTTTCAAGAATTTAGTGACTGCTGATGAAACCAGGGTTTACTATTTTGAACCAAAGCGGAATATTCCCAACCGGTCCGCCATAATATAAGACGCCCAAGTATTTCCGAGCGATTACGCGTGAACAAGGTTTAGTGTCTCGTCATGGCCATTTCAGTGCCAAAAGGCAGAACAGCAAATGAAAGTTCTATAAAAACGTTGTTCTGAAAAAATTAAAGAACTACTACAAAATTCGCCGTCTGAATACGGGACTCCGGTACGTCCGACTTTCGCATTCTTGGAGTCAGAGATGGTTACGGTCCTCCCAGATCCTCCGTTCGACTAGATTTGACCCCCATGCGACTATTTTCCGTTTCCCAAAGTCAAATATCATCAATCTGGAAAGAGATAAAATTCGAGAAATGCCCTTGGATCCGTTGTTTTTTCAGTATTTGATAATTGTGCCCTTATTGAAGAGTATAGACAAAAGTTCAAAAGGTGTATTCAGGCAGATGAAGAGTATTTGAAGGTCAGAACAAGTTAAAATGATCAGAACATTTGAAGCACAGGAGAAGCAATGCAAGTGACATTATTTTTGGAACACCCCTCATATTTCCGTTTTCCATTCCGACCCGTTTCCCATTCTTTGTTCTGAGCAACATCCTTTTTATCGTATGTAAACACAGGAAGGATCTACATTATTTATTAACAATGGATTCATCTGTATGGTGAAATGTGTGACCCGATATTTTTAAAGAGTGATATTTCATAGTCGTGAAAGACGCTAACTGATTTACCCACTTGATGATAGAGCGTTTGAGTCCCCGGAGCCGAGGGTTATGACTTGTGTCACCGTATTATGCCAATTTATGGCGTATACACAAACCCAATACCTGGTATACCCCTACCAGTTAATTATTTTTAACTGAAGTCATAGGCGGATGCAGGATTTCAGGTTAGAGTGGGCGTCTTACTTGCCAACTTTGAAAAGTTTCATGGGGGAGATTTTTCAATTTCACGAGGGAGACTCAAAATTTTAGTAAGAATTGATAGGAAAATTAAATTTTTTCCTGGGGGAGGTATGCATTTTTCTTGATAAAATTTTTTCAAATTTTAAATAAAAAATATGGAGTCTCCCAATTTATGGGGGAGGCTGGGCAAGTATGTGGCGTGCTTTTGATCTTCACAGTGGCCTAGGTCTATACTAGTCTGTTATAATACGAGCCTTATTGGACATTTTTTGCTTTAAAAATCGTTTGATAAATTGTGAAGCTTGAATGATTCATTTGAGACTATATGGAAGCGTAGTTATTAAAAAAATAATTATGTTTGAAAGCTTTACAGACACGAACTAAATAGAAGTTTCAATGCTTTCAATGGTTGTGAATGTAGGGTATCGTCAGTGTGAGGCGTGAAAATTTCTGGAAGTTTGTCATTACATTTCCAGTTTTTTAATTAAAAATCAAAGGTTTTACACCTATTTTTCGCTGCGCTTCTGCCTGAATCCTTTCCCGGCCACTACACATACTAAGTGTTGGATCGCAATGGGGTCGGGTTTTAAACATCTTTCAGAATACACTTGAAATTTGTAAGTCCGTAGACGCATTTTTTCTGCTTCCAGACGGAAAATACGCCTGGATTCAGCTAATAAATCACACTGATTGTCCTTCTCAAAAGATGGTTCATGTAGCAAAAAGGTAACCTAAAATAGGGACAGAATTTCGGCCTAATAAGTAATAGCCTCCAGAAACTGAATTATGACCTTTTTATCCTTAAAATTTTTTCATTGATAGATTAATTTAACTTGAAATTGAAGTGGAATTTGGTGATGACCAAGGGGCTGGGGAGTAGACATCGTCGTAAAACCACGGTCCACCCGGAATCGCTGTGCTCTAAACTATGAGCATAGCGATTCCGGACCGTGGTTTAGGACAGTGGGGAGTAGATAAAATTTTGAATAATCCAATTAATTGGAGGCCCGATGAGGTATTTTGTAGCTTCCAGACACAAAACCACCGTTTTCTGCTAGTCCGTCACATTGTATTTTTATTATTTCATGTTTTTATGCTGATATTTACATTTTTAATTATTCTCAAAATGCATCATTTTGATAGTAAAAATATTAAATAAAAATAGTATATAACAAAATAAACGAAAAAGAAAATAGAATAACAGAAAATGTAAATATCGTTTGCCTCGTTGTCAAGGGTATTTCTCCAGAAATGCACAGAGAGTTAATTTTCACATTGCGACTGGTTTTTATCCCAAATAATGCGTTAAATTGACAGACTAATTATTCACAAAAAAATCTTAAGTTTCAACGAACACAAATGTTACAAGAGCAATTCAAGTAAGGTCCAGAAATTATTTTCATTATCTTTAAAAGATATGGGAAGCCTTGTTCTGGATTCAGTATAGAAAGTTTTTTATTTTAAAATCTCTGAGAGGTCATTTTCTGGCTTAAGGACACTAAAACTTTATTTACTATTTTCTTTTTTATTAATCCAATTTTAGGGAGCGTGCGCCGCTCTCTTAATCTGCCAGTGGAAGTAATCTCCGAACTCCTCTAAAGTTACAGTGGTTATTCAGACGGATTTGGGAATACATTTAGGTTATTTTTCGGCCTTGTATGATACCACTTTTGTTTCGGAACTCTAGACATCTATTTTTTTATTCCAGCTCAACCGACGATGTCTTATTGACAGAGCACTTGTTTTGACTTTTTCTGCAAAACTATATAACTTTGTTAATATTATGTTTATAATATTTATATCTTAACGGATTTGACATCGAGTTGCAAATGGTTTGCTGGCCAGAATCGTTTCATTGTCGATGACGATGCGATAAAAAGCTAAGACAAAATAATCAAATGGCGATTCGTGTAGATAAATATATAATTTACCTTTCTCTTACTATAAATGCCTTCTATGTATTTATTCCAATACAAACATCACGTTTACGACTCACTTATACAGAAAGGTTCTAACAGGCCTTACAATATTATCAGTGCTATACCATCACATTTATATGAAAGCCTATTGGTGTCATCTAAGATTTTTTCCCCCCAAAAGTCGTTATTACGAGATTTTAAAAAGTTGTTATAACGACTTTTTATCGCGTTATTACGATTTTTTACCTCGTAATAACGACTTTTTAATCTCGTAATAACGACTTTTTAAAATCTCGTAATAACGACTTTTTAAAATCTCGTAATAATCTCGTTATTAAGACTTTTTACCTCGTAATAACAACTTTTATAACGATTTTTTATCTCGTAATAACGACTTTTTTATCTTGTAATTACGACTTTTAAAGATCGCGTTATAACGACTTGTTTTTAATCTTAGTTGACCTCAATAGGCTTTCGTACATTTATGTGTTGATGGTTGGTTTCTTTTCTATCACTGTAACTCGATCACTTTTGTAGCTTGTTTCTGTAATATTTACGACTGTACCCGCTGTCAGTCTTCTAACTAATCACCAGTATCTAACCATAAATTAACAACTTGAAAAGATGATATTGATAAAGAAAATTATCAGAAATAGCAGCTCCCACACCGCACGTTATTCTTATTCATTGGTCAGTCATAAATCATCCTGATTAACTTAAATTAGACGCTGATGTTGGATATATCAGCGATAAATAAAGCTTTATATATATATATATTCGACCAGAGAGAACTGCATGTATTTAGCTCTTAAATACAATCATATTATTATTGGATGGACTTTCGTGTTATCTTGATTCCTATTGCTTGTTTCAAATCGTAAATAGATAAATGAATCGGTCAGTTTAAGTGGACTGTATGTATGTAAGATTGAGAAAATGTTATATTGGAGCAACGTTCCCTTTTGTATTTTGACTATGACACTGACTCCCTCCTGAGTTTAAATAAATAATGACAGTGCGATGACGCAATGCCCACAGTGTCTTTGTATAATGTGGGTGCGTCGAAAGTGATTAAGTTTGTAAGTAAACAAAGGCAAACTTGTATAGATTTGCTAAGTAGTGACCGTTAATTACCCGCACTCATTCGGCTTATCAAATTGATGCTCAGCCAGCAAATAGGAAGTTGCAGCAACTTGAGTAGGAAACAGACACGAGGTTCAAAAGGGTTTGAATTTGTTAAATATTAATGGAAATACAAGAATAGGTGTAATGCAATATAAATATATGTAGACATAAAAAAAGAAATATAATAAGTATATGGCTGTTGCCGAAGGACTGGAACTACCCTACAATATATAAGCTCGATTGCATATGAGTGTTTATACGCGTAACGATACTTGCTGGCCAGCTTGTTCAAATTCAAGTGCATGTGTATTATAAAAAATCTCATGAAATAACAGAATGGACAATATATTCGGAATTCCATTTTTTTCTTGTTTTTCTTGGCACCACTGATTGATAAGAAAATCAGAGACATATGATATCATTTAGCACAAAGAAGCGCAGACTTTCAGTAACAGCGACTACACGACGTGTGAGCAATTTACCCGCTGTATCCTTTACAGGATATTAGTCATGGTTTACAAAACAGGTTGGATCTCAAACTGAGTTTTACATTGCCTTTCAAGGCCGTGATTATAACATGGGGTCGACATGTCTGCTATGTCCAGTTTTTATTCTTCTTCTCATTTTCTGTGAAGGTAAGTCATGTTTTGTTTTAAAGGAGATGCAGATTGGTGGTACTCGTGTATGTCTAGTAGGAATAATTCTAAAGCATTGCGGAATTATGTTGCAATTTATTTTTGTTGGACGACACTTTCATTAATCAATGATGTCATGCTTTGCAATAAGTTTTAAATACTTCCCCATTAGAATTAAACAAATGAATGAATATGTATTTGAAGAAGTCCTCATGTACTCGTCTAAACTCTAACTGCAAAATTTGACACATACTCTCGCGCTTATACACCGATATTTGATTAAATTAAATTCTAAAATGTGTGGCAGTTCTCTCCTATAAACACGAAATATGTTTGTAACATTATGGATAAAACGTGTTTAGCAATTTCTGATAATGACGATTTCCGTTTGAAATTTAAACCTGTGCGATAAATCGTAGTAAGAACAAAGCCCACTTAAGTCTTATCTCTGACTTCCCTTTTCCTTCCTTTGTACGCCAAAACTCCGTGTAAACAATACTGAGAAAATGTTGACAGTTCGTCAAAAATGCTGATTCATAGAACACTTCATTTGGGAGATTTAGCATTGATTATGATCGTAATTAAGTTATTTTATGTTTTGCTATAGGTTCCGAATTTCCCATTAAAATCTAAGTAAAAATACTTCTCGCACACCTATGAATAGGGTAGCAAAGTACACTAGATTTCCTAGGCCGAGATTCTGCCTTGATTTTTTGTAAAACCCAAAAAAGTAAATTAAAATCGGGGCAGAATTTCGGTCTGTCGGTGTCCGTACATCTCAAATCAGGATTATAGGTCACTTGTGCATAAAATAATGCTAGTTGACGTCATGTTGTGAATTTTGAATTTATTAGGTTAGTGTAAATGCTGTTGCGGTATAGTGGTATATTTCTAATGTTGAATAAGAACATACCAGTATGCCTGCTTTGGCTTGATTTAATGACTACTAAAAACCCTTGCCACTCATCCCTACGATGCAGGGAAAAATGTCTAGTACATGTGCTTGTGTTTTTCTTGAGTGGTCAGTGCGGAAAGGAGTTGAAATCTCATCTCTAAAAATCTGGCACGATTGAGGATCGAGCCAGGGACCTTCAATGTTGAAGGTCTGGCGGTCTTGCCAACTGACCACCGTGAATAGCCTACCAGTGTGATTCTAAATCGCAGTATATATTATTGATGTAATGTATGCATTTTTTAAAAGATGTAATTTTTAAGTCCAGCAGTTCGAATTCATTATCATGTCAGTATTATTACATATATACAATTCATGTCACAAAAGCAGTAATTCGTGGGTTTTAAAGCTTTGAACACATGAAAACCATCATTAGGCTATAGCTATGATCATCAACGTGTCTTTCGCCAGGTTATTTTAACCGAGGTGGTGATACTTATTTGCGAGTTTGATGAGAAGTGCATACTTGAAAAAGCAGCAAAAGCTTGTTATTACAAAATATACGCTATTTTCCCACCAAAAAGAATATGATACTTACTTTTTAACCAGCAATATATTTTTTCATGACATCATTTAAACTATATGCAATATATATATATATATATATATATATATGTATATATAAATATTCTCAGTAAAATAGAAAACAAGATTCTTTTGTTGGTTCGTAATTTTACTAGATTAAAGAAATTAAAATTACAAAACCGCGACATATAAATTCGTCGTATTAAAGCAACCACTTCACCTTCAGAAGTGATTTTGGCCATGTCATCTTATAAATGTACCATTTTGCATATATTGGTTCCCTACCGATGAAAGCATGGATTATAGGTCTTGTCTGCGTCTGTCAGCAAGTCCGTCCGTCCAGTTAATGTCTGGGTTAAAGCGATATGAGCTGTCGTAGGTGAAAAATTTACATGCCCATTTTATGTAATAGTCTATTTCATACATATTTCAAAGAGTGGTGGTTAGAATAACAAATGCATGTGTAAAATTGCAACAGTTGCCAAACGTAACCCATAATATCAGTTATTTTTGTCCGTCATTACTGTCCTTTTACTAATTTTTAATTTATAAAAACTAAAAATGAGTACAGGACAATTAATTTTGTCCTGTACTCATTTTTGATTTTTAGAAATAATCATTGTGACAGCTTATATCGCTCTAAAGTTTGAATTGCTCACCATTCTTTGGTTTGAATAAAATAAAATCTAGTATATACATATGTCTTTATCATTTTTATTATACATGTATATAACACAGGTTTTATAAAATAAAATGCCTCACATTGATATCATTTGTCCCCCACCCGGTTCCTGTGGGACTACGTTGTGTCTGTTCGACCGTTCTTTTACTATTTGTCCAGATCATATCTCTCATTTCATTGATAATTCAATAATCTCATAATGATTCTTAATCTCCCATCGGGAACCTGGTGGAGGACCTACAGTTTTGCGTTTTGTCTGTCCCTTTCTTTTGCTTTTCCTCGGCCATGTCTTCCTCATTCCATGACCTAGGTTCCCTGTTTTGGTACAGTCTCGAGTATCTGCCACCATTATTTCCAGAGATACATTACCCTCTTGTGGTTTTATTTCTCTATGTTATATCTATTTCATTTCTTCAATTAGGCTCAACATATTTGGTTCTGATATACATCTTGGGTAGATGAGTGATTTTTGTCTATTTATATACATATGTATCTTGGTAACCGTTTGGGAATTAGACTCAATTGCTCCTTGTTGCAAATGCGATTTTCTGATGTCCAAAGAGGTAGCCTAGACCAGACGTTCAGAATTTCGTGCAAACTCTAGAATAAATAAATAAGATTAAAAACCGACAATTAACGATGATTGAATAAATAAATAAATTAAAATAAAAATGTAAAAGATAAAAAAGCTTAAAGACTGTTTTAGCTATGTTTTTTGCTCTGATTTCTGTGGGTCTATACACCACATTTGGCATTAAACTAACTTCACATGCGATTTAAACTACACGGGAAACTGAGTGAAAAGTATGGGGCGTCGTTTTACTTTTTAATACCAGTTAGTGATATCACTCTTTCGAATAGGTGATATCACTTATTCAATAAGTGATGCCACCTATTCGAATGGGTAACATCACCCATTGGAATACCGAAAAGTTATATCACCTATTCAAATAAGTGAAAGAATGATATCACCTATTCGAAAGAGTGATATCACTTATACAAATGAGTGATAACACTTATAAAAACGAATAATTGATATCACTCTTTCGAATATGTGATATCACTCTTTCAAATAGGAGATATCACTTTAAACGTTTTTATAGGTGATATCACCTATTCGAATTAGTGATATCACCTATTCGAATAAGTGATATCACTTTACAAAACGAATAAGTGATATCACTCATTCGAATAAGTGGTATCACTTATTCAAATTTGGAAAAAGTAAAAACCTTATGCTCCCTATTTCTTCCATAAATGTAGGCCTATATCTATGGAAGAACAAAGCGCAAAAGACGATATTACGGCATCGTGATAAAGGGTAGCGCTGCAGAATCGGAATCATCTCCCGTGTCTGTTGTAGGATTTGGACGGAGTTTATAATTTATAATCCCCAAGATGACACAAGTCATATTTTTGTTAGACCCAGGAATATACGTGTATCTTTGTGAAGGGAGCCTTCTTTGGCATTGATTCATAAGTGATATCACCTTTTCGGATAGGTGATATCACTTTACAAAACGAATAGGTGATATCACTTAGTCGAATAAGTGATATCACTTATTGGAGTAGGTGATATCACTCATTTATTTGAATAGGTGATATCTTTCATTCGAATAGGTGATGTCACTCATTCGAATAGGTGATATCACTCATTCGTATGAGAGATATCACTAAAGAATTTATAAAAGTGATATCACCTATTCGCATAAGTGATATAATCTATTCGAGTGGGTGATATCATCTAATCGATATCACTAACTGGTATTAAAAAGTAAAACGGCGCCCCATAGAAAAGGCAAATGTGTTTCTTCCATAAAACATGCTTAAATCTGAGTGAAAGTTAAAATTATTTGAAATGAAGTTAAAGTGAGTCTATAAATCTTCAACAGTACGACCTACAAATGTTGTTGACCTTATGTGACCCTATAAGGAATCCAGCTTTGGAAAGCCGACGACATTCTCAAACTTTTGGCTTTGCAAAGATCGTCGATTGTATAAATGTAAAGTTTGATGTATCGCTGGCACAATTAATAAGAACAAATGTTTAAACGAGAGAAATTCAAGTATCTGAAAATCAAAATTGTTTCAAGAGAAATAATTATAAAATGTACTTGTGTATATTCACACTGGCGTGTATGGCGGGCAGCTGCGTCTTGACCTCGGTCGGACATATCACAATTATTTCAAACGTCTGCACGTACTTTAGATAAAATATTTCAATTCTCTACAAATTGTCAGTAATGCATTGGATTGATGTCGGGTTCATAGCTAAGTTCATTCGTCTAGTTCAGAACTGGATGAATTACTTCATTAATGATGAGTATCAAAATCAGACTCTAGTTGTGAATTTATTTTAGTTTAATCCAAAGTTCGGAATTTATTTTAAAATAAGTAAAAAGCGGGGCTATTAAATTAGCGATGTTCATACATATATAGACTCTACGGTGGTCATTAAAAAGTGTCATAATATAGATAAAATAACTTACAGAAATAATTAATCTATATCTTAGATATCTTATATCTCTTTTAAAATAAATAAAAATCATTTGAAGCTTCAACAATGACATTCATTAGAGTTCTAGTGGAAATGCTTTAATCGTTTGATGCAGCTTTGGTCTACCATAATTTACATGTTAAGATATTTTAGATGAAATATTTGTTGTACCATGGCCAAGAAAACATCGGATATTGCCATGCTGAAAATAGTTGCGCTACGAAATTTCAGAATTTCGCTTAGGCCTACATTTGCACAACAGAATGTACAGGTAGGCTGTATATTTTAACGATATTTAACTAGGAGTCGGATTTTGATACAAGGACTTGGTCTAATGTAGAGTAACTATTTTGTAAAGTATTCTAAAGAGTGGTATGTTTTAATATTTGGGACAATAGGTCTACCAAAATAAAGTGGCACATCTGAATAAAAAGTGATCTAATATTTTTGTAACGAAAACTAGTCTGTCACCCCTGTTATGATTTAATTTAGACTCGTCCGTGTGTTTGTAAACATATGTCCTACTATACGTGGATCATCAATGCTAATGATACGTATTCTCTAAGCTCCTATTTATCACAACAATAAGTTACTATCAGTGTATCAAGTCAAGATTATGACAGTTCGTACATGACTAATCTTTCCTTTTACCATCTGATGCAGTCATCTGTTTAACTTGAAAGTTGACAAATGAGTTGAGATCATGTTTGGGTCAGTGCAGATGTAAAGATTTAGTGATATTAAATATTTCCTGTTGAAACAAAATTATCACCAGAGTTTCTAGTACATTCCTGGTTGTTATCTACGAAATCCGATTGAGCTCTTTTGGTAGATGATAAAAAAATTAATCGCGTAATTAGGCGAAACAAACGCGTAATTTAACGCGAAACTAGCGCGTAATAACGCCTTATAACGCGAAACAAGCGCGTAATAACGCGAAAAAGCATATACATGTATAAGTACCGGTCTGACTACATAGGTGGACTTTAATTTTTAAAGTATAAACAAACCTAATTTGTGTGAAAACGCTGGGTAAAATCAGATAATTTATGCTGGGACAAAAAATTCTCTGATTTTACCCAGCTTTTCCACAGAAATTACCTCAAACCTAACCCCTTTTAAAAACACCTTTTATTTGCTTCCTACAGCACTGCATAAAGAACGTACCATTTTTACGCGCATGACGTCTTGTCACCTCCCCACCCCCAAAAAGTTACGCTCCTTCTTTGAAAATTCCTAGATTCGTCGCTGTAACCCATTTTCATTATTTTGAATGATTGTAACCCCCTCCCACTTTTCTGGACCCAGCTACGCCACTGTATATTGATGGTTTCACCTTTACTGGTAGTTAATACATTCTTTAAAAACAGTTTGTATAAAAATAACTGTTTGAATCTTATGAAAGAACCGAACCATTAAACGAACAAAATATTGCAGGAAAGTGAGTTAAAGGGAACAACGGAACAATATAACGTTGAATTCTTTTCTTTTTAAAGTTGTCCAAGACAGCTCAATATTTCAGCTTGTGAAAGACCCAGTTCGAAGTAAATTCTAAATAAACTATCGTATCCCATGGCCTTATTCTACCAATGTAGTCAGACCGGTACTTATACAATGTATATGCTTTTTCATGTTATGAGGTGCTTGTTTCGCGTTATTACGTGCTTGTTTCGCGTTATTACGCGATTATTTTTTTATCATCTACCAAATGAGTTCAATCTGCTTTCGTTGTTATTGAGAGCGTTTGGTGTAACAATGTAAAAAAATCTAGATATAGATACGAATCTACTAAAAAATAAACCTCTTGAAATCAAGAGGTAGGATCAGGTGCCACGGATAAATAAGCATCCCTGTCGACCAGTCACACCTCCCGTGAGTTCAGAATTCTAATCCAAATGAAACTACGTGAGGAACGAATCGTCATCACAATTGGTTCACACGAGACAACAGCCGCCATCGAACAGGCAACACAACATTTCACTTAGTGAAACATAGTAATCGCAAACAAGACTAAACGGAATGATTTTACATTGGAAAATTATATGCTACTGTAAAAGCAAAGATGGATTTTGTCAAAATTAGGTTTCTTAATCTAAGTCGACAGATCAAATTACTCGTTTAGCTTTGAAAAGGGTTGAGCATGGAAAATGAAATGAATGTGAAAACATGTTATCACGCTGTATTGACTTAAGATGTAATGTACAATTAATAGATATAATAGAAAAAATACAAACACAATATGTATACTAAAATAAATTACTGATAAGTTGATCTACTGCTAGAACAAGTTTTCCAAGACCAGATTCTCATCCGGGGTAATCTTGAATGCTATGTAAAATATAGAAATATATTGTTATGAAATGTTATACAGCTATCATCACTTACAGAAATTCATGGAAAACGATTCAGTTTTCGGAAGTTGCAATGTAGAACTGCCTATATATAATAAGGTTTTATTTTTACACGGAGAGAAAACAAATATTATGGTCCTGGAACTTTGTTCGGCAAAATGATACAGATTCCCATGAAAAGAGGTGGAACCACAAGAGGTGGAAATTTGATCTGCCAGTTAATATATGAGAGTCAAACACCTGAATGAATCTCATTATTAACTCATAGATAAAATTTCGAGCTCCTGTGAAGTAACTGATTGATTCCTGAGACTCACCTGAATGACTCTCACTCACTAGATAAACTCGTCCTGTGAAGTAACTGATTGATTCCCAGCTCCTGAATGACTCTCACTATTAACTCATAGATAAAATTCCCAGCTCCTGTGAAGTAACTGATTGATTCCTGAGACTCACCTGAATGACTCTCACTATTAACTCATAGATAAAATTTCCAGCTCCTGTGAAGTAACTGATTGATTCCTGAGACTCACCTGAATGACTCTCAATATTAACTCATAGATAAAATTTCCAGCTCCTGTGAAGTAACTGATTGATTCCTGAGACTGATGATATTTTCTGGGTGTCTGTAACATTTTGCCATCCAAAGTTACAAGACCACAGTTGTGGTGGAAAGGTCTATTAGTAGTTTATTTCCCATTATTTTGATTAGCAACAGATTATATAAGTACAGTGCATACAAGATTACCCAGTATAATTAAACATACTATTCAATCATATTTATATATATATATATATATAATTTCAGAGTTATATTATTATCCTCATATTCATTATTGTTGAAATCTGATTTGCATATTTAGGTTTATTAATTGAGATAGGACCTGCATCACACATTAGTACATGTGTATACATGTACAGGGCTTACAGTGCTATTACTCGGAGACATTTGGTGTTTTCATCCATCAAATTCCAAATAGATTTATAGTGTACATTTCCTAAACAACATGTGGCAAGTAATGGAGAAAAAATGATACACAAAGTATGTAAAAAAAATGCATAAAAACAACGACCAGTGTAAAACAGTAAATATAAAAACAGAGCGGAACTGGTTTTTAATATATTGATTATATGTCAATGTTAATACATGTTGGTCCTCACCAGTATGAATGATCAACTTCCAAAAACTGAACAAAATTTATTGTCCAAATGAAGTTCTGTTTTGGTAAGTGGCACTGTATTGAAAATTTTAAATTGATTACATTTGAAATTCAATAAATGCAAGTGAACAAGGACATTTGATTTTGTCACCAGTTTATAAAATGCCATATTTGAAGTGAATAAGATATGTATTTCTTTACATACAGTATACACTAATGTACTTCCTTCTTGATTACAATTTTTAGGAGTCCACATCCTTGTTTTTATGTGTGTGAATCATTTAGGAAACAAAAGTGATTTATTCTTAGTGTTATAAGGGTTTTCTTGTTTTTTTTGTTACTTTTTCTTCCTTAAAGGAAATCTTGATGATGAGTACATATTTACTTGTGGCATCCTATAATTTGTGCAGATTAAAAAAACAACAACAAATGGGTTATTGATTCAAACAATGGTGCTTTGTTGTAGCTTTCAAATTTTGTAACATTGTGTTGTTTTTCCTGGAAAATAGTCTACAATACAGAACATTTAATACAAAGCACCAAAATATTTGGAAAATGTTGTTAGATACATGCTGTAGAAAATATGAAATCATTGGAAATTTCAGACAGAAAACAAATTTTATACTCAAACCATCAGATGGCCATAACTCAGATTAAATATGACTTAAACAATGTTAAAGAAGTAGTTCTGCTGTATGTAACTATGTGTTCAGATGTATCAAGATATGATAAAACGATCTAAAAATATAAGTAATAGTACAGACAAAGGTATGATTTACAAAGACATTAGAATCTGTCACACTTCTGTTGTTATGACTATTTTACAGAGTTATAGGTTACAAATGTATTTCTTAATTAATCCTGAAACATTTCTAATCTAAAATATTGATACCCAAAAAGAATGACAGGGAGCATGTAATAACATAATGTGAAATCTTTACATTGTATAAAAGTCTGGAGTGAAATGAAACTAAATTACAGCTGTAATCTCATGTAGTGGCCAGTGCTAACTTTAACCTGCTTTGATATGCACTGTGAAAGATAACCCGCACCTTGAAATATCTTAAAAAACAACTGATATGTCAAATAAAATATACACATGGAAATATGTTATTTATCTGATTTTGAGCAACCAGGAAATAAATATAGCAAGTGTTTAGAATTTTCTGATGATTATAGCCAAGTTTTATCAGCCATACAGTTTACTTTTGACTTCATTGATCTTTGATATTCTTAAATATAGATGTTTTTTACATATATAACTTGAGCTATGTTTTTTATATATCATGATAAAATCATATTTAATCAAATTTTCTGTTGATCTTTTATTCTGTCTGGCAGGAAATATTGGTACTAACATGTTCTAAATATGTACATGTATGTAAATAAGTATACTTTGGATTGTTGTAAATGTGTAGGTGTAAAATTAGCTTGACAACAATGTGAGTCTGTATTTGATCTTTAATGTAATGAAAGAGTTTTCACATTGCGTTATGACCATGTTACCATTTATACAATTTCTTTGAGAATTGCCATATATTCAGACATACAGTCAAAGTGGTTTATGGATAATGAAGTACCATTGCATTGCATCAACTGGGAAATGTATGTGTTATATGTAGGCTCAGTTCTTCATTTATCCTAATTAGGAACATATCATGTATCTATTAGTTATATGTTGTAGAACAATGTTTTGTAATAAGTGCTTATACATCATGTATTGGTGAATGTTGACTGTAAACCAAAATGTTAACAATAAGTGTTGTACAATTATCATTTAAAAATAAGTGTTGTATAACAAAATGTTAACAATAAGTGTTGTACAATTATCATTTAAAAATAAGTGTTGTATAACAAAATGTTAACAATAAGTGTTGTACAATTATCATTTAAAAATAAGTGTTGTATAACAAAATGTTAACAATAAGTGTTGTACAATTATCATGTAAAAATAAGTGTTGTATAACAAAATGTTGCGATAAGTGTTGTACAATTATCATGTAAAAATAAGTGTTGTATAACAGAATGTTACAATATTTGTTGTACACCATCATGTAAAAATAAGTGTTGTATAACAAAATGTTAACAATAAGTGTTGTATAACAGAATGTTAACAATAAGTGTTGTATAACAAAATGTTAACAATAAGTGTTGTATAACAGAATGTTAACAATAAGTGTTGTATAACAAAATGTTAACAATAAGTGTTGTATAACAAAATGTTACAATAAGTGTTGTATAACAAAATGTTACAATAAGTGTTGTATAACAAAATGTTACAATAAGTGTTGTATAACAAAATGTTACAATAAGTGTTGACTGTTATAAATTAGTTCTGTACCATGAGTGTTGTAGACCATCATGTCACCATAGGTGCAGGGGTAAAAAATTATGATAATTCCCACTTGTCCTGCAGGACAAGTAATATTTAAATCTACTTGTCCGAATGCAAAAATGACCTGTCCGAAAATCAAGTGTAAAATTCAAAGATATTATTTTGTGTTTAAACATGAATAATCTTTATTGAATTAATTCTTGTCTTCAAAAATTTTGCTTTCCCTTTAGGACATGGTCAGACAAGTGAGAAGTAACATTTTCTTGTCCGAAAGCAATATGGACTTGTTCATCATGTCACAATGAGTGTTGTAGAATGTAGACCATCATGTTACAATGAGTAATGTAGACCATCATGTTACAACACGTGTTGTAGACCATCATGTCACAATTAGTGTTGTAGATCATCATGTCACAATGAGTGTTGTAGACCATCATGACCATCATGTTACAATGAGTAATGTAGACCATCATGTTACAACACGTGTTGTAGACCATCATGTCACAATTAGTGTTGTAGACCATCATGTCACAATTAGTGTTGTAGACCATCATGTCACAATGTGTGTTGTAGACCATCATGTCACAATGTGTGTTGTAGACCATCATGTCACAATTAGTGTTGTAGACCATCATGTCACAATTAGTGTTGTAGACCATCATGTCACAATTAATGTTGTAGATCATGTCACCATGAGTGTTGTAGACCATCATGTCTCAATGTGTGTTGTAGACCATCATGTCACAATTACTGTTGTAGACCATCATGTCACAATGTGTGTTGTAGACCATCATGTCACAATGTGTGATGTAGACCATCATGTCACAATTAGTATTGTAGACCATCATGTCACAATGTGTGTTGAAGACCTTCATGTCTCAATGTGTGTTGTAGACCATCATGTCACAATGTATGTTGTAGACCATCATGTCACAATTAGTGTTGTAGACCATCATGTCACAATGTGTGTTGTAGACCATCATGTCACAATGTGTGTAATAGACCATCATGTCACAATTAGTGTTGTAGATCATCATGTCACAATTAGTGTTGTAGATCATCATGTCTCAATGTGTGTTGTAGACTATCATGTCTCAATGTGTGTTGTAGATCATCATGTCACAATTAGTGTTATAGACCATCATGTCACAATTAGTGTTGTAGATCATGTCACCATGAGTGTTGTAGACTATCATGTCACAATGTGTGTTGTAGACCATCATGTCACAATGTGTGTTGTAGACCATCATGTGTAGACCATGTCACTAGACTTTTATGTTACAATTACTTTTTAAAGTTTCAATAAAAGTTATTGGTTTGTGAAAATGATCCAAGGAGTCATACATGTACATTACATGACATTAAGATTTAATGAATGCAACTGTATTTATACAATTATTTTTGAAAATTATAGAACACTGCAACATAATAAGATTATGCTTTTCTGTTGACTTTTTAGGTGCATTATCAGCTCAGGTATCTTGTGAAGATGGATATGCATACAATAATGTGACCTTTTCTTGTGAGGACATCAATGAATGTAGTAAGTATCTATTTTTCTTTATTAAATGTACCATTGATCTATTATGTGTTTTTCCTGAGTGAACCATTCTCCAATTGTGTTGTCTGGAGTGATATATTCCCTAAATGGAAGACCATGTTATTGTCAAGGAAATGGCATCCAGCAAAGGGGCACTTACAGTGAGTGTATTGTATTGCCCTGTTTGTTTATATTATACTGTATGTCCACTTACTTTAATGGTATTCTAATCATTCCACATTTCACACTCAAGTCATTGTGCAAATTCAAGTGCAGCAATAACATTTCTCCATCCTTTCATTCTGCATATACGACAAAACTACAAAAGTAATAGTATTTATAACCCGTTTCTCACTGTAATAATTATTGAAAGTCTCTTGTTTGAGTTTTCTTGCACTTTCAGATGTTTTCAATATTACCTCATATGCGGAGACAATATTTTCATTTTCCTCCAAATTATCTGACAGATTTGATGAAGATGGTGGTTACTCTATTGCTAATTGTCGCCATTAGATGGTCGTCGGTACACATACTGTAACTAATTACACACAATTAATACATAATTATACAATACTGCAAATTTAATGAAATTATGTACATAATGATCAACACAGGACTTTTACAGGTATGTGGCCTCAGTTATCCTTGGTACAGTTTGTATATACTATGTTCATCATGAGCATGTTCTATGTATAGGCCTACTCCGTTATCCTTGGAACAATCCATTTGTATAGCCTTAGCACGAACACGTTCTATGTGGCCTCTGCTATCCTTGGTACGGTTCATTAGTGTGGACTCTAGCATTCGTATAATGAATAAATCGTCTTTAACTGCAATATGTTTCTGTATTGATACTCAAATTAATATACTAATTTGGGACCTACGGAATAATAAACATAAAAACATAATGAAATTGAATCATTTCACACTACTGAGAATAACATGGTATCTCTTATACAGATACTTTATTCTATTACTTACAAATATACTGATACATTACACTACTGATTACGTACTCATATACTTGAGTATATACTGAGAGTAAAAAACACTTAAACATTACTGTACTACAAATGTCTCAATTTTACTACACTTCAGACATTTTCTAACATTACTTTATAATTACACTTACACACGAATTCGCTATTCACTTAATATCAACACTACTGACAACACAATAAATACAAACTGTAGAACATGTACTGTATCATACAAAGTTTCACTTATTACAATTTACAGACATACTATTAGATTGTAAATAATTGTATATAACGAAACAAATTACCAAAACATAATAGAATCTAGAAAATTCGGACATCAGAACATTCTGGAAAAGTACATATGATGTAGATATATGTGGTATATTAGAACACTGGCTTTGTGAACACTACATGTCCTTCCTTAAAACATTTAGAAATTGTTGATATGATTATATCACCAAGACAGTGTACGAAATAGATCAATTTTGTTACAAATGTCATGAATATAATAGGTGGCGTGGTTATTTTGTTTAAATGTGGTACTTTCAATATTGAAGAAATAGATGTAGATAGTCAGAGAATTTTTGATATAGAAATACCGATCCCAAATAATCAGTATGTTTATTTTTTTTGCAGCATATATATATATATATATATATATATATATATATATATATATATATATATATATATATATATATATATATATATATATATATATATATATATATGCCTGCCTCTTCGAGGTCAGTAGATGTATTTATTGAGCAGGTTGAACTTTTAGAGTCCTGAGAATGTAAACGTTCATTAATATTTAAATCAATTTTAGACAGATCACATCTTGCATCTGTTAATGTTCAAGCTGAATGCAAGGTCCCATTGTACACTTTCTATCCAGGAACAGGAAATTGTACTTCTATAGACCATCAACATATACAGTCAAATATGTATGATCTTATAGAACATTGCGAAGTCTTAGATGAAAGATAGTCAAACCCTTCAGAACGCCATACTATCATTTGTTCATACATTGCAAAGTCTTAGATAACAGTGAACCGAACCCTTCAGAACGCCATCCTATCATTTGTTCATACATTGCAAAGTCTTAGATGAAGTCAGTCAAACCCTTCAGAACACCATCCTATCATTTGTTCATACATTGCAAAGTCTTAGATGACAGTGAGTCGAACCCTTCAGAACACCATCCTATCATTTGTTCATTGTCCTTCCCAACCATCAGTCCCAAGTGTACTGTCAGATGATATAAAACTGGAGGAAATCAGTAAAAGATGGCTGTATCTATCATTACACACAATTACTTGAGTCCTACTAAGACAAAGTACATATACCTACAAAACACACAGCTTCACATATAGGCAATGATAGCAACTACAATTATTTTGTTTCAGCTATACTATTAGCTAGTGAAAGCATTCAGAAGAAAGTATTTTAAGGGCATCTGAAACCATACTGAAACCATAGTGAAATGGTACAAAAATGATTGCAATGGGTTGTAGAATGTAGACCGAGCAGTCATATATATATATATATATATATATGTGTATGTATGTGTGTATATATATATATATATATATATATATATATATATATATGTGTGTGTGTGTGTGTGTGTGTGTGTGTGTGTGTGTGTGTGTGTGTGTGTGTACACAGTAGTACTTTAGTGAGTAAAACTTCAGCGAGTTAAATTTCTTGTTGTTTTGAACTATTGACAAAGTACTGAATAACTTTGTTGCGTTTTTGAAGAAAAAAACATGGAATATACGCTACGTGCAGTGGCTCATGGAGAAAAATTCTGAGCAATAATTGAAGTCAATATTTACATGTGCACAAAATCACCCCATGGCAAATATTCTCATAAACACTTACTATTTTAATTTCATGAAAATTAAGCTCATATCAGTACTAATTATTAAATAACATGATTGTATTACTATGTATATCTTATATGACAAGCCTGGGGTTTGTCATTCAAGAATCTTACCCTCAGATTTAGACTCCTTTGTCATATCCTCAAGGTAGGGGTAGATTCTATTTGTGCAAGGTGATAGAAATACAAACATAATGCTTTAACACACCACAACCACCACCACCCTGTTCCTGAACATGCCACATATAACAAAAATCTAAATTACACTTCATGCCACTGACATTTGGTAAATGTTGTTATTTTATGAACTCTAAGAACGTAATGGCTCTGCTAATAATTGTAATAAGACAAATATTTTTCTTTTACAGGCATAACAGAAAAGTCTCCATGTGTCAAAGGTTCCTGTGAAAATGCTATAGGTGGCTTCTATTGTATATGCCCTGGTGGAAGATTTGGTCAGACATGTTCCAGTTTTACCGAAACATCATGTGGTAGCAATCCAGGTAGGTGTTATCCAAAATGTAACTTGTTGTTTTCTGTTGTTATTGGTTGTGTGGATCTATAATGTAATCAGGTGACCTATTATCTTATGTTGCTATTGTTTGTGGTTCTATAATGTGATCAGGTGATAATTTTTATTATTATTTACAATGTTGTCTTCTGTTGCTATTGTTTGTGGTTCTATAATGTGATCAGGTGATCTGTTGTCTTCTGTTGCTATTGTTTGTGGTTCTATAATGTGATCAGGTGATCTGTTGTCTTCTGTTGCTATTGTTTGTGGTTCTATAATGTGATCAGGTGCAGAGTTAATGCCTTCGGTTGCTATTGGTTGTCCTTTATCTGTGATCAGGTGACCTGTTGTTTTTTGTTGCTATTGGTTCTGGTTCTATAATGTGATCAGCTGACCTGTTGTCTTCTGTTGCTATTGGTTGTAGTTCTATTATATTGCCAATTATTGTGGTTCTATAATGTAATCAGGTGATCTGTTCAGCTTTGTCTTTTGTTGCTATTGGTTGTGTGGCATGGTTTATACTGGTATGCACCATATCATCATTTTCACTTTTGTCTCAGTCAGTGTTATCAGCTTTGGTATGGAGTATATCTAACATAATAGAAATGATAATGCCATGTACCTGTGGTCAAATACATCTTAAAAAGAACTTTATAGATTCAGGTCCCATTTTAACAAAATGTTGTTAGTTCTAGGTGCTGTCTTAATTTTATTGACCTTAAAACAAAATTATCAACATACCCTACCTGAAGGCTTAAGGAATATTTGCTCAACCTCATTTTCAAATAAGATATTGATAATTCATGAATACTTCTATACCCACTAAATTTACAAAAATTAATTATGACAGTATAAACAATAATTGAGGTCTATGCACTGCCTCTGAGTAGTTATAAGGGCAGGACCTGATTCATTTGTGAGTCACAAGTCCTAAGTCTTTGTAAAATGGTTGTAAGTCTAAGTGGGGTTCTTAAATTTTGGCCATTTAGTAAAACGTGCTCCAGGGCTCCAATAATAGAATACTTGTGGAAGGCCATTTGTTTCTTCCCAGGTACATTGTAACTGCATGAGATCTCTCCTCCACCATTAAAAACTGACTGCCACCATATGACTGGAAAATTGTTAAGTGTGGCATTAAACACTCACACAATATTAATAATAGAATAAGGCCCTTTGGTCTTGTTTTTATAATGATAGGTGGTGTTTGTTTCTATAAATTTCAACTTTTGAAAACTGCTGTAAGAATGAAGTACACTGCTGTAAACTCTAAATTTTCACCCCTGCTTGTTTTTGCCATTTACGACAGAAAACATTTTCACCCCATCTTAATTTCACCCTAAATGACCATAGTCGCATGAATGCCATGTATGTTTGTGTTTGTGTGTCAAAATTAGACTGGTGTGAAAATTTGCAGGTATACAGTAGTTCACGTACTTTTATGTCATTATTGTTTTAGCACCTGGATGCCAAAATGGTGGAACATGTATAGGTAGCATATGTACCTGTATGGAAGGCTATTATGGTGATTTCTGTGATTATAAGGAATCCTCTGATTGCCCTATGTTATGTAGAAATAATGGTGTTTGTGTAGATAATTCAACAACCTCGTCACCATTTTGCTTGTGCCCGTATGGATTCAGAGGGGAATATTGTCAATATGAACTGGACCTGTGTGCTCAAAAGTGAGTATATACCAGAAAGTTTGTCTGTTTCCCATGCTATATATTTAATGTAATATTTCTACTAGATCATGGGATACAAACATAGTCTTACACTCCTTAAATTATTCTATAAATACTTTTTGGCCTCGCATACAGGGTTTTTCAAAAAACATGTCTCAACTTTACTGTTCAATAGAATAACTGAGAGATATATCATATTCAAGAGTATTTCGTAACAATTTTGTTGGTATATATCTGTTAATACATACACACTAAATATCATGTAAGTGAGCCACATTCTTAACTATTGACATTTTGGAAATTTACCCGTTAATCATCTTTTTTTTATTACATATTCCAAATGTTCACCGTTTTTCTACCACTAACTGTAACCTGTCCAGGAAGTTTCGGATCATATTTTCAGGTGCTTCCATTGGAATCCTTAATATCTTATCCTTATTGCCTGTTTTAAGTCATCAAGATCATTTGGGCATGTTGGGTATACTCAAAATGATACTAAACAACATCAAAAAGAATGTTCTTCTTCAAGTTCTTGTCATCCATTTTGGTAGTAAAACCAAATATGCTAATTTATGATGATGTCGTAGATGATGTCATAGATGATGTAGTAAAATGGGTTCTGACCTCATAGGTTTTGGGTTTGATTAATTATAAATTTTCAATTAAATTCTCTTTTTAATGATTTTACAATTTTCAAAATTTGATAGATAGAGTTTTTATAAGGTCGGTTAGGACATCTTTTAAGTCTGTCTTGTGAATGATATTTCAAACATTTTCAATATCTTTTCAAAATAATGGATTTTACAAAGATAAATTTTATAAACATAATAGGCTACCAAAGTTATAATGCTCAAGACAATCATTTCTGTCAATTGGACTTCATCAAAGATTCCCTCCTTATACATGTTATAACATATACGACCCATTAAGCTCCCATGCCCCTATAAGCGCCCCTCCCCCTTTTTATTTTACATACAATTGAGAATCTTTTCTAGCTGATTGACAGGAGATATGGACCTGAAAAACCATACATGTACATAACAGTTTATCTGTAACACCCCCCCCCCCCCCTCCCATGTCCAGTTACAGAATAATACACTACATACACCAATCCGCTCCCCCCCATTAACCCAACCTGCTACTCCAGCCCACACCAACCAAACCCCCCCCCAACAACCCACCCGCCCCCGCCAAGCCGCTACCCAACACACACCACACCCCCCTCTACGACCTCTAACGCTAAACCCCCCACCTACCCCCGCCCTAAAGCCCAACCCACACCAATCCCTTTACCTACAGTCTCCCCCCCCGACCCACACGGCCCCCCCCCCCCCAACGCCCTCACACCAACAACCCACCATCACCTCCCCACTCACAACCCGATCCCCCATAGCCCGCCCATGTCCTCCACCTCGCCACGACCACCCGCGCCCTCGCACCTTGAACGGCAACCCCAACACCCCTCCACTCACGCGCCAAACCTTCCCCGTTCCCTCCAAACCACCAGCCCATTGCACCCCAAACCCACACACATAGAACAACACCCCCCCCGAACCCCCCCCACCACCGTCCAACCCCCTTCCCCCCCCACCCACCCCCCCTCCCCCCCCCCCCCCCTCCCATGTCCAGTTACAGAATAATTTATGCGTGTTTTTACCTTAAAACCATGAAAAGGTAGTTAAGCCTGAGTACTGAGTTTGGTGACTTCGGGCCCCAACAATTATCAAATTCAGATAATTCAGAAACCTGTAATATATACTCAATATATGATTTATCTAAAGTTGATGTCAATATTTCATTGATTCAATATTACTAAATGATTCATTCTTTGATTTCAATTGATCATAATCAGATAAACATGCTATGAAAAAACAAGATTTCTTTTTTATCAAATGTCAGTAAAGTAATGAAATGAAATACACTTTATTTTGGTTACTGCAGTGAAAGTGTTTGCTTGAACAATGGAACTTGTAGAACAAATGTGAACACTCCATGTGACTGTACTGAGATGTACACTGGAACATACTGTGAACATAAAATCAATGAAACTGTTACCACATGTGGCCAGTGTCAAAGCGGTTCTACATGTGAAAACGATGGTGGCTCACTTAGTTGCAAGTGTTCTACTGGATTTACAGGTAACTGAGAGTTATATGTAGAATTTGCATTTTTCCTATTTCAGAAAAAAATACTTTTTTCAAGAACTAAATGTACATAATCACAGCTTGTAAAATGAAAATGGAATCATTCCTCTGTAAAGTTGATTCTGTTAAGTCTAAAATAAAACCATTGTGTCATGTACATGTACTTCAGTCAAGAGGCAGTTAAAGATACCCGAGTTAAAATAGGATTTCTTGTGTGATGAGCATGTGTTCAAATGAGATAATTGGAAAGACCTATTTAACAGGGTTTGTCAAAACATTATGACAATTTATTTAATTTACAGGAACCTTTTGCCAGTACTCAAGTGTGTGTAATGTATGTTCCAAAGGAGCACTTTGTGTGCCCAGTGATGTACTTGCAGCAAAGTCCAGGTGTGTTTGTCCTGAAGGAACATCAGGAATAAATTGTGAAAATGATGAAAAGGACGAATGTGCCAGCTCCCCATGTTTGCATGGAGGAACTTGTATCAATAACCTAGGTAAGTTGATTTTGAAATTTCTATCTCAGCGGTTTAATGATGTATACATTAATGAGCATGTGGAAATTTTTATCTATGTAAATGACAAAAAGATACATTCTGACCACAGCAAAGAATTTTTAAAATATGAAAGCAAGCCAACTTAAATATATTTTTACTGGCAATTTAATTTGGAATGGTAGCTCAATTAGTGGGTAGAGCAGCACAGTGATTGGGAAGACTTGGGTTCGGGCCACAATTTGGCTGTGTACTTTTTCCTTTCCTGTTATACATAGCACCCAGATAAACAACCCACAGTGTGTTAGAGCCTTTTAAAATTATCCTGGGTTGCAAAATCTCAAAAAGAAGCTAGGAAAAGTGTGATGGGAACTGGCTCAGATCACATAGCTTCATTAGTGGACAGAAAAGCCACATAGATAGTGAGAGCTGTAGGTTTTGATGTGTCTGGATGTGCACCTTTTCCTTTCTTTTCCTTTAACATCAATCTTTATAACCACTTACATTTAGAAAACTTTAGCCTTTTAGAGAATTGGTATTACAAAAGAATTACACATAGCATGCATAGGGTATGTTTAAATACCTGCACTTACCTATATATATATATATATATATATATATATATATATATATATATATATATATATATATATATATATACCTCTAATTACCTGTTTATATACACCTACACTTACCTGTTTATATATACCCCTACACTTAACTATTTATATGTACACCTATACACCTACACTTAACTGTTTATACGTATACCTATACTTACCTGTTTATGTGTACACCTATACACCTACACTTACCTGTATATATATACACCTATACTTACCTGTTTATATGCATACTTATATGTACTTACTTGTATTTACCTGTTTATATATAGGCTACACCTACACTTACCTGTTTATATGTACACCAATACACCTACACTTACCTGTTTATATATATACCTATATTTACCTGTTTATATATGTGCCTACACTTACCTGTTTATATATACACTTATACTTACCAGTTTATATATACACCTATACTTACCTGTTTTAATGTACACCTATACTTACCTGTTTATATATGTGCCTACACTTACCTGTTTATATATACACTTATACTTACCAGTTTATATATACACCTATACTTACCTGTTTTAATGTACACCTATACTTACCTGTTTATATGTACACTTATACTTACCTGTTTATATGTACACTGATACATACCTGTTTATATGCTCACCTATACTTACATGTTTATATATTCACCTATACTTACCTGTTTATATGTACCTTTTCAGGTTACTATAGCTGTAACTGTTCTGGAATTTGGTATGGTGTGAACTGTGAGATGAATAACACCATCTGTACGGTAATTGTTGAATAAATAGTATTTCTACCATAACTTGTGTTGTTACTGTACACTCTCAAGCTGTGGTATAAACGAAGCTGCAGTTAGTTAATATTTACAAATAACCAACAGGGCTGTTTGAGTGAAGTCACAAACACTAAATGACATCATCTCCAACCTTCAGATGAATAAAGAAATTGAAGTGACATACATAAGTTTGACGTGATCGTGAGAGTCCAAACCCGATAGTGTCAAGACGTGATGTAGGCTAATAATCCATACTACCAGTTCAAACCTGATAGTGTCTAGAATTGATGTAGGCTAATAATCCATACTACCAGTTCAAACCCGATAGTGTCTAGATGTGATGTAGGCTAATAATCCATACTACCAGTCCAAACCCGATAGTGTCTAGATGTGATGTAGGCTAATAATCCATACTACCAGTTCAAACCCGATAGTGTCTAGATGTGATGTAGGCTAATAATCCATACTACCAGTTCAAACCCGATAGTGTCTAGATGTGATGTAGGCTAATAATCCATACTACCAGTGGGCGCTTTTAGTTATGGTAGAAACAGATTTAAAACTTGAGTAAGTTGATTTATCATGTTTATCTAACTCTCGTTAGTTAATTTTCAAAATTTGAAAAGACACTCAGTAAACCTCGTGTGTTTCAAATTTTGAAAATTAACTTACTCGAGTTAGATAAACATGATAATCAACCAACACTCATTGTTTAATCTATATATCTAATACAGAAGTTGAAAAAGTTGATCTAGATATGATTTCTAGATCTCAAGACTGTCTCTATCACAATGTATATGCACTTTGTCTTTATATATTTTAACTATGCTTTATGTAGGTGCTCTGTAAATATACAATGTACATACATGTAGATGTAAAAAAAAAATCTATCAATATGTTATAGGTGCCTAAACAGTAAAACAGAAATAACAAATGTCTTGAATTAACAACTTGAATTTGTCAGTTGTCTAAAAACATCTTTGAAAATGACATCATACATGTATGTGTATTTTATGAAATCCTGAAAACAAATACATGTCCTTAAATCTTTATTTTTATTTTCATATACTATCATGTAGATGAATAGTTAGAGTCGGTATTACATGTAAGTTTGAATCAAACAATAATATAACATTGTTTAAGTAAATAATATTGTACAAGGTACAACTGAACAGTAAACTACAGTATTAGGTATTTTCATTATCTAGAATTACCACCCCCTCGTAGCAGGTATCTATTGTGATGTCATTTGTTTGTGCGTAAAATGAGAAAAGTTACCAATTGTGATGTCACATGTTTGTGTGAAAATGACATTGTCTTCACATATAAAGACATGACGTCACAATCAATACCTGGTGACATGGGAGATAACTCTGACTAACGAAAAGACAATAAAATATTTAGAATCTAAATTAATTAATTTTGGCTTTCATTAACGATTAGCATTTGAATTTTATTGGAAGTGTTTGAATATACAGTAGACTTTCATTATCTTGAAACTCATGGGACCACCCCTATTACTTCAAGGTATCCAGAATTCGAGATAACCAAAATTTTAATTGATATATTATTATATCAATAAAAATTGGGACCAGACTTTCAATTTTGACATATCTGGAATTTTGACCTAACCAATATTGACATAACGAGATTCCACTGTATTTTAAAAATCCTTGAATTGTGAAAATTTTATATGACCCCTGGTATGTTTCTAAACATGTATTTCTTGCTTATCTCTGCACTTATAGCAGGTATTCAAGACTCATCTATTTATCACAGTTATTTACATCTAGAGGCTGAAATAAATATTTGCAGTTCATAGTAAGCAGTAGTCATTTAAGTACAATACAGTGGAACCTGTCTTGAGAGACCACAACATATCCACTTAAATGTGGTCTCTCAAAAGAGGTTTTATTGAAATGATTATTTAATCCAGTGTTTTTCAGTGGTCTCACAAGACAGGTGCTCTTTCATGAGAGTGGTCTTTCAAGACAGGTTACACTGTATTAGAGGATGTACCATTGACATATATGGTTACATGTCTAACAACATTATAGTATGCTCTGAAGCATCATTTTCAGCATCACTAATTACCATGCTAAGGAGAAGCTGGGTATGGTAGAATTTATTCTTAAAGTACTCTAACAAATTTTTAGGTAGCCAGGCCAAAATTTCATTTTGCTTAAACCAGATACTTACCCAGAACAAAATATAAACAGTAATTAAAGTATATCACTCATTTCCAGATAATGAAACACACTAATGATAAAACTTAAAATATTAAAGAAAATGTCTAAAGCAAATACAAATGTATTCAAAATTGTCATAAATATATTTGAATAGGAATCAAATAATAGTCATGAATATTCAAACACAAATTAAATAATAGTCATAAATATTAGAGGAATAAAATAAAAGTCACAAATATTCAAACAGGAATCAAATAATAGTCATGAATATTCAAATAAGATTCAAATTATAGTCCAAGATATTCTAATACCAATCAAATAATAGTCATAATTATTCAGGTTCTGATTTTTTATATTCCATTCAGCTTTATTCATACCTAGAGTTGATTCAAATTTCATTAAAAAAAAGTTTGAAAATGACATTTGCATGTGTATCTATTCTGTCTTTGTATTAATCAGTGTTATCTCCCATGTCAGAAGGTATCTATTGTGATGTCATGTCTTTACCTGAGAAAACAACATCATTTTCACACAAATATATCATGACGTCACAATTGATAACTTTTCTCATTTTATGCACAAACAAATGACTTCACAATCGATACCTGCTATGAGGGGTGGTTACTGGATAACAAAAATACCTAATATGATCAGATAAACCATGATAGGGATAATATATTACTTCTGCTTGTTATTTACAGGGCAAATATGAATCTGAATTAGGCCAGGAACTTTGGACCGATTGTCCTATGTCATCTAACTGCACATGCCTTGACTCCGCATTCAACGATAAGTGTGATGCAACCTGTAACTCAGAAGCATGTTTATTTGATTTGTTTGCATGTACAACAAATGGTACTTGCTCAAATGATATGAACTGTATGACAGAGTTTGACAACAACAACTGCTCCATGGAATGTAAAGAGAGTAACTGTGGAAGTGATGGTATGGACTGTGTTGATGATAAACGCTATCCCAATGTTGTCCTTGGTACACTAGTGTTTGATATCCTAGCAATATCAAACATCTCAGACATGGTGTTTTTCAGCAACATTTTACCATACCAACTGAGTACTTTTCTAAAAAATCCTGTGTTTTTTATCCGTCGCTTCACCACAGGCTCTGAACCTGGAACTGGAGCTTTGATGATAAATAACAAAACTACTGATGAGAGATCAAGAAGGTAAAGTAATCAGATTTAAACCATTTGATTGGCTCCATTAAACTAATCCTTGCTGATGTAATATATAGGCCTCTTTTATTCTCTGTAAGTGGGAAGGGGGGGGGGGGGCTATAGGTTTTGTCTGCTACCTTTGGTATGTCTGTCTTGTTAATGTTTATGACTGAAGTTAATAAATTGCTTATCTTGGACAATTTAAGAATGCTTGTTTATGATTATATATTTCTTTCAGGTATGATGTCTACTATAATGTTGCCAACAACCCAGACTGTGGCAGTAATAGCACCTACCCTTGCTGGACCAATATTAAATACATATCTCAGTACACGGCTCTGTATTTGTCAAGGAACCCTGAAGTCTATACAGGATACATGATTAAAAAGATAACCAGTAAGATAGTCATATTCCATTTCTTTACATTCTTTGTAGTACAATTTAATTGCTCACAAAATCATGTAACCACAATGTAAACTTTAAAAATAAGGACGAAAATAAAAAGAAGATTTGTTTGATGTGACTCAAGACTGATCCACATAAAAAGGCCCAACCCAATTTATTTTACAGTAAAAGCTGCTTTTGTGAACACCTGTGTATAAAGACCACTTGTCATAAAGACCATTTGGACTGGTCTAAGTCATTGATTTATATAGAGGTTGATTTGTGCACAAATGGTACTATTGGGGACAGAAAAAAACGGTCTGTGTGACAAAGTGGTCTTTACACACAGGTGGTCGCAAAAGCAGGTTTTACTGTATATTGAAAGATTTGTTTTATGTCATTAGCTAAATTCCAACTGAAAATAGTTTAGATTTTACTAAACAATGATTAGAAATTTCAGTATACATGGGGGTGGGGCATAGAATATTTGAACCAATATGCAATTTCCTGGTCACTGATTATCACTGATTGCTAATTTTTATTTGCTAGCTGCATTGCTATAATGGGACTAATTCATGTACTGATGATACCGATAACGTTTGTGCAGGACTATTGTTTCTATTAGTGATGGAATGGTGCTAGAGGACGATATCCCGTGCTAACGTCACTTCAGCGGGAAGATTACGTAAACTTACTTTCCATCACCAATGGAGATACTAGTACTGCAATAGTAACTTTATCGGGTATCATGTGGTACATGAATTAGTCCCATTGTGTGGCATTTTACCAACAGCTGATAATATTTCCATATTTTAAAGTGAATAAATATTTGTTGGACATAAAACACATACATAACCAAAAGAAAACAAAAAACAAAAAACAAAAGAAGCCCAAAAACTTTTGCAGTATTGTGTCATGGGTGTACTATCCTAACATTTGTAATTATCAATAATTAGCAGGTACAGTGGAACATGGCTTGAGAGACCACACTTATCTACCACTGAATTAGGGTCTTTTAAAAGAGAGGTTTTATTAAAAGGGGATCTAATCAAGAGGTATTTCAGAATGTGGTCTCAGAAAACAGGTGGTCTTTCATGAGAGTGGTCTTTTTAATGATTTCACTGTACTTGGGTTCTGAAGATATCAAGACAGTACTTCCTTATATAGACCTACAGTCATAAATCAATAGATCTAATAATTTAAACATCTTTTTTTCAGCATGTATGGATGGCTATTGGGGAGAAGATTGTATGAACATGTGTAGCTCTTTCTGTAACAATACATACGACAGAGTTTGTAATATGATTGATGGAGAATGTAACCATGGATGTATGAGTGGATATTCTGGCGGTAATTGTACTACAAAATGTAGTGAAAATTGTCTAAATTCAGAACCATCTTGTAACGCTACTACAGGAGAATGCTGGGCAGGAACTGGATATCGCTGTAAAGCAGGATATATGGGAATCGCATGTGATGAAGGTAAAACTACGGAATTACATGTATAATGTTTCCAGTTTCAGAAAGTGGTATTGTCGCTGTTGACTTCAGTCAGTATCACTTCCCTGGACTGGGTTGATAAAACCAGATGTCAAACTCATAAAAAATCAATAATATACAATTATTGCCCTAGTTTTGGTTTGACAAGAATATTTGTCCACCTGAGAGGCTTTATGTCACCCGAGGGTGACATTACACTTCGAGGCTGGGCAAATATTCATGTCAACCCAAAACAAGGGCAATAATTGTATTATTATTGATTTTTTATGAGTTTGACATCTGGCAATAAAACTCCACTAACAAACTGACCTACGTAAGTTCCAAACGATTGTAACACATGTGACACAGTGCCTTCGGTATTCAACACTAGCGATGTGTTTTATCATTCTTTACGTCGTTTTTTAATCTTAAGCCTCCATCAAGGCTGACTCCAGAAAATATATTTGACAACGATGTATCAATGCTGTTGTTTTTCTTCATTCCAGTCTGTACAATCTATGAGTTATGAAATGGACATTTTATATGCTACAGGTTACACTTAATTACCACATAGCCTACTAGGAAAAAAAACGAACTGTATACTCATCCATAATCAGAAGTAAAGATACATATTAGAGGTATAATAATTATACAGTCCAACCTGTTTTAAGAGACCGTCCACAGGAAAAAGCAAAAAGGGTCACATATAACAGGTGGTCTCTTAATTCAGGTTAAAAAAATATAAATGAAAATACATTGGGAGCCAGCCACACATTAAGGTCACGTAAGACAGGTAATCTCTAAATTCAGTGGGTCACTAAGGCAGGTTAAACTGTATATGGAAGTTACCTCCCAAAACTTTGATAGAATCTCTTGTTAACAAATAAATATGAAGTGGGTTCAAAAGTTAAAGACTGATTATATACTGGTCAGTGACCTGTAAATCATGTAATAGCCAGCTACAGGTCTCTGACCGGTAGTGTTTCTTTTACAAAAAACATGATACATTTGTATGTATTTCTTCCGTCAAAAAACAGTATCTTACAACAAATTAGAATTTATAATATGTATTGTAAATAATACCTTTTCTATACATCTGCAAGTATACCTGGTATATTCAACTTATCTTTAGAGTGCAGTTCAGGAACCTATGGAGAGGACTGCAGTAAGAATTGTTCCACAAACTGTAATCAGGCTTGTAACAAGATGGATGGATCTTGTGTTTGTAAAGCCGGTTATACTGGTACTTCTTGTGTAAATTGTAAGTATTGTCATATCATCTTTCTTTTTTTGTTATAGTTGGTTTTATTTAGTGGGGGATTCCAAGGACTGTGTTAAATACCTTAACTAATTTACCCCTAAAAACAATGGACTTTTCTGCAAATCAATGACTAGACCAGTCCAAATGTGTCTCTAGGGGTAAATGGGTTAAATGATACCCCATGAACTTGGTCTTCTGTCTAAAGGAATGAAGAAGGTAGTTTTGTGAGATCCTCTTAGAAAGAAGTAGGAATATACTTTTGAAAATGACTTCAGAAAGGTGCAAAATAATTCTTCATCTCTGATATCTGGCATCAATAAAGATATTTATACTAACATGTAGTACACACAGTAGTTTTTAATATATTATTTCCTGGTACAGTAGAACTTCGATGAGTCGAGCTTCATTGAATCAGTTTCTTGATGTTTCGAACTATGGACAAAGTCCCAACAAATTTTGTTATATAATTTATGGTACTATAAACATTTCATAATTCAAAATTTTATGAGTTTAAATTCTCAGAGATTCGAGAAAAACAATTTTGGGCCCATTTCTTTAAAAACTACAAAAATTCCTACAAATAATTTGATGTTAAAATTTACATGTCTACAAGATGGCTCCATGGTAATTCTTCTCTTTCTCATAAATACTCATGAAACAAGTTAATTTTAACACTTACTATTGATTATACCTGTGTTTCACTTTATGATTATAATTATTGTTTTTTATTTCTCTAGCATGTGCCACAGGATATTATGGCCAGAACTGTTCCATGAAATGTAATACATGTCGATATAGTGCCACATGCGATCCAGTGACTGGCAACTGCAGTCAGTGTCCAAGTGGTAAAGCTGGCAACATGTGTGAAAATGGTAAAAGTTTTGTATACTTGTATTTTTCTATACTTTTATGTTTTCTATACCTGTATTTAAAAGAAATAGGATATACAATTTTTATTTTGATAAATTGAAATGTGTGTATTTACAGCAATTTTGTTGAAATATGTTAAATATGTTTCTGATTTGAAACTTTATGAATTATTTAAAAAGAATTGAATAATAATTGTTCAGAAAATAAACAATGCTCAGCAGCCCAACACTGTAAAATATTGGTTGTTATGCTGTGTTATCATAGACTCTAGTATCTCTCTGACACTTCTTGGCATTTCCAGTAGAAGCTAAAATGTGCTCCTCAAGGTCATTTATTTCTAAGTCAACATTCATCTGTATCTGTGCCATTAGCACACTGAATGATAATGGAAAGTATAACAATGTGTATGTGGACCAAGTTGTCATTTCAAGTTGGACATTTTTTGCCGTTTTGATGGGATGATTCATTGCGATCAACTTACGATATATATGATGTAATATGTCCAGGGGAAAGCTACATGAACACAATTTATTTGGTGCAAGTTAAAGATCCAAACAAATAATTTCTTATTAATGACATTTTTCAGACTGTCCAAATAAGACATATGGATTTAGTTGTGCAAAAACCTGTAGTTCCAACTGCCTCAACATGGAGTGTAATAAAGTGAACGGAGACTGTTACCAATGTATATCGGGATATCAGGGTACAACATGTCAATCTCCGATAATAACAGGTAAAATGATATCAAATAGATACAACATTCTTACTACATCGTAATTTGGATTTAAAAGTGAGAGTAATGAACAATAATTCAGTACATCCAGTCTGTCCAACTGTCCTTCCTGGAACTAATTGAACTGTCAATGTTTTGATAGTTAATTACATACCAGTAAGGACTGTGTAGTTCAGTGCATATGGTCTAAATTGTTGATGGACTGATGTTGTATGAAATCATCTGGACACCAGACGGGGTTAAAAAGTGTTTCAGGCTTTATCATGCTGACAGCATCTTCAGAGCTACAAATGTTGATATGAAATCAAATTAAAGTTATCACCATAAATAATGGAAATTCACCAATTATGTTACATGATGAATAGTTAGAAAATTGGAGCTACTTATCAAAACGTTATACTCTTATGCTCCTGTTTAATGGTCTGAAGTGTTCATATTCTTTTATTCAGTTTGTGTTAGATATTAGAAGATTACTACATTTATAATTTTGTGATTTGCTAGATACTTCCTCAGTTGTTGTGGACTACAGTTCAACAGTCATTGCAGTAATCATCGTACTGGTCATCCTCATCATTGTGGCATTGTTTATAGCATATTTCTTGTGGTAAGTTTTGGATGTTTATCATAAATAAATGATATAAGCCATAGGCCTACAAACAGTGTATTGCCATTTAAAAAGTTAAATGATAACATTTTCCAGACAGTTATACAAAGTTGAAGTATGGTATTAATCAATTTAGTCCATGCTCACATGAAGTAATAGTTTAGTTAAATTTTTGGTCATATCATCACTTACGTTTCTTTGACATTAAATGATTAATATAAGTGTTTGATATACAGGAGAAGGTCACAGGGTGGAGAATATGATGTAGACGATGACAAGAAAGTGGAAGATCAACCTTTGAAAGATATGAAACCAAACCAGAATGGTGGCAGCGTTGGTATGTCATCTTGATAGTCAATTTTGATATTGTTTGTTTAATTTGATTTATATTACTGCGGAACTTGTAATGACCTCCTTAGGGACACAAGAAAACTGGTCTTTATACAGAGGTTGATTTGTACACAAATGGTACTCTTGGGGACAGAAAAAATGGTCTTTGTGTCCAGGTGGTCTTTATACACAGGTGGTCACTAAAGCAAGTTTTACTGTAGTTTTGCATTTGAAAGAAAAATATTCAATGAAATTATTGGAGATGATGTATTGTACATTTAAAGTAACTTGAAGATTGGTTGCTGGTTGCAATCATTTTGAAAGATTATATGAAGGCCTATATGAAATTGTGTTCTGGAAAATAGTTTGAAACCTTTTGTATGAATACATTTTTTCTTAACAAAAAAGAAAAGCAAAATATTGTTTAAAATGGGTAACACTTGAAGCTAAGTGGACAATGATATAGAAAAATAAAATATATATATATAAAATATATAAAGAAATATAAAAATCTTTTTATAGATAAAATTTGTTAATTTTTTCCTATGATATAATCCTGTATATTAAAATAAAAAACAAAAATATAATTGAAATCATTTTTCCTAGATTTATTATGTTCATTATTTGTTATTCCAGTCAAAAGCAATTATTTCATATTTCAGACAGTAGATAATTTCAGTTGTTTCAGACTTAAACGATTAACAAGTTGTAAGACATTGAACTCATTGTTCAACATCTACAATATACATGTATGTACAAATGTACACCCTTGGCATTTCGACTTTTCCCAGACAGTCATGTAAATTGATGTAATACATCGGTCATCATTGACAATCATACCTGTGGCTACCTATAAATTGGGACCAAATCTCAAGACAGATATAGATCCATGGGGTGTGCGCGTCCCGACTGCTATACACAGGAACACAAATAAAGAAGATCTCCACCAGAAACTTCGTTGGCGTTTCACTACATTTCCTCTAATCACCCATGGTTACAATTCCTTACATTTACTTTTTCAAGATATCATATTCTCAAATTTGGGATTTAGATAGCATATTTAGGACAATGTTTTGATGATGCAGTCTATTATAAAGTACAGAAATTGCAGTGATTTTTGTTGTTGTTGTATGTCTTGTTTTACTGTTGTTTAACCCCCTCCCCCCCCAAAAAAAAAAAATTGGTCACTTAATTGGAGATGTCACCAGTTTTAAGTGTCACAAATTTTAACTAAATTCATGTGCTATTGATTGACACAAAAACAATGAGTTATATTTATCATATACATGCCAAGCTTGTTGTAACACAGGAACTGTTATAAGCCTCATACAAAAGACCTCAAACTTGCAAGTTGAACTATCTAGGACTAGACCACTAACAGTGGTCCTAAAATTGGAAAGTATATTCAGACTGATTGTTGTATGGATAGGATTTTAACCTAACAAAGTGATGAGTTTGGTGGTAATAGTTATTTTATGCCACACTCAGCATCTTTCAGCTATCTGGTTGCAACCACTTCTTAAAAGTGGAGGAGGGCCTCTTTAGCCGAGTTATTTGAGCATCATGCTTTAAACCATGAAGTCTCTGACCTCTTGTCAGTGTAGGTTTGAGCCTGTTGGAATGTAAGCTGATTTTGTGAGAAGATTTGTCAGTTTACTTCTAGAAGGTCAGTGGTTGCTTTCTAGGTTCTTTCCTACACCAATAAAAAAAACTGGCTGCCACCATATAACTGACAAATTGTTGAGTGTGGCGTAAAACACTGGTACAAGAAACAAAGTGGTGGATAAAACTTGGTTGCAATGTACCATTGGCTCTATTACTTACTCTCTAGATCTGATGTGTTTAAAGTATAATACTGTGATAATTTAGCCAGAGAATCCAATTCAATGAAATGTACCTACTGCTTTAAAATGGACAGATATATTTAGATTTCTTAACTCTTATCTGGTGGCATCTAAATGTTATTCTATCTAATATATCTTGGGTCGCTGCCTCTATAAAGGGTACATGTATCTAAAAACACAAGGCACCTTGGTCAAGACTCCATATACTGGTATTCTTCCAAAACTTAGAGCTGCTTCTGGTTGTAGTAATTTGAAATGCTGAAACCTGCAAAAACATATTTCTTTTTAGACAATGCTGTGGTTGGAAACGGAGCTGGAATGAGTGGAGGAGGTGGAGGAGAAAAACACCCTTTGATAGCAGAATCTGACAACATTGTTGACTTAGACACTGTTGAAACACGACCAACTTCTCTAGCACCAGGAGGAGTATTTGTAGGAGAAGACAATTCTGCCGAAAAAGAGGGTGAGGGAGAAACCTTGGAAACAAAGACTGAGGAAACCACTGATGATGATAGTAAAGAGGATAGTAAAGAGGAAAGTAAAGAGGAAAATAAAGAGGAAAGTAAAGAGGAAAATAAAGAGGAAAGCAAAGAAGACAGCAAAGATGATAAGGAGGAAGATTCAGCTAAAGCTGATGATGAAGACACCAACAAAAATACTGATACTGCTGCTGAGGAAGATAAAAAAGAGGAAGATACCCTTCCTCCACCTACTGTAAACAATGATAATGAAGGGGCTAGTGCAGTAGATGGTGATTCTGAGACTCCCAGACCACCATCAGGTGTAGAGGCTGGTGACACATCTACGTAGTATAGAGGCTGGTGACACATCTACAGAGTGTTTAACACTGGTGTTTTATTTTTCACACTTGACCAGGACTGATAGTGTATGTGTTGCATTTACATAGTGTATAACACTGGTGGTGGACAAGTATCCAAGAGGACCGAGATGTGTGGAGTTGTAAACTGCAAAGGCTGGTAACATGACACTCCCTACGTGTACATAAGCCCCTTGTAAGTAGTCATAAGTCACCAGTGTTTGATATTCAACTGTCAGTATCCATTTCTTTAAATGATGGTGAATTTATACAAGTCAAGAAAGTATTTTCATAAATCATTTAATATGCAATAACTTCCATGTTTTTAGTCTAGGAATATACTTTGTATATTTGATATTTGTATTGTAGGATATATTTAACATACAACACTTACTCAGCATATTTCTTTATCAACTGTACTGTATGCTATAATTGTTTTTTAAATCCATTTTTCTGTTTACATACAAAATCATTATTTTCTACGAATTTATATACACATCAATTTATGGATCTTAAGATAATGAGATTTTTAACATGTAATTATATGATTTTTAATATGTAATTTGTTAAAATTGTGCAGAATTTTATTGTATAACCCTATGCATACTTTATTTCATACTTTAGATGCTGTTTGCAGGTTCTTGCAAGTTCATTGCTGATTGGTTGACAGTCCTGTTTATGATTTATGCATATAAACCACTAAACATACACATGTATATAAGACATTTTTATCTTAAATTTTTCTTAAAAATTTTAAGAAGTTAAAAGAATTCTATACATAGTTATTATACTTTTAAATTATTGAACAATCTTATATAGTTCTAGGTTATTTTGTCAATATTAAGACAATATTTTTGTTAACTTTTAATGAAAGTGAAAATCGAGCAATATTTTTATCCATTTAGTATAAAATTTGACCAAGATGAACTGGTAACATATTGAATTTCAGAACAATTTATTGAAATTCAGAATATTCAAACATTGTATGATCATACATTCCAATGTTAGATATAGAATATCGTAGTGACACTAAATTGCATATATAACAAAATATGACTGATATCAAACTGGAAATCAATTCTTTGAGGATTTAACAATCCGGAGCAAACATGGGCATGAAACTAGATAAATCTTTTCAACATGATTTTTCCTCACATAAATGTGTTGTCATGAATTGATAAGTTTTGCACACTCACCTAGTGTAAAATTTTAGACAACAACATTCCACAATTATATCCTTTCTGTGTATGAAATCAAAATCTAACAATGTTACATTCATGTTTATTTAGAATGTAGATTCATCTCCCCATCAAACATTCATACCTAGACATTGAGCAATAAAATAAGGCAGGGCACCTTGTGGCTTAAGTCTTGGAGTTTGACTATAAAAGTAAACAAATTGGCAATTTTAGCTAACAGATATTATCCTACCAGTGCACCTTTTCCTGTCCCGAAGGTTTTGACATTTGGAATTTTGTATACCGTTAGTGTTTAACATCACAATCAACAAGTTTTCAGTAATATTGTGGCGACCAATTTTTAATGGTAGAGGAGACAACCCAGTAACAATGTATCTGGGAAGAGACCACCGGCTTTCTGTAAGTAAATTGGCAAACTTTCTCACAAAAATCAGCTTAGGTTCCAGTGGAACTAGAACCTGCACTGACCAGAAGTGAGAGACTTTATGGTTCAAGGCACATTGTTCTAACCACTCGGCTCCTCTCTCCCAAAGGTAGAGAGCCATGTAGGTGTAGAGAGTGGTTAATATGTCACTTAGTTTATATGTTGCACTACACTGCATATGATATTAAATCAAATACCAATTATTACACATGCTGATAGTTATATTCAATTATGTGAACATCTTACCTATAGCTAGTAAGACATATGGTCGCAGGTAGGCAGTTATAACAAAGCAGGTACTAAAAACATGTACTTGAATGTGTTCACACAGGATGAAAAGTCATCAAGACACTTGTGCTTTGTTGGAAACACAAGGGAGACAATTTTATAAACAATTTTAATTAAATTATCTATAACTAAATTACTTTGTCGCG
The DNA here is from genome assembly GCA_030159075.1 of Atrina japonica. Lineage (NCBI taxonomy): Eukaryota > Metazoa > Mollusca > Bivalvia > Pterioida > Pinnidae > Atrina > Atrina japonica. The sequence continues at coordinate 426,686 of BROG01000200.1, forward strand.
TATACTGATGCTTTTAAAATAGTTACTGATTATCATATGTATTTGTTAATTTTGATACCGATTAAGTGATACGATACAGTTTTTCTGTTTAATATTTTAAGCAAGGAACTCTAGATAGTGAAAAAATGTTTCGATATGCATTGTATTACAAAATATGTAAAGAGTAAAGTTCAGCAAGTGCATCGAAGTCAGTCAGCAAGAACTTTGTGCAATGTCGTATATAAAAACTAGCAGTGAATCCCCTGTGAATTTTTTAACGTCATCAACCAATGAAATACGCACAGCAAACAGTGCATTAGAATGTATGTATGTCTAGTTTTTATTTCAAATAAATAATTTAACAAGATTTACAGAGTATATATGCACCTATCATGTACAAAGCAACTATGTACATTTTAAAAGATGTCATTTATCTACTGTTTAGATAAACTTCAAGTTTATATGGAACCAAATCTATTTTTACATGTTTTATTTTTATATATCTCACTATATATGTAGCCTAATTAAGTCAAATCTCTTTTACATATATCTAGCTATATAGGTAATTAAGTCAGCTAGTCATTTTCCTGTTTAGTTAAACTACAAGTTTACTGCACAGAGCCAAACAGACAATCTCTTTTACATGTATTGTTTTTATTTGTATTGCTTTAAATTTAAAAATGTCTATTTTATATAAATGCTCAATCATGGACAATTAATTATCAAGCTCTTTTGTAAAGTTAGTATTTTACTTAATAAAATTTTATTCATCAATGCTACATGTATATTTATTTTCATTACTTCAACATAATTTGTTATCATTTGTCTAAGTTCAAAATTTGTGTAATTCACCCCTTCCGACTTAACATTGAATTTTGTTTTATGTCACTTTCAACAATTTTCAGTCATAAGGTGGCAGCCAGTTTTCAGTGTAATCTAGTTATAATGTACCCAGGAAGAGACCACCAGCCTTCCGGAAATAAACTGGCAAACTTTCTCACAACTCAGCTTTGGTTCCAGTGGCAATTGATCCGACTTCTCATGTGGCAGTGTGTTAATTTATGTAAAATAAGTGGCAAAACAAATACATATTTCAAGAATACTTTATAACATGTACCAAATATTACCTACAATGCCATGACAACAAATTTTTACTCTAAAAAGAATTAAATATACATGTATATCAAAAACTTGTAAATTGAACTGAGAGAGCCCATTAGAACACTCACCAATTTTAACACTGAATGAACAAATTGTTTCAGTTTTGTAAAGTCGTTGGTATAATCTGGTGCCATACAATGAACCTTCTGCTTGCAAATTGAATGCTCATCCACTAGAGCCCAGCAAGCAGTAGCCTATGTGAAAATTGTGAAGTCATATCAGAGACATATATCAAAAAGAATTCCTATCATGTAGTAACGATTTTGTTTATAATACAATATTATACTTACATGTTGATAGTACTACCGGTAGTTATACTCAAATTACATTACAATTAGTTAAGAGAAAATACGAATGTAATATATCATTAATGTTCATTTCATATTACTATAATGCATTTGTATACATAGATGTAGGTTAAGTTCACTTAAAGTTCATGAATTAACATAAAATAATTAGTTTACAACCGAGTTCATTAAATATTGATCATAAAGTTCATGTCTGAATTTCAATAATACCTATATGAATATACATTAACTTAGACATTGACGGAAATCAGGTAATAGTTTTTGACTTAAGTTTTGCTCACTGTTCATTTCATGTCGGCCTTTTCATAACATCATACTAAACTCTTAAATCATAGTTTGGAATTCTGTTATAATTCTGGAATTAACAACAATGTTTGATACAGTGACATGTATGCCTCTGGTCATACACATGTTTGATATTGACCTATCGCCAAGTGTCTGACACATGGCTGTCCATGCGGTTTTTTGACGTCAATTGTTTGTGATGTTACAATCACACAATCTTTTGACGGGCCATTTAATTGTGATGTCATAATTGAAAAGTTTGCCAAAAGGTGTCGTGTCGGACATTTGGCGATAGGTCAATTACCAATGCAACTCACAAATTTAAAGTAATTTTTGCATCAATAAAATGATGAATTATGTATCTGAAAATATGAGTATGTGAAATATGGCTGTTGGAAAACATTGGCATAAGTGATTTACAGAGGTCACCACATGCCTGTTTTACGAAAGATCCTAAGTCCTAATTCTTAACTTTTAGTCCTAACTGCCATGGCAACACATTGCTGATTGGTCAGTCCCATGACTATTAGGACTAAGACTAAGACTACGGATTTAGGACTTTTTGTAAAACGAGCCCTAGCTGTATCAAAGTCTTGTGGATGAAGAAGGACAACAGTCTAGCTAATGTTTAGATATTTTATTACACTATGCAACAGTCATCCCGTAAAACAATTTTTATCTACTCCTACGATTCTTCACATTTGCTGAGGCATAGAAATGTGTTCCTATTTTCTTAGACCCCATGGCTTCTCGCTGCAATTTTCTTTTCTGAAAATACACAAGATGAAAAATGAACAGAGGACAAACAGCGAAAAATATCCACACCTACAAATCTTGTTGCAAAATGCTAAAAAAATGTCAAGAAAATATAAAATGAGATTCCATCTGTACAGCAAAAAAAACTGACCAAACCTGCAGGTTAATGTCAAAGATTAACAAATATGATTTTAATTGTTCATATATGTGTGTGTGCTATATACACATATACAGTCAAACATAGCTTAAAGATCAGCTCACATTTAAGACCCAAAGTTTTCAGCCTCTTGATAATTATCTAATAAATACAGAATCTCAATTAAGAGACCACCTCTCAAATTAGTCCACTTTGAGTTAGTCAGTTAGGTGGTCTTAAAAGCAAGGTTCAACTATATACATATATATATATATATATATATATACATGTATATATATATATATATATATATATATATATATATATATATATATATATATATGGACTTGAATTAAAAAACATAGGACACAAGTTCCCATGAAGTTTAATATACTTCTTACACATAAAGATGTCCATACATACCTGCTTGCTTGTAAGCTTGGGAGCTTTCTCTTCTTCTTTTTCATATTTTCTTCCTTTCTTACCCTCTGAATTTCTTTGCTTATTTCTTACAACTTCAACAGAAACAGCACTTTCTTCTTCCTTAATTTCATATAATGAACTGCCATCTATTCAAACAAAATTACAATATTGTATAAACATTATTTAGAGGAGTGTGTATGTGGGTATTAATTTTTCCTATAAACAAGTAGCAGAAGGATTTATAAGTGACCAAAAGCCCTGCCCTATCTTCATAGCCCCAGATACATGATTTTATTACCCTGACCCTAAATATGTTCATATCATATAGACCTTTTTCTTGTTGTCACATTCAGTTCAGTTTTGTGGAAATGATTGTACTTAGATTGCAGGACATCAACAGAAATGTGACCTAGGTAATTTCCAGTTTTGTAATTTCTACATGTACATTGACGACATTCAATGATATTTTGTTTCAGGTCATCTGAGTGAGGGAAAAGTTAAATTAAATGTTTGTTCTTGTAAATTTGACAAGTGTCATGCCTTTACTATAGGCTACTTCTCAGATCTTGCTCCTTTTAATTTACCATATGTAGTTCAGATTTCTGGTTACATATATGCTAAACTCATTAACCAGAAGTTATGTAGAACACATATTTCAGTGAAGGTGTATAATATTATTACGAACCATATCGCAATGGAACAATTTGGAAAAGGTCCATTAGAAAGTGGTATCAGAAGCTGAAAAAGTTCAGTGTACATGTATGCAGAACACACAAGACAAACACATCAAACAGCTACTGATTCAACACAAGAGAGTGTTTTCAACACTTTGTACTGTAAATTAATTGTAAAGTGAATTAAATTTGGTAACACTAACCCTAACCCCCTGATGTAACTCACAAAACTGTATGATGCTTGAGAAACCCAGTTAGGCAATTATTCACTTGCAATTGATTAATTTAATATTACTATTTATATACTGGTATTCATACCACAATAGACCTGACCTTATTTTCCCAAAATATAAACATGTAGGAATATCAGATTTTAATGCCTGTGTACAGCTCTATTTTGTTATTGCATACCAAGTACAATTAATAAAAGCAGAAAAAAATCAAAATAAATTTTTGGGGGTTAAACACAGCTTATGGCCCAATACACACAGGTATCTCTTCAGATAAAACACAATCAAAGAAAAATCCCTGATTCATCATGGCTTGTTTTATAAGCCAAAATAAAAAACTGCTAAACTTTCACAAAAGTAATGAATGTTTTATTTTTGAAAATTGTTTTATGCCACACTCAACAGTTTTTTCAGTCATATGGTGGCAACCAGTGTGAAGGAGAGAATCCATGCATTGTCATGTACCACCCAGTTTTTTGCAAGTAAACTGGCAAATAAAATAAACTCGCAAAAATCAGCTTAAGTTTCAGTAGGACTCAAACCTGAGCTGACCAGAAGTGAGAGACTTCATAGTTCAAAGCACAGTATTCTAACCACTTGGCCACAGAGGCTTCATGGTTCAAAGCACGGTACTCTAACCACTTGGCCACAGAGGCTTCATGGTTCAAAGCACAGTATTCTAACCACTTGGCCACAGAGGCTTCATGGTTCAAAGCACAGTATTCTAACCACTTGGCCACAGAGGCTTCATGGTTCAAAGCATGGTACTCTAACCACTTGACCACAGAGACTTCATGGTTCAAAGCACGGTACTCTAACCACTTGGCCACAGAGGCTTCATGGTTCAAAGCACGGTATTCTAACCACTTGGCCACAGAGGCTTCACAAAAGTAATGAAGAACATATAAAACTACAAGGAGGGAAAAACAATCAAATGTCTTAACTTCTAAATAAGTGTAGCAATCTATATATAGATATTTAATAGTGTACTGATAAAGTACTTAGTACATCAATATGCTGGTTACCAGTTCATACCAGTATTTTAAAGCTGTACTGGTTTGCCAAAGAAATTACTTCATTGTTTAGCCAACAGAAAATTGCCTTGTCCTTGAAACAAAACATAAACTGTGACAGCATGCACCAGTTTGCAAGTTATGTGCAAGTGAAAAATGCTTGGCGAGAATTGGTCTCTGACCAGTATAATTCACAATACACATCTATACTGTCATATCACTGTATTGTTTAGAACTATCCCTTTATGCTATATTACGTCTTAAATTTTATTTGAAAGCATCATCAAAGGAAATATACACATTCACTAAATCACAACAGGAAGTTAGTCCCATCCTTGTGATTAAGACACAAAGAAAGTGTGTTTATGTAAACAGACTGCAGCCCCAAACCTACAAATGATGTTCATAAGAATATTTGTACATATGTACAGAGTCAATGAAACAGTATACAAGTTCCTATATAGAAATACAGTCTAACCTGCCTTAGCCACTCACTGTTTTAACAACTACATGTACATGTACCGGACTTACGTGACATATATAAAACCCTACTTAAGAATTCTTTTGTATACATACAGGGTTCAACATGAAGGTTTGTCCGGTTGTACAGGACAAGTCCATTTGGCTTCAGACAAGTAGATGTTACTTCTCATTTGTCCAGTAGGTCACTTAAAACAGGTTGGACTGTATATATATTGTATTGTGTATCAATTATGAAAATATACTGTAAACTCAGATAATTTTGTGGGTTATAACTCCATTGTTTTAAAAATAAAACAAATTCGTTGACATAAAATTTCGTTGAAATTAAATAAACTGTTTGTAAACAAACCTATCAATACTTTTAGATGTAGTTTATGCAAAATTTCATGATTATCAAATTTTTTGATTATGAAAACAACATTAAAACCAAAACAAAATATTCTGATTCTACAGTATGATGTACCTTTTTTTACCAAATCATTAACTGCCCCTATTACTATTTATATCTAACTTTACCTGATGGCTGTGCAATTGTTTTGTGTTTCTTGTTGGGTGATAAGTCCTCAACTACAAATTTCCCACTGGCACTATCAGCTACAGTTCTTTTTCTTCTATTTGATTTTTGTGTCTCTTTAGAGCTACTCAAACCTTTTACTGATGTAGAGTTTGTTTTTTTATATTTCTTATTTGTTTTCCTTAGTACTTCAGAAAGATCACGAGTAGAGGAAACCAGAGAATTGTCCTTAGAATTTTCATCTGGTAAAGAAGTAACAATATTTTCACTGTCTTTTTCCTCTGTCTCACTATCATCTTTAGATTCATCACCATCCTCTTCCTCCTCCTCTACCTCAGAATCATCCACATCTTCCTCTACTTCAGGGTCTTGTATATCTTCATCTAGAAACTGAGGTTCAACATGAATTTTGGTCAACTTTTGATGCACTTTAGGTAAATCCACTTTCTCCTTGTTACTGTTTTCATCATTAGTCTTCACTGAACTATCAGCAGCTGCTGTTGTTGTTTCTGTATCCCCAGTATCATAAGACTTAACTGTGTCATCACCCTACAATATAATCAGTTATACCAATTAAATAACAATATAATCAGTTATACCAAGTAAATAACAATATAATCAGTTATACCAAGTAAATAACAATATAATCAGTTATACCATATAATCAGTTATACCAAGTAATAACAATATAATCAGTTATCAAGTCAGTTATACCAAGTAAATAACAATATAATCAGTTATACCAAGTAATAACAAATAAATCAGTTATACCAAGTAAATAACAATATAATCAGTTATACCAAGTAATAACAATCAGTTACACCAGGTAAATAACAAAATCAGTTATACCAAGTAAATAAATAACAGTAAATATCAGTTATCAGTAAATTTATACCAAGTAAATAACAAATATAATCAGTAAATAACAATATAATCAGTTATTATAACAAAGTAGGTAAATAACAAAAAGTTAACAATAACAATATAATCAGTTATACAAATAAATCAAGTAATAACAATATAATAACAATATAATCAGTTATACCAAGTTAAACAGTTACAAGTAAATAAAAAGAATAATTTATCAGTAAAAAAAATCAAAAATCAAACAAAAGACATGTTTATTTACTGCTTAGTAGGCAAGGAAAAATGTGCGGCCAGACAGCGAATCTAACCCAGGACCTATCTAACGCTAGCAGGACGTCCTGGGCTGGTATCCTCTGCACTGCTACACTCTTCCCCCTTAACAATATTTATGACCCCAGAAATCAATGAGACTCTTAACACACCACAGTGAGGAAAAATGTACAGCAAGACCGGGAATCAAACCCAGGACCTTCCTAACACTAGCAGGACAATGCTACCAGCTAAGCTATCTGGGCTGATAGACACCCTCTGCACCACTAGAGCAAAAAGGTCTCATGCTATAAAATCTTATGAATGGATTATCCACAAATCATGCATATAATATTCATTAGAAATATGAAACGATAACTGGGTATTATGTAAAATACATGTTGGAAAACTTACATCACAGCCAGGCGGTTTCACAAAATATGGTATTTTCCCTCTTTGCCAGTCATTCAGGACCATTTTTGCCATAGTGCTGAAGTCGGGGTCACCACCCTGTACAAAAAGAATTGCAAGTACAAGTTTGTACAAATTCAAAAATAATTTTACAAACATATTTCAAGTTCTTTTAATATCTAACATGCAAACTAAAAATTGATTCTGAAAATAGATATTTATTTCAACATGATCAAGTTCATCATTAAAAAATTACCATATTTGTTTGGTGTGCCAGGACCAAGGGTTTAGGGGGAACAGTGGTCAGTTGGCATAATTTATTTTTAATTATCTTTCAATTCTGATATGTAAATTAGAAAATAAAATTTCAAAAGAAAAGAATAAGTACCGGTAGTCAAAACTGCTCTAAAAACTGTCAGGGCTTTTATATTAGTCTGGTCTTGTAATATCAAACAAATTATCTATTATTTTTGGCCCAGTGTAATGTTAACTTGATTTGTAGATATGTGACAACACAAGTAACCTGCATTAAATGGGTATTTCATAGAGGCTTTGTAGAGGTGGGAACAGAAAATAAGTAACTTTTCACCTTTAATAATTTCCCAGACTTCTTTGCAAGAATCTCTAAAAAGTTTTCAGCACTTGTCCAGTTATCCATTTTATAGGTTTTCTTTATGTACTCTGGCTTGACTCTCTCTAACAGTGCTGGGATGTAATCCTCTGGTGACTTGACCAGTTCAACTCTCACCTGAAAAAACATTACATACACAATACAGTGTGAACTGTGTTACTATATGGTGGAACCTGCTTGAGAGACCACCGTTTCTGCCACTGAAATGTGGTCTCTCAAGACAGGTGGTCTCTCAAAAGAGGTTTTATTTACAGATATATTTAACTGAATGGTTTTCAAAATGTAGTCTCAAAAGACAGGTAGTCTTATATGACAGTGGTATCTCAAGACAGGTTCTACTGTATAATGTTCAAATTCTGCAACAGCAAAAGCAAAATATACAGATGATTTTTCTGTACATGAAATAATGGTTATCCATGCTGAACTCACTTCACAATTATTTGGAACACTAAGATTTGAATTGATCACAAGAAAACATCAGTCTGGGATTCCCCACCCTTACTACCTATACCATAGTGTTGATGCTTCACACTGAAGTTAAATAGATTGTTGCAGTGGTTTCTGAGAAGAATTTTGACATGTTGTGACACAGATGAACTGAAAGAATGACGAGCTACGGTATATATACAGAATTATGTTTCAATGGCAATCCTATTGGCACATAAAATACAGCCTTAACTTTAACACAGAGTACACATGGATAAGCCTGTGTGGTCAAAGCGATAAGACCTTGCCTTAATATAGAACCTTTATAGCATTTCAAATAATTCAGCAACATTGTAATTTACTCACAACTCCTTTCAAGACAAATTCTGTCGGGGTTTCTGCTGTAGGGTAAACAACTCCAGGACAATCCACCAAGTATATTCTCCTCATTAGGGTGACATACTGCCATACCTAATATATACAAAAGCTATATAACTTGTATACTATACAAATATTACCTTTATCATGGTGACATACTGCCATAAAATATCAAATGTACAAAATGGCTGAATATAAAACAAGATTCATCCAGGCGTACATCATTTTCTATGAAATCAACAAAAGAGACTTCAGATTCCAGGACTGCACAGTCTTCAGTCAAATGTAAATCTAAAATTTGTTGAATCTACAAATCGTTGCTAGGTGTATTATGGAGATATACACCAGTAATACATCTTATACAAGCGTATTAGCATCAAGGACATTTTAATGCAGAATTCAGTTTTTGTCCAAGTCTAAGATTATCTTATAATCCTGTATGCCTTAGATTCTGATGTCCTGTGTGACAGAAAGCAGATAAGTCAACATGTATGTCTTAGATTCTGATGTCCCATGTGACAGAAAACAGACAAGTCAACATGTATGTCTTAGATTCTGATGTTCCGTGTGACAGAAAACAGATAAGTCAACATGTATGTCTTAGATTCTGATGTCCCGTGTGACAGAAAACAGATAAGTCAACATGTATGTCTTAGATTCTGATGTTCCGTGTGACAGAAAGCAGATAAGTCAACATGTATGTCTTAGATTCTGATGTCCCGTGTGACAGAAAACAGATAAGTCAACATGTATGTCTTAGATTCTGATGTCCCGTGAGACAGAAAACAGATAAGTCAACATGTATGTCTCAGATTCTGATGTCCCGTGAGACAGAAAACAGATAAGTCAACATGTATGTCTCAGATTCTGATGTCCCGTGAGACAGAAAACAGATAAGTCATCATGTATGTCTCAGATTCTGATGTCCCGTGAGACAGAAAAGAGATAAGTCAACATGTATGTCTCAGATTCTGATGTCCCGTGAGACAGAAAACAGACAAGTCAACATGTATGTCTCAGATTCTGATGTCCCATGTGACAGAAAACAGACGAGTCAACACATATATCTTAGATTCTGAATTATAACAGAATTTATCCTGTTACTGACCAGAGTCCAGGAGCCTGTTTTACTAGTTTGTAAGTGTAAAGTTGCTGTAAGTTGCAAGTTTGTAAAATTTTAAGTAATGTATATACGTGTATATAACTTTGGGGAAATTTGGTTTTGTATGATACGAGTCTTGCTTAAGTTTTTTAAGGAACAAATCATTTTCAAAGCCTGATTTTGAAAGATATTTGTACATTTACTATTGGACATTTAAATTTTGCCTAACCAACAAGTTCAGACAATCTTACACATACAAACTTTAATAAAACTGCCTTCAGGATTCCAACACAATCTTAAGACTTAAGTTAAAAATCCAATCTTCAATAAAACACTTTCTGGATATCTATCAATTTTTAAAACTTAAACTTTATAATAATCACAGATAAAGCATGCAATATCAAAGTTAATGACATCCATTGATTTTTTTCATTGAATTTCAGTTTTGACTGAAGTATAAGAATGCTTCCTGATATTTGCAACATAATTATTATGTCAATTGACAAATATTTACTACAATTTATTTGCAGCAAATCTTAATAAAAAAAAAAAACAGCATAAAAATAGAAATCAAACTACATACCTTGGTTTCTCCTGCTATCGGAGCTACTTTACAGACTTTCTTTGCTTTCAGTGTGTTGATAATGGAGCTTTTCCCAACGTTAGGATAACCAATAAATCCCACCGATATCTGTTTTTTGTCTGTGTGGAGCTGAAAATGTGACGAAATACAATCACTCTCTGATCTTATCTCAATCTGCAATACACCATCTGTTTTATAAAACAGAAACTGTAGATTTTGACTTCTGAGAGGACTTCAGACTTCAGAACTTAAAATTTTATGCATGGGGTATTGTCTGATTCACAGAACTTGACGGGCGGAGTAACCTTTCGATTATTATGTGGTTACTTCTACTCATTTTTCTGTTGAGACAGACTTCACTGGAAATGTGTTTCATTAACAATTGGATAACCATACTTACGATAATAAGCAGGAACCATTACTCTTGTCAGTGTAATTTTAATGTATTACCAAAAATTGAAATCTGTACAGGTCAGGAAAGGGTTACAAGACTCTGCCCCACAGTAGATTCTACCGTGCATCTACACATTATGACAACAAAATACAATAGTTCATCAGTGTGACTCAGGTGACCCAGTATTACAGAACGCAACTGTTTATATTTAAAGGGTAATTGCAGAGTAACAAAATGCAGTGAACATGACTGTATAAAATATCAGAGAAATTGTTGTACTTGCGTTTATGCCGATATATAAATGCTGTCACACTCAAATATTACCTTTCCAAACTGGCGCAGCAGATTAATCAGAGCTCCCTTTCCGAATGGGTTTGTGATGCTAGAATGGAAAGCCATAGCAGGATACTCTTGTGACAAGATAGCCACCCATTTTTGCTGTAAGAAGAAGTTACAATATAATCAACAATGAGAGCAGCAAAAGGACAAAACTCATAATTTTTAGATAACAAGATGTGTTTGTGAAACACAAAGCCCCCACTCCCAACAAATTTTTGCAATGTCCTACATTTTGATCCCACCTTACTCCCAGCGGCATGTGATGTAGTGAAGTGTAAGCAACCCGTATATGAACTTGCAGTCCAAGTTTGGTTACTGTATCTCAATCCACACTTGAAATATTACACTTTATATGTAAGCAGAACAAAATTGTGGACAGACATACAAAAAGACACACAGACAGACAGACGATCCAAACACCTGGGGCATTAAAAGGTTGTTACATATGTATTTGAAATATGTTACGCCCATCTATTATCATCATTTTATGATTTTCATTTATATCTTAATCAATTTGTGCTTGATTAACTAGTTTTATCATATGATATGTATGTTATGCAGTTTCATAACAGATTAAATAAATATTCAGTAAGTAACATGTATAATAAAGCCTAGAGGCGATTGGATTAGCTAATGTGTGGGAAACTGAACTACTTTGATTTACTACATTGTACATACACAGTAATCACTTCATGGTTTAAAACATGATACTCTAACCGCTTAGCCGCAATGGATGCTTCCTTTCAATGTATGCATACATCAATTGTATCCAAATTAAGACAAAAAGACACCATGGAACTGCTTAGTTGGCATTTGATCAACATTGAAACTAACAATAAGTATGTTCTCAGTTAATTTATCATTATACTTGATAATATGCCAAACAATATGATAGTAAACTTTTTTGTATCATGACAATTAACTAATTTTCTCTCTAAATTAAGTGTGGGTTGTCATGGTTTTTTTTTAATATTAAGCAATAAAAAAACACCCCAGGAAAAAAATTCAGATTCAAGTGATTGTCTAAGAACCAACTGCATTCTTTTTTATTTAGCCTTAAGTTAGTATATACTTGTATACATGTAATAACAACAAAACAACTTACAGTTACCCAAACCGGTATCAGGTCCACCTTGTTCAGGACAAATATAAGATGTTTGTGTGGTTTTTCTTTTTTCATATATCGTTCTATCTGATAACACCTGGTCCCTAGCGGGTCACGTGCATCAAGAACTTGTATAACAACATCAGATGAATCGATCACCTGTTAAAGAAGAAATACAAATATATGTACTAGACACAGACAAAGAATTGAGAATATGCAAATGTATTTAAAATATTAGCTGGATATAATAGGAGTTTTGTCCATTTAACAGTATTTTTAACAAGTAATATATTAAATGAAAATTGGACGGAAACTATACAAGAATTAAATTAAAATAACAACCACAATGCTTATAAATTAACAAATAAAATGACAGCTCAAACAAAATTGTGTTCTTTGAAGAAAATCTCTATTTACTTTTTTGAGAGCACAAAGTAAATTAGGAAATATGAAATTTATTATTTTGGAAAAAAAACATCTTATTATCAACATGATTCAGTGAATAAAATTTGGAAGAAAAATAAACTGATATAAAAAATGTAAGTTGATATATATAAATCACAGGATGTAATGACATAACAGTTACCTGCTGAAATATACAGCACAATACTGACTGGTATTAATATAGTTAAAATGGTGATACCGTATTTAGCAGTGCAAGAAATATACTAAACCTGCATACTGTGGATAACACTTTTAAATCATTAAGGAACTAAGGAAGTCAAAATAATGTGAGGATAATTTTTAATGCAACACATCGCCCTCTCATGATATGAAGTATAAGACTCAAAACAGGATCAGAAGTTGAGTATAATTATAATAAATTGAATTAGAACAATGTTTTTATGTAATTGCGATTACATAATCCATTTCATCAACTTCATTCTACCAATCTCAATTTCACATGTTTATCTTCTGCTGCACCATTTTGTTTAGCTTTTGACAAAAGTTTTAAGAAGATTCTACTATTCTAAACATGATTAAATGCCTACCGATGGAAAAGAGGACAAAATAATTCTACTGTTTACCTAAGTTGCTTGTTTGCATTTTATCAGTTTGGTCATTTATCAAAGGCAATTTACCCCGAGTAGATAATGCCATTGTTGTTATGAATGCTGATGACTTATGGTGTATATTTACCTTATACAGCTCATTCCAAACTCGTTTTGATTGGCCAGCTTTAAAGATAACTTCCGGCTGTTCATCTTTCATGGCTGGTTCTTCAGTTACAAGATCTTTGTCTTTATCGACATTATAAGTTTCTGCCAACTTTTCTGCCTGTTGTACTAGAGCCTACATCAAAAACATATTCAAGTCATTTCATGTTTAAATAGATCAACTAATTTGATTGGTCGAGAGATGAAATCATTACCATAGTGACCTTTGGCATATCTTCACAACTAAAATATTGATCAAGTTCTCTGGTATCAGAAAATATTGAATCATCTGACATGACTACTGTAACCACCAGCCATCTGTAAGTAAACTGGCAAACTTTCTTTCAAAATCAACTTAGGTTCCAGTGGTGAAATATCACATGGTTTAAAGTGTGATGCTCTACCACATGGATATAGAGGCCTTCAGAAAGGAATCTAATAACCTATATATACATTTGGCGCAACACTCTCCCATAGACTGCTATAAATGAAGTTCTTCACATGACGTCACACAATGATGTAGCTTCATTCATAACATGATGTCACACCAAGATATATTTCATTCAAAAACTCTATACTTTACTGTTCTGCCTTAAACCTCGCTGTTCCATTATAATGAGACTGGTCATGTATAAGGCGGGATATTCGATTCCATTATTTATTTTTTCAATTTGAAAACTATGATATGTAAATATAATGAATGAACGATTGTCAGAGTGCATTTATTGTCAATATGGATGCCGTTTGGGTGACAGATAATTATTCATGGCACCCTAGCGGGCATCATTCTATTTATCTGTCACCCAAATGGCATCCATATTGACAATAAATGTACTCTGACAAGCGTTCATTTGTTAATTGTGTATTATGTTATTAAAAAAAAGCAGCAGTTCAATAATGATGACTATTTTCTATGTGTGGTCGTTTTCATGTCTTTAATCTCTGCTGTATATCATATCCTGTTTACAACTCACAACTGTAAAATCAGATATTTTGTGGCCATTGTTTAATTTTGGACAATTTGGCCACCCTATTAAAATGGCCAAAATTTAACTGTAGAAAATATGTAAAACTACATGTTCGATGGCCGGAAAATCTAGATCTGTGTTTTACAATAACCTGGAAACTTTTCTTATGTTAACTTTGATAATGTTTTTTTGTTTAAAATAACTCTTTGACAGGTCGGTAATACAAAAGCTTTAGGTTTATATATCCCATCTACTTAAATTATTTCTTGATGTGTTTTATTTGCTGTGTAAACATACGACATGTCGATTTTTCCAACTTTCACAGAAGAGAGATTTGAAAATTGTGACACTTGTAAGCTGGTCCCCCTCTGACTATTACACTTTGTTCAGACAACCAGATACCAGTCTATGACACTTGATGTTTGAGTTATCTCCTTTAATATGAAGTAAACAAGCAACCATTGGCTAACAGTTTTACTCACATCTGATGATCTGTTTTTTCACCTGGTCTAGCGATATTGTCGAGGGATTTAACATGTATAAATGACCATTTGTACCAGAGAATTGGCGGCGAATGGTGGTATGTGGGTTTTGGCACTGTAACAGCGGAATTATATGGGAGGGAGTCTGTTCTTCAAGAAATAGTGGGGTTATGCGGGTTTGGCGTTATAACAGGGAGGCAATATATTGGGGTTGAACTGTATATTAATTTGGACTCTATTTCATTCTAGTCTAGTGTAAAATGGTCTATATTAATTTATATTCTTATACATCTCACCTCCATATCACCAACTTTAAGATTTGGTCTTTTTCTGTGTGCTTTTTTCCCAAATGTGTTTTCAAAACTCTCCGTGTCAAGTAGATGTACTCTAGCATGCTGAAAATAATGACAAAAATGTATTATTACTCTAAAAAATTGAAATAACAATTTTATGCAGCTCAACAATGTGACAATAAAATACACAACAGAGTGAAGGTTGTTAGAGATAATACAGTGAAACCTAGCTATTAAGACCACCTCACTGACTGACTCAAAGTGGTCTGATTAGCGAGGTGTTACATTGGAACCTAGCTACTAAGACCACCTAACTGACAGACTAAAAAGTGGTCTGATTAGCGAGGTGTTATAATGGAACCTAGCTATTAAGACCACCTCATTGACTGACTCAAAAGTGGTCTGATTAGCGAGGTGTTATAAAGGAACCTAGCTATTAAGACCACCTCATTGACTGACTCAAAAGTGGTCTGAATAGTGAGGTGTTACAGTGGAACCTCACTATTAAGACCACCTCACTTACTGACTCAAAATGGTCTGGTTTACAAGGTGTTACAGTAAAATCTCGATATTCAGACCACTTCACTGATTGTGGTCTATTTAGTGAGGTGTGGCAATGGAACCTTACTATTAAGACCATCTCACTACTCAAAGTGGTTTGATTAGCGAGGTGGTCTTAAAAGTGAGGGTCTAAAAATACATGTATTAAACAAAACTAATAAAATTAATTGCATCAATTCAAAATTGCACTAAAAAGTCTATGCCCCCTGAGAGCACTAAAATATGATTGCTGTAATTTAAATACATATACAGTACAACAGACTGGATATGCACACTCAGTCAACTTGTAAGAACAAAATCCAAAGCAGAACAAATCAACTGATACAGATCCAAGTAAAGTTCAGTTTTGGGAAGTTACACTGTACTTACCTTTGCTGATTCATTTAGTAATGTTATTGGAAGTTTTGTTTGCTTCATGACAACTTTGTACGGGTCGTTTTTAACTTTGGCCATCTCATCTTGAAATGTCTGTAAAGCTGACTGTGTTATCACTTTAGTATTACCTAGAATAAGTAAATCAGAAAAAGTGCAGTCAAAATATGCTTACAAATTACAGAACTCTCAGTATTACCTGGAATAAGTTAATCAGAAAAAGTACAGTCAAATTATGATTACAAATTACAGAACTGTTGGGATGAAATGAGTATATGTTATTCTGTTATCACAGATATGACTGTATTTTGTGTATATCTGCTGGGTGGTCAGGGAAATACAAAATGTATAGACAACGTAGATAAATATGGCTGTAATTTGTGTAGATTTGTTGGGTACTGGGTAGTCAGGGAAATATATAGACACAGACAAATATATCGGTATGTTGTGTAGATGAGCTGGGTAGTCCGGGATGTATAGACAACACAGAAAATTTGTATAATACAAATGTAGGTAAGCATACAGAGAAATGAAGCCATTTTATGTTAAAATGTATTTAATTACAGTTTATAATTTAGGTCATCTATGTATTGGTGTGCAGAGCATATTTAATTCAGGAAAATAAAGGTACTACATGTAGGTAACTTTTTTCTATGGTGGGCAGAATAACTACATAAGTCATAAAACTATACATATATGTATAGGGCAAATTTCTGCACCAATTTTTAGCGTTGTTTTTTTTTTTTTTTTGGTACAGAAATTTGGCTTAATCATCAGACTGCATGTTATAGAGGAAGGATATGAACAAGAGTGTAGTTTGAGTTGAATTCATCCGCTTCAACGATCAAGTGCAGTCTGATGGTATGGGTAAAAACATTTGTGGGGTTTTGTATTTATTACATGGCCCTTATTCATTTAACTGAGTACACAAATTTAAAATTCATTCCTCTTTTAACAATATCATCAAATATTTTGGATGAATGGAATTCCATTTAGAAAATCCAACTGCAGCGCAATACATTGTTATGTATTGCATGGGTGTATTGAACTCTGTATTATAGCCATATGATTACATAAAAATGTAATAAAGTCAGATATGAACTATGTAATATACCTGAAGTCAAAACACTGACTGGTCTAAAGATATTATTTATGCATGTAGCTAGCTCACTTTGGATAATCAGATTACAGAGAAAATGACTCACAAACCACGTTCGTCACATTTAGACTCATCCAAATCAATAGATAGCATGACCTACTATCAAAATTTAGGAGTGAGAAAGTTTTATTGCAGGTGAAATTTTTGCAGTATTAGGATTAAAAATCATACACTCCCAATTCTGACAGTGAACTTTACTTTTTTCTTTGAAATGGGTGAGTTCAAATGTGGCTACAGGGGTCAATGCGTTAAATCATATTGAGAACACTTTACATAAGCATTGGTTGTCATATAAAGAAAAATTTACAAAATGAAAAGTTGACATGTAACTGTAATCATTTAAGAAATTACTTACCAAACCATCTTCTATTTGGTTCTACACGGGCCACGGTACCTGGAGTGAGTCTTGACTGGAATGGAGCAGGTCGTACTATCTTTCCTTTCTTGTCCCTGAGTAAATTATTTGTACAATGAAAATAAAACAAAATATAATATAATATTTTTTTCGATTTGTGATGGGCAAGTGATGCAAATTCTAAGCTCATTTGATAAATTGGATTAATACCATTGATGACATATAAAACAATGTGAATTAACAAGTGATTCTGAATCATGTTATCTATATCAGAATTTGTCTGTCCAATTCTTCTCATGAAAATCATTATGACTTAAACATGTTAAAGTGAAAGTATAGGTATTCAGCAGTTTCATGACGCATATGATGTAGGTAAAAAATCAAATACAATGTACATAAAATGTGACTAATTCATGGAAAACATATATATTGTATACATATACATGTAGCTCTTAATCTTAGTATGATAGATCTCTAAATTACTGCAGCACAATTAGTTTTGCACCAGCGATATGTTAAATTTGACGATTCCATTATGTCTCTGTTAATATCAGATCATTCTAAAGGGTCCTTAGATCGTCGAAAACCCATGTTGCCGGGGTAACGTAAAACAGTATGCATACATTCAGTCAAACCCAGATATACTGAAATCGAAGGGGAATTATTATTTTTTTTATAAATAAACAGGGGTTTTCAAACAACCAAGTTTTAATGATAATAAAAATAATTTGGCTGAGGAATAAATATCATATTAAGTGGGATTATAATGTATATATCATAGAGTTCAATATAAGTGGCTCTGGGTTTGACTGTATATCTATATATCATGTAAATGAAATGCATACACATATCAGTCATGTACAAATAACATATTTTATGTATATATTTTATGTTGGCTTTCTTGGTACAGTAATAAATATGTTAACAAAAATGTAGTACATCACAATTTCCTATTAACATTTGCTTTATTCTGTTAGCGCTTTCACCATCATGGTTCTTCAGACAGAAACTGTTGTTACTAACAGTTACATTTCTTCATTGTTTGATGATGTCATGATGACGTCTGACGGTAGCAATTATCATTTACAGAATTATATTTATGAAACAATTTTTTTCTGTTAAGTTTGGGTTCTTAGATTTTGCTAAAATAATCTTTTTTGCTTTCCTCATATCTTCGTTATTTTTGAATTTTCCTTGTCCGCAACTGGCAAAATGTTCACTGTAGGGGGTACCGGTGTTTCGAACATTTGGGTCCCTGATTTGTTGTTTATGAACTCATACTCTTGTGTTTCATTTTCGTGATTGTCCAATATATTTTCCCTGCATGTCGGACATGTTGCACAATATATGATATTTATTGATTTACAGCTCATGGTGGCATTTGCCTGTAATGTTTTGCCAGTTTTTAAAATTATTTTTTTCCCCTTCTTTGATGTAATCACATGTTCTGCAACAAGGATCACACTTTTGAACCTGATTCATTTCTTTTGAAGCGAATTTTGCTCTTGTTAATAGTTTTTCAGGTTTAGTGGCTGTCGTCAGCTACATGTATTAATTATTTTTGATTTGTTAAATAACTTGTTAATATTTTCCGATTGTTCCAAAATTAGGAAGAATCTTTTTGCAGTATATAGTATATTGTGGTTCCTTGGGTTGTGGTAACAATGAATGGTATATTATCTGAGTTGTTGTTTTCCCTTTTGTGAATGTTGGGTAATGTTGAAACTGAAAGCTGTTATGCTTTGTCTATCTCAGAGTTAATTAGTTTTTTCGGCTAATTGTTTTGCTTGGTAAGATACATTTTAAGTTCTTGTAGTCTCTTTGCTTAAAGGATCTCATTGGTAACAATAGTACATATCTGTCATCCCATGTTTAACAGGATGTTCTGTTTGGTATGAAATAGGTGACAAGAACGGAAATCTAAGTATTGGTGTGTATTTGTTTCCTTACAATATAGGTTGGTAATGATATTTTCACCATCCTTAATTATCAATATACAAATGTATCTATTATCTAGAAATGGGAGTTCTTTATCACCCTTATCCGTAGCGAATTCTATTGAATGGTGTTAATTATTTATAAGTGAATTAAATCTTTCTAGGACTTTATCACTTTTATTCCAGAAAGGTATCTTTTCCAATTTTCCCTGATGTAAAGTCCAAAATTTTCATCAAAGATTTTCTGGTAGTTCATCATAGATTTTTTGCTCAATGAAACCCATGACAAGGGTTGCATATGTACATTGTAGGGGCTGCTATAGTACTAATTGCCATTCCCTTTATCTGGAGGTAGTGCGAATCGACTAAAGAAAGTGGTTGTTTTCCAGTACTAACCTTAGTCCATCCAGAATGAATTGTATCGGAAACTTCCCATTAATCTGTTCTGGATGTCTTTTTCACCAGATATGTATGGCTTTGATTCCTAAGTTATGAGGAATATTTGTATATATACTTGTTACATCAAAACTAACCGATAATATAGCTGGATGTACGATATCCAGTTTATAATTTGGAAAGTGATTTTAAAACCACTATGTAAAGAAGTCACAAGCTTTCTAAGGGACGATATGGACTTTCTAAATTATTAACCGGATATCATACATCAAGCTACATTAATAGTTAGTTTTGATGTACCAAGTTTAGAGAAACAAATTTCTGTATTTTGTAGAAAGAGAATGCCCTGATATTTACCGTTTTGGTTTAAAGTTGCGATACATCTGAAGACGTTTAATTGTTGCTTTATCCCTCATATTTGTGCCTCCTTTCCCCTTTTCACGATCTGAAACAAAATATGAATTTCCATATTAATACTGAAAAAATGGGGCAATCCACATAATTCATTTATTTATTCACTTTTTATATCTTCAAAGTAAGAAAATTTAATAGTCACCGATGATGATTACCCACTACATACATTGTACTACTTATCCACATGTGATTTTAACTTGTCCATGACAAGTGGAATAGTCCATTTTTCACATCCTGTGTCCAGTTTACCAGAAGTGGAATGAATGCTTACGGTAATTAGTTTTTTGAAAGCAGGTAAAATTGCATACCTTGGAGAGCAATATCTCCAGTACGTGTACACTGATGTGCAGATTTTAATAAGGTCTTTGATGCTGTTGATGAGATTTATCAGAGACATATATACTGGGCTTTACATTAAGCTCTACATTAAGGATTTGTTTATCTCAAGCTTGTCCATTCAGGCAATGTCAAAAAGTACATGTAACTTGTCTGAATCACAAATCTATTTGTCTGTAATTTACAAAGACAACATTAACAGGATTACAAAAAATAATAAATTAATCTAAAAGTTAAAAAATATAATAAAAAAAAAAACATCTGCTAAGAGAATGTTTATCATATGACGAAAAATAAAAGCAACAACAATGATAGAGGTGTTGTGTTACCAGAAAAAAAAGAAAGAAAGAAAACAAACAAAACAAATATGTGTATTCACGCACAATGATAATGTCTAATACTTGCCACTTTTCAAATTAGATCTACATGTACACTGTTATAATAATCAGACCCTTATCGTTAAAAGTGTGATCTTGGGAGATTGATTGATTGCAGAATGTTTTTAAACTGCTCTCAATTTCAACTTGTCTTTCTTTATTTCTATGCAATGCAGTTTTCAGTATTATTTTGTTTATATTTGTTTTCATTAGTAATTTAGTTGTAAACCAATAAGTTGTCAAACCCATGTTTACAATATCACTAAAATAAAACTAAGTAAAGACAAGACAACAGAAAATAACATAATTAAC
This sequence comes from Atrina japonica, assembly GCA_030159075.1. NCBI lineage: Eukaryota > Metazoa > Mollusca > Bivalvia > Pterioida > Pinnidae > Atrina > Atrina japonica. The sequence continues at coordinate 448,252 of BROG01000200.1, forward strand.
CAATTTACAATTATTATAGATCTAGAAATAAAGCAATTTCAGACAAATACATTTAACACACAGACATGGTATGATGTCCGTGAGTAAAATTTAGAGAAGTGTTCAGTCATGTGTCATTATCAGTACAGTAAAACCTGCTATACTGGCCACCACTATATAAGGACTACCTGTTTATAAAGGCCAGTTTTTTCACGTCCCTTGGCTGCATACTTCAACAAAATTGAACTTGTGTATAAGGGTCATCTGCACATAAAGGTCAATATTTTCTGGTCCCTTGGGTGGCTCCTATATACAGGTTTCACTGTATTTACATGTATATAATTGTACATTGTATGCACATGGACATATACTTAGACAATTAACAATACACAAAGTAATATAAAACATAGAATTTCTTCATTTTATTTAATATGTTTTAAACAAAAAGTAAAACTGCAGATGAATGCCTTTGCCCTATCCATATGTAGTACTTATGTCTTATTATTTACATGTATATAACACACACATATATACAATGTAAGGAATATGTGTTATAGTCTACTCTAAGTCACATTAGGTCATGAATTTCAAAATGAACTTGTAAAGCAACCAATCGTCAAAATAAAAATATTTTTATTAACAATTAAAAACAAAAAAAGTATCTTATATCTTTTCTACATACTTTTTTCTTTGTTTGGTTGCTTTAATTTTTGAAAATACTCTCTCTATGGGAAACTCTGTGTTATCCATGCAATGTCAATAAATTGTGTTATGTGAGTAATCATTAATTACAATACACTTGCGATTTTCTTGACAATAAAGTTATATATGAAGGGGAATAACTCCCAATATATTATCATCGTAAGGAATCAGTGATTGTGTATTAACTGCAATTTTTCTTTTCACGTGTATGGTATGATGTGATAAAATATACACATAATATGATAATACTCAGAAAGTTCTGAAAACATATCTTTCATATGATATCATAATATTCAAAAAGTTCTGAAAACTTGATGATTTTATCTAGTGTTAGCCTGGGATCCTGGCCCACTCATACGCCTTCGATCAGTCAGCCAGACTTGATCAGTATGATCAATAAATGTTCCCATTCTTTCACTTCTGCTTTCTGACATCAACAAACGTCAGCCATTACCTGTGTAAAAGTCTAGAAGAGACAATTTGAGTGTGAATATTTATATCAAAATGGATTAATTTTTATCTGTCAAGGGCATGGATAAATTATTCAGTATACATAGAATACCACTAGGTTCAATTTAAGAGGTAGGTATCAACCATTTTATTTTTATCAGCCAAAACCAGTGGACACAACTAATGTGACTCAGAATCAGATAGGCCTATATACATCATACATGTACATCTGTTGTTCTATAGACTATAAGTATAAATAGATTTTCGTTTTCCACTCAGTGTGTCGTTTAAAGCAATAAGCCTACCTCTCCATAGGGCGAAAGGAAGTATCTATGTCGTATCATTAATCAGTATTGAATAAGCTACCAAGAGAATTAATTTAAACTTGCCATTTCAGGCATTTGTGATAAACTTATTTGTCTTGATTGTTCATAAGGTGATCACTAATCAAGCAAGAATACATACCAGGATTCATACTGTGATTCGCCTTGTTAACACTATCTCTGATTTTACTCTTCCTTCTAATAGTTTTCGCCATATTTAGGGTTAATTTTTAAGGACGACTGAGATAAACTACGAGCACGTTGCGATTTTTCCCCCGGAAATACAAAGTCGGAAATGAATATTTTTAAGTAAAAGAAAAAGTAATGGATGCAAATTCCGGCGAGATCAATCATAAAAACGAAACAGTCAGTGGAATAGATAGTTGCATAAAAATTTACAAGAACATTCATTTTTAGCTAAGAACTAACGTTATTATAGGAGTTACATAAAATAAAAAAATATTTTATGTAACTACCACAACTACTAAAGCTTCTAAATTCAGCGGAATTTTTACGTCCATTACAGCAAACAGTCTGTAGTTTATATAACCTTGGGGAGGCGGAACTTTCGAAATCTTGAGACTTGACATAGGTCTGGGAAGAAGAGAAGCATAGGGCCTCCTGGTAAATAGATCAAAATCAAATGTTACCGAAAGTTCCGAAATCAAAACTGAAATCTGCCAGTCGAAAACGACTTAAAAAAGCTAGAATCAAGGCCCGTATTGTTGACAATATGGTAAGAGCAGCAATATATCGCTGGTAAGAGTTTACAAGTAAAAATGAGCGTAAATCTACAGTACAGGTCGACTGTAGATCTACACAGCCTGTCACAGACGAAGTCAGGTCAAAACGGGCCCTTAGCTATATTGGCAGACTTGCCAACCTTGAAAAATTTTCATGGGGAGATTTTTTAATCAAATGGGGGAGACTCTAAATTTTAGTAAGAATGAATAGGAAATCTAAAAATTTTCATGGGGAGATATACACTTTTCTTAAAGAAATTATCAAAATTTTATATTAAAATAGGGAGTCTCCCTTCTTATTGGGGGAGGGCTTGGCAAGTATGTATAGGCTATAGTCAAAACAGCCCCACTTTTTGTGTGTATTAATCTTGTTAAGAGGGGAGAAGTGTAGTGGTGCAAAGGGGTATCGGCCCGGATAGCTCAGTTGGTAAGAGCGCCCTGCTAGTGATAGGAAGGTCCTGGGTTCGATTCCAGTTCTGGCTGCACATTTTTTTTCCTCACCTGTTACATTCGGGCCCCACGTTGGGTGCAATTGTAACAAAGACAAATACTGCCTCTCAGTCTGCTTGGATTCGAATCTAGGAGCCCTGGTTTAAAAGTCTGGTGCTCTACCAATCGAGCTAAAGGGGAAACCCCCTCTAGCCCAAGCTAGTAGGAACCCCGTATAACTAACCCTGCAAAATAATATATGCTAAATGGATGTTTAAATAAATTCAACACACATATTTTAATTTTATTTCTATAATTAAACAGTAAATTTATGTGGAAAATAATATTTCATGTACTGAATTTACTGTATAATCTATAAATTTATTCATTAGGCCTATGTTATAATTTTTGTGCGATTGCGAGGCTTTTTTGTTTCTTTAATTAATGTCTGATATTTCTTTCTAAATGTTAAATAATTTTATTTGTGGATTAAAACCATCATAGTTTTCATAACATCATGTGATATGAAATGGACAGGTTATCTGTAACTTTCAACCATTTTTTACTATTTCACAACTCTGTCTTTTAAGACTTACTACATCTTGAAAACCACTTGGTTAATAATCCTTTAAATAAAATTTCTTGTGAGAGACCACCTGTCTGGAGAAATCACATTTGAGTGGCAGATTGGGTGCTCTCTCAGGACAGGTTCCACTGTAAGAGCCTATCATATATGTACATGTACAAAACTGATTGTTTTTATTTCAGATTTGGTTAAATTATTTACTGATGATGAAGAGACTTGCTAATGCTGCAGAAATTAAGGCCAAAGAAGAAAAACAGAACAAAATATCTCTAGAGCATATCAATGCAGCATCTAAGGTACATTTTGTATGTTGATTCTAAGGTACAGTGTGTACCGTATTTTATGGCCTATAGGTCAATATTTTTTTTCTCCAAAGTTGTGACCTCGACCTATTCACTGCATCGACTTATCTTAGTGAAATATCTAACTTGTATCTGTAATTCCTCATTTTAACATCGTAATTCAACATTTTTCACAGGATAATCTATGGGCCTACTCCAAACACCAATTTGTATTTACACTTAATAGAACATTTAAATGTGACCTTGTGTGTGTGTAATGCACTGTGTTCATTATCAAGTGACAAAATAATGATCTTGTAAGTTACAATATCATTGGGATTCAAGACTGTGTCAGAAACTGTAATAAAAATACATTGTTTACATTATATTTATACCATAAGGTTTATATTTTTGAATGATTCCCTTATCTCAGCACCCTGCTGTGAAGTTGAAGTCTTCATTCAGACTTTCAGGACACTACAAGCTGTGTTCACTGGAACGTGACCTTCAACTGATAAGGATCACACGGCAGTCTTTGAAGTTGGGAAAGTTTTGGAAAAAGTGTTATATAAATTAATTGACACTCAACCTTGAGTATTTAATTGTTCGGACAATTGCAGCTACATAATAATTTAGGCCAATGTAAGGATAAGACAAGGATTGAGGTCACTTGTGTTAACGGCATACTGTAAAGAATTTAATGATGATTTGACAGGTAACATAATAGCTATGTATGTATACATAATCTGTACACACAAGTAATATCAGTGATGTTAAGTATGATAAAATGCAACTACATGTAGTAAGCTTTTTAATCACTCCTATTTAATAATGTACAGTAAAACAGGCCTATTACTTTGATTATTTTGGTTGGCTACCATCATTTTAGCACCAGTTATTAAACACAAACGATGTATTTTTGTGTTCTCCCATTCATGTTTTCATCTCTGCCAACATCGACCTATATTCCACTTCGACCTATCTAATACTTAAACTTGGATTTTTACCAAAAATCGGCCATTCGACCTATCCCCCACATCGACCTATAGGCCATAAAATACGGTATGTTAATTCTAAGGTACATTTTGTATGTTGATTCTAAGGTAAATTGTGCATGTTAATTCTAACTAAGGTACATTTTGTATGTTGATTCTAAGGTACATTGTGTATTTTAATTCTAAGGTACATTGTGTATGTTGATTCTAAGGTACATTTTGTATGTTGATTCTAAGGTACATTTTGTTTGTCTGTTTGAGATGGTGCAACATATTCTATTTCACTTTGCCACCATGTTTTAACACACAGAATTTACATACTGGTATGCATGCATTTTGCAATTCATAGTTTCCACTATTTCAATATGTTTTCATATAGTATGAAGATAAGTTCCTTTCTGTTTTCTGAAAATGTACCATTTCTTGATAAATTTTCTACCTCTTTCAGGCAGTATTGAAGTCCTGCAAGGGTTGACATGAGAAAAACTTACCAACCTTGTACATGTTCTTCACCAATGGTAGATCTATGGAAGTTTGTTCAATTATTAAATCAAAGTGTGATGGACCAAGTGGTCAGCTGTTGAAGATTATATGAGAATTAAATTATAAAATATTTCTCATTTAATCATGTTATATTTGACAGTCATTTAAATTTTGGCTGTACATGTAACATGTAATATAGCTGTAGATATGTACATAGTGATATTATTGTAACTTTTGCATACTAATTTTAAAAGACATCTTTATTTCAAGACTGAATTACAGTATTGTCTTCCCGTATCTTTACTTCCTGGTATTTCTGTTAGTCAAAGATACATTTTTATCAACCACAAATATACATGATATTCTTTACAGACTTTTACTAATAGAATTACAGCCGACTTCACTTATATCTAAGTGGAAGGGGGATAAGTTTAAACCATGTTATAGTTTGAATTCATTATTTGGATTTATATAAAATAATGTAAGAAATCCGCAGTATATACAGTAGATGTATTCTCATTATAACCAGAATCTCGTTACAGTTATATATAAGGTCCTATTAATAATGGTGTTGACAGTATGTGTTGTCTGGTGATATGATAAAATAATGGAGGAAGTGAATTGTACAAGTTTAAACTCATATTTACTGTAAACAATGTAAATATTGTATCACCAATAGATTATGATAAATTTGGGTTTCAAGATAAGTGTTTACCTAACCACCATTTTCATCAATAAATATATCATTTTGACAAATAATCTAGTTGATTTTTTTCAGATATTATAATTCATAACTGCATCAAAAACCTTATTGTAATATTTTCCCCAGGTTATTTTGGCTCTTTTATAACAGAATGTTATCTTAAATTTGCAGTGGATTGTAAGTCCCATGTGCCATGACAGATAACTGACCAGTGTCCAACTCATCAGTGTTTTTCTTTCCATCAATGTTGTATTATTTTAATTGCATTCATACTGGCTGGTTGTACTGAACAGTAACAGCCATTTGATTTGAAAATAATTAAGGAGAGTGGCTAGTTAAAGCACATGAAGCCACTAGCAATAGTGAACTTATAAAATTGGCCTTCTCCAGGACAGGTCTTTGTGTCTTGTTTTGAATCATGATTAGATATTACTTCAAATACTTAACTTGGAATTGTCATCTTCATTTTAAGGTTGCCTTCTTATCTAAGGACAAAAATGAAGAAAATAAAATGGGGGTAAAATTTGTCAGGTAACAGCCAGGAATACAGTACTTCAGGTCTCAGCATTACCAGCTTGTGCAAATACTCAAACTCAACCCCCAGCCCTTGACCATCCTTCTGTATGGTTTTTATTTCTGTACTCCTACTTTATGTAACTCATACATAATGTTAAGAACCACAAGACCCCGAAAGTTTGAATTTGGACAGTGAGTCATTTACTGTCTAGAGTTATGCCCCGCTATAACTTGGAAAATTGCAAAAAAAATTGTTTCTGCACACTAACTTCAGTGTGCCTCATCCAAATCCCATGAAACTTGTACACAATGCTTAGAACCAAATGACACAGAGTTCCAATGCAATGAGTCATTTACCATCTAAGAGTTTTTTCTCCTTTCATAACTTGGAAAATTGTAATTTTTTTTCATTTCTGCTCTTATTTCAAATGCTTAATTCAAAAAGTATTTTCAAGTTTTACAAACCATCTTGAGCTGCGGCATTTGTATCCTCAAACACATTTTTCTTTTATTTCATTAATTAGACTACACAAAAGCTTGTATCTCTTATGAGTATCATAACACAGTTTTCTATCTCATAAAATTTAAGTTGAGTTTTCCATCAAAAAGTGAAAAAATGCCTTGAGTGCACCAGCCTTCCTCAAGTACACATTAACTTGACATGTTGATAGCACATAATGACATTAGTTGACTATGACTCGTTCTATAACCACTGAGATTTAGTGATGGTAATAGCTCACCCGATTCTTTGAGTCAGGTAAGCTAAAAGCCCCAAAATAAAAATTATTCCAATTTCAATGTTATTAATGTTTTTATGCAAACCTGTGTTAAAGGCTTAATCACCAACAAAACACTTTCAATATGTTATGTGCATTATCAGTGAACAACTTCTCTAAAAACTTGGGGCATAATAAATGGTACCGATACAAATTTAAACTTTTTTTTTAAAGATGGATATTTTTCATTACAGGTTCATCAATTTTTACATGTAAACAAAAGGCACAATGATTTGGCCTTAACAATCACCAAAGTGAAATAATTCCCAGATTTGGACACTTCTGGAGCCCCTCTATATGGGTACTACCCCATTCACATACACAGTTTGGTTAAAATCAAACCAATGTTTCCTCAGAAGTAAACCAGAGGCTTCAGGAGCCTTAATTGCTCACCTTTAGCAAAAATTCTATTTAAAAAGAAAATTACTTGCTGAGCATTTTTGCTTTTTACACTTTCTTTCTATCTATAATACTTTTCAAGATAATGGCCAAAAATAATTAAAAATCCATTTTAGGTTAAAGAGGAAACAACTCAAACAAGTGTTGACCTATCAATTTCTGCTCTGTTGACCTTTTTGTAGATCTTAGTGTCAAACATTTTGTTTTTTACACTTTCTCTCCGTTATATACTTTTTACGGTGATTGCCAAAAAACATGAAAAATCCACTTAAAAGGGGAAATAACTCCCCATAAGTGTTGACCTGACAGTATCTGCCAACATAGGACAGATATACAAAAGTCTTTGCCTCAGGTGACCTTCCATATTCGACCCAATAAGCACCCTCCTCTTGTACATACACAATCAAGTATTTTTTCTAGCCAGTTGACAAGGCAGTGTGGACCAGAAAAATGTAAATACACATGTAACAGTTTATCTCTTGCCCCATGCAACACAAGGATGTTGATAGGTGTTCACTGTTTTAAATACAACAACTTTACCACCATAACTTATAAAAAAATTAACTGCTTTACGTCAGTTAGACTATTAATTAGTCCCAATAAGCATCCACCCCTTTTTACCTATTTTGTAATGACCTGGGCGCTTATTGGATTGAATACAGTAAAAAGAATTTCCTCAATACCAAACTGAATTTACTTTAACATATTTCATCAAATGTACCTGGTGTTATCAAGAAAAATAAATGTATTGAAAAAATTGAAAAGATCAATAATGCTTTATGATTGTTTTTATTCTTCATCATACATCCAAGTACACATAACTCCATGTTCACACTTAACAGACATGGATATATAAAGCTAAAATTTTTTTTATCAAAAACCCAAAACAAAATATGCCGTCTTCATTTGTAACAACATAATATTTGTAAACTCTATTGAAATAAAATATGACACATAATTTGTAAACATTTAACTCTACCTGACATTTAGAATAGGCCTACATATATAAATCTATTTATTGCAACTTCTCCTACACAGCCTGTTCAAATGAGGTTTTCATGAAAAAAATGAAATATGTTGTACCTCATATGTTACTCATATAAGATTAGAAAATTGAAAGTTTGATAGAGCATAAATTATATAAATTAGATCATTAGAAGGAATGATTTGAATCACACCACTAAAATTTTACAAAATGGAAGAGACCTTTTACTTTACAATGCTGACGTATTGACACTCCACGTGTAAGAACACAAATTTGTTACTTAATTATACATGTTATATCAAATTATAACAACAAAGCTGAAAGCTACGTATTGATTACATACACTGAAATACAATAGACCATTTTTGAGTTGTCGGATTCTGTTCAGTTTCATCACAATAGTTTGTATTTAGACTACGTGACGTCATCTGAAAGTTGGGCAAGGTTGATTCAGGTTATGTAATATTTTCACTGACAATATTCGGCAATAACTTATTTCACTTCATTTACAAGGAATTAATTTTAGTTAAATTATCCCTCTTGTAGATATGGAAAGTGTCATCACTTTCCTGTAATCAAATTTTCAAATCTGGAACCTATTACTTCATGATATTAATATTCCTGGTCATATAGGCAATTAACTGCTTATCCGGAATATAATGATACCCTACTTTGCTCTTTGAAACCGCACTCTGTTATGACAAATCATGACGTAACAAGACATCTCGAAAATGGTCTATTTATTGGAGTTGGATTGAAAGCTCATATATACGTAATATCAAGACTAGAAACTTGTAGACACCAGGAATTACCAGGTGGCATTTTTGCTAACATTATGAAACATGGTAGCCATGAATGAAATTAAATACATGAACATGTATGCAAAAAAAAACAACAACATAAAATTCATGGTTTTCTTTACTTTCAATTGCCTGTTTGTTTGTTAAATGTTGATACATTTGAAATTACTGATCAAGTAAAGGGTAAGAATTATTCATTACACCCTAGAAAGTTTAAAGTTCAAGACCTATGTATGATGAAATGTTTTCAGTTTTATCTATATCTAAATTCAAATAATTACACTGAAATAGATTTAAAGCTTTTTAACAGTACCATTCTTGAAATTAAAGGGCTATTTGGCAGTATTAAATCACAGCTACATAAACAATACATTCTCCACATTTCAACTGAGTATTGCTTCGAGTTCTATAACATGTATTTGAATTTGTATTAAAGCATAAAAAGTAACTTTATATGAATTCAAAACATTGTTTGAATAATTAGATATCATTCAACCCACTGTATGTTTAGCACCTTCAAAAAAGGGTTTTAATTACCTCTCTACTAACAAACTCATGTTTTGTTAAAAGAATTACAAATTCTCAAATATTCTTAGTGAAAAAATTAAAGACATTAAAACATTAATTTTTTTATCAAAATATTATGTTAATTTGGAATGTTTATTTTATATGTTAAATGATTTTAAGTCCTACTTTAGTCTCACGTGATAAATTTCAGAAAAAATATGTGATAGATAATGAAATGGTTTACAAGGACTGTATCACAGCCTAAGTATTGAGCTTCAAAAAATTTGTTCAAAGTAAATGTTTTCAACTTTGTAAATATTTGTGCTAAGATAAAAATGTAAACACTGAGTGGCTGATCACAAACTTTAGTCCAATTTGTCTAAATGCTCATGCAATGGTAAAATTATCAACCATCTTCACATATTTAGAACATAAACTTGATCATTTGCATGATATTTGGTTTTTGTTCAATAGCATTGATACTAAAGATATGCCTGCTATAATAATTCTTTAAAAAATTCAATATACACTAATAATGACAAACGCTTTTCTATAATTCGTCTTTTGGTAAATATGCTCCATAATTAGAGGCTTGGCTTCCTACAAAGTCGTCATGGTGATCTAGGATTTCTTCTTCTGAAAGTTTTCCATCTTTATTATCATCTGACTTTCCTATAAGATGTTCGGCCTCCTCTTCAGCAGCCTGCATATTATCCGGTAAGACCCATTGTATTATTTCCTCTTTATCAAGTTGTCCGTCTTTGTTGTGGTCATATTCTCCAAATCTTTCCTCCTCTACTAGGATCCATTCTCTGTCGTGTTCCTCAGCTGCAAGAACTGATAACATTTAATTTAACACAACCAATCTATAACATTTCAGTCAGGTAAATTACTAAAAAACTAAGGATACCAGTACATTTTTAGAACTTTTTGTACATGATTTTGACCTAATATCGAATGTAAACCAGATTACAATTTGGAAGAACATACAAATATGTAAGTGATATACATTTGTATATCAGCTATTTCAAGAAAAAAAGTTCATGTGAGTCACAAGTACTATTTTGATTGTAAACATAATACACATACATCATATGATGTTGTTGGACATAGCCTACTGTCTAGAAAGCTGGGGTAATGTTAAAGCAGAATTTGATTTCATGTCTGTTACATTGATTTCTGTAGTCAGAAAATGTAGACATCAGCTCATAATACACCTACATCATAAAGTAATGCTGGAAAAGGCTTCTGTCTAGAATTTTTTTCATTTTGATTTTTTTGTTTTATGCTACACTCAACAATTTTTCAGTTATATGGTGGCTGCCAGTTTTTAATGTTAGAGGAGAGAACCTTGTTACAACATACCTGGGAAGAGATCTTACACAAGTAAACTGGCAAACTTTCTCACAAAAATCGGGGACTGGCACCATAAAACTTAAGAATTACTTAAGTAAAAAAAATTTACTCAACTTTTGGTTAATCCTGAAATCTGATTGGCCGAGCAGGCCAAGTTGGGAATATTCTCAGACTCGAGTAAATTCTCAATTTTTACGGTGCCGGGCCCAGCTTAGGTGCCAGCTGGGCTCGAACCTGTGCTGATCAGAAGTGAGAGTCTTCATGATTCAAAGTGTATTACTCGAACCACTCGACCACGGAGGCCCCACTTACTGTCTAGAAAACTGGGGTAATGTTTCCCGGTAGGCAGAATTTGATTTCAAGTCTGTTATATCAATTTCTGTAACCAGACAATGTAAACATCAGAAGTTATCTACTTTCTGTATAATCAACTTCCTTTATAAAAAACAATATCTGAAATACTATCTATAAATCAGTGTGACTAAGTGCTGAGTGAAGATTTAAATCCATCATTGTTTTTAAATTTGCCATGCAAGCAGGGGGACCTAAAGTTTGATTCTTCTTATCGGAGATATCTCAAACTAGGTAGTTACTATTCTAACGCCAAATACTTAGCATTAGGAGTGTTAGACACTAGTCTCTCTGTTGAAATGTAAAACTGTGTCACATCAAAGAACCCTGAATACAATGACAGACTTGTAACTTTTGTGGCACTTTAAAATTAATTAAAACAGTTTGTTTGAATTATGTAAACATGGACATCAACATACCTCCTTGGTTCAAAAATTCATCTTTACTAATAATACCATCTTTATTTTTGTCATGCTCAGCCATGGTTTTTGCCATTTCTACCTCATGCATGTGTTTAAAATCATAAGGGTAGACGAAGGCAACATGTTCTTTGTTGTCCAGTTGACCATCTTTATCTACATCAGCAGCATCAAATTTGAGCTTGTCTTCATCAATCATCTGTAGAAGTGTAAGTTAAGACATATGCTGAAATCTTAGGACATCTAAAACAAATTATCTGTCATCTGTAGAAATGTAAGTAAAACAAATTATCTGTCATCTGTAGAAGTATATGGATATGGTTTTTATCTTTATGTTTTTATATCAAATCCAACATGGTCGGGTTTTAACTTTATGTTTTTATTTCCAATCCAACATGGGTAGGGTTTTCATTTTCATTTTAGGTTTTACTGCACTACACAACTAGTCCATTTACTGCTATTATCCTTTGAATGTATGTATACACCAATGTCCAATTAAAAATTCAAGAATGTGGGACTGCTTTTTGGACCTCTGATAAAAATTTAAAAAGTGATAATAATTTTTTTCTCAGCTAAATTCCCTTTACATTCATATATGCCTACCAGTATGTTAAATTTAAGTTTTTATGAGGAATTTCTTTTTCTTTGTAAACCATGGGTACATGTAGGTGGGTATTATTTTTCTTTTATCAAACTGCAATAAAAACAACCCACATGCCAAATTTGTGAATGTCTGAGAACCTTGCTGAAGGTACTAAAATACATGACCTCATTTTCTTTTCTTTTTATCAAACATAAACCTCTTTATAAAGGTCTACTGTCTATAATGGCTACTTTTGCCCGTTTCCTTGAATGACTTTTATAAGTTTACACAAGTTTGACTGTATAAATAAAATAGTTAAATCGAGTGTTTATGAAATCTTCTTTGAATCTAATGAGACTGTTTACTTTCAAATAATAAATCCTTTTAATAACAATTTGATTGGGTAGGAAATTAAAAGAAATACAAATCAAACACAGAAAGAACTACCACCATCACAGAAGGAGATCTGGACCATTCAACAGTTTCTAAATATTTGTCATAAGCAATGAAAGCAAAACATCTTTAATAGATAAAAACTTCCAAACCAATCACCATGAACACCAAGGTATCATTTATCATCAGAAGGTATGCCATGCATTCAAAACAACTAAGGACTCGGAGAAATAAGATAAAGATAACTTTAATAACACCTCAAGGATGACTGGGCTTTGTAAGATTGGACATTTACAGTAATAAGACTTTGACTCTGAGTCAGTAATAAGACTTAGACTCTGAGTGACAAGATTTTGGAACTTCGGATGGTCATTCTTTTTGTTTCAGGCTTAGTACACATATCAATATCCTAATTACCTTTATGGTATGCTCTGTTCTATTGCATCAGACCAGTCTGTTACGGTTTGTGGGCTCAAAATGATTAATAACTGAAACAATTTTGCTCACCATGATGGTTTTATGGTTAATTTATTTAATGTTATTTGAGTCTAGTTGGAATGGTTGTAATCAAGTGACTGTTCCTGTTTCAAAGAAAATAGACATTTTCTTTTTTACATTGTACCATAAAAATATATATAAAATACAGATGTACCTGTCTTGAGACACCACCCTTTCTGTCACTGAAATGTGGTCTCTCAATACAGGTGGTCTCCCATTAACAGAGTTATTTAACTGAATGGTTTTCAAATTCTGGTCTCATAAGACAGGTGGTCTTTCATGACAGTGGTCTCTCAGGACAGGATCCACTGTACAAAGAAAGACTCTCTCCACACAAGGGCTAAGATTTCACATAAAAAATTGACATTCTTTGTATAAAACTGTGTTGATAAACTGAAATATAGCTATAAAATTTCATTATTATAATGTACCAGAAGTCAGGTTCTACAAAAATTTAAATGCAGAAAAGGGAGGAACACATTACCACGACACTAAAAAAAAAAGAATAACTTGACATCACCTGTTCTTTTTTGGTCAATGTTACCGCAAAATTAGAAGTATAAAAAATATATATCCTTTACCATGATGATGTTTAGGAAAGGAAAAAAGAAATAAAAGCAAACACACATGTATTGGTAAAGTGAAATTTAAATATTTTCACTACATACATGTAATGAGGATAATAAAAAACCCACACCAATTAATCAACTATACTTTCCTTTTTATGTGAAGAAACTTTATTCTTTTAATGAAAAATTAAATGACAAATTAAAGAAAACTTACAATGTGGCTACATGTTACAGAATATTTATTACATTGTAAAAACATACAATAAACAGACAGTAGACAACATGTATAATGGAAGCATCAGGAAATATCTTATTGTTATACTGTTAATGTGGAAATATTTGTGTGAGGGGGACCGTTTGTGGTGGTCAGGCGGAAGAGTGTTTGACTCATATGCAGAAGGATACAGTTTAATTCCTGATACTAAATCATACCTGCACAAAGGTTGACCAGAATATTTCATCATCAATGCAGTATCCATAGGTTTTTAGTTTGTTACCAAAATGATTACCACATGAAGGTGACGACAAAATACATTTGACATTTATTACTGCAGGTATGCAAACTTTAGATAACTGAAAACGTCTTAATGCATGTTCCAAAGGCACAAGCCTACTAGGGAGTCCAGGGTCATGTTCATGACAGTGGTTTCTCGGAAAATGTTGAAAATTAGGTGCTCATTGACACATTTTCCTGACTTAAATTAGTGTATATGCAATTTCTAACCCATGAAAAAAGTGACCCAGATGCTTTTTTTTTTAAAAATCAGAGAATTGAATAGGAAATTGGAGGCATGGATTTTAACACAAAAAACGGAGAAACTCTATCCAAAATGGAGAGGTTGGCATCCCTATGAGTTAAAAGGTAATTGGGAGTTACACATTTTTTAAAATTTTACCAAGAGAAAACATTGGACTGAAAACCTTTCTTGATAAAGACTACCATATATTTTTGTTGGTTTTTCTGGGGTGATAATTTCATATTTTTCTTACTGGAACTTATGAAAGGATATTAAATTTTGTGCATTGCCATTTCCAGAAAAGTGCAACAGGGGTTGTCTACCCTGTATTTTGTTTCTATTTACCTCATTTATAGCTTTATTGCCATGGGGATTATGCAAAATGATGGGTACTCTTATACTCTTGTACTGCCTTAGTCAATGTTCGTCATAAGGTAATTTTATTGCATTTCATGAAGATTTTAATTTCATGGTATTTCATTTGACCTTCAATTTTATAAAGGGAAATTAAATCCCCATGAATAAAAGCAACATATAGTATTCTAATATAGGCAATGGAAAAGGCTTTTTTTCACTTGTTACTTGCCCTTGAATAGAGCAAAATACACATATTAACATATACATGTATATCCTATACTCATGGACATACATGTAGCACTTACAGTAGTTGCTTCAATAAAAACTACAATTTCCACTTGGATTAAATTAGAAGATGCAGAAAAATTATAAACTTTTAAATAAGGAATTTTAATTTTGACTTTATCTGGAAATGGAGGAAAGAGTTCCTGAAAGAATTAAGTTCATAAAACTTATATCCTATACATCATGTGGAAAAATGTATTGGAATTTTTTCAGCAACTGTAAATTAAAATAAATTTTGTCTTGATGGCTTGTTTGTACATAAAAAGATGTAGTCTGTTTTATTGCTTGTAAAATGTGTTGTAAAAAGTGAAATAAAACCACAAATGATAGCCTACATACCTTGGTGAAATCATCTAAATCCTCCGCATCTCTTTCATGAAAGTCACTCATATCTTCAGGGTTGTAGCCATATTGTTTGCTAATGTATTCTTTCCATGTTATTTTTCCATCACTATTTTCGTCATTTTCCTGAAATTGTTCTTCAGCATCCTCTGCATCTAATTTTCTAGAAAGATATGTATGGTATAGAATATTAAACTAAAGCATATACATGTACAGGAAAAATATCAAGAAATATGGAGGAATATAAGTTCATCTTGGCCGATGGTTGTTGGAATTAGGTGTAGGCGTCATCAGAACTTCTCCAGTTTTATTTTTCAAATTATAAAGTTAGAAACTGATGAGGATGGATCTGGCGGGATAGGTGTAGTATACCTGATCCACATAGATCACATCAGGTGAGGGTAGGTGCAGTATACCTGACCCACATAGATCACATCAGGCTAGTGTAGGTGTAGTATATCAGACCCACATAGATCACATCAGGCTAGTGTAGGTGTAGTATACCTGATCCACATAGATCACATTAGGTGAGGGTAGGTGCAGTATACCTGACCCACATAGATCACATCAGGCTAGTGTAGGTGTAGTATACCTGACCCACATAGATCACATCAGGCTGGGGTAGGTGCTGTATATCTGTCACACAGATCAAATTAGGCTAGAGTAGATACAGCTGAAGAATATACCAAAGTTATTTTAATTGTTGTTTGACATCCCGGCATGATATATTAGGCTAGGGTAGGTGCAGTACATCTTACCCACATAGATCACATCAGGCAAGGGTAGGTGCAGTATACCTGACCCACATAGATCACATCAGGCTAGTGTAGGTGTAGTATACCTGACCCACATAGATCACATTAGGTGAGGGTAGGTGTAGTATACCTGACCCACAAAGATCACATCAGGCTAGTGTAGGTGTAGTATACCTGACCCACATAGATCACATTAGGTGAGGGTAGGTGTAGTATACCTGACCCACAAAGATCACATCAGGCTAGTGTAGGTGCAGTACATCTGACCCACATACATGTAGATCACATCAGGCTAGGGTAGGTGCAGTACATCTGACCCACATACATGTAGATCACATCAGCCTAGGGTATGTGTAGTACAGTCAAACCCCATTATCTCGAAGTCGTTGGAATCAAGCAAAAAGTTCAAGATAAATGGGTCCTCGAGTTAAAAGGTCTGTCACTAAACACAATCCTGATTCCTCTCATGAGCATCTCGGTAGTTGCCAGAATACTTGTAGGCATATATGTATATCATTTGTCTTTTATCGTCAGTATATGTGCAAGCTGACAGCTACAAAAACCATGTGTTTTGTAAAACAATATTGAAAGCAAATAAAAATGAATGAATTATATTTGAGTATTTATTTTTTAATACGCAAATGTATTGGCAAATAAATATCACTCATATTTTAACAGGAACATCCCATGCTGCTTTCTAGATCACGGAAGTGACACTATCATTATACAATTAAGAAAGGAATTCAAAGTCTAATAACGAATTATAGAAAGTAACAGTAACTATATAAATTTAAGATCAGAGAGCAAAATAATGGAATTTTTTGTGAAGATTTTTATTTCTTGTATGTAGTAAAAAAAACGATATGGAAAAACATATTTGTTCAGCACTAGTCATATAATCACAATGATTTAATGACGATGTACAAAAAATTAACTTCCAGATAACTGGTCAATTTCACATTGAAACTAAACATCGGGACCATGTTTTAACATCAACAGTAGCGGTTTTTCGACTTTTCCGATCTTGAGTTATCACGTCTTCTATAAGATATAGAAGGTAAATTGCCAAGACCAGCGTTTGATCTCGAGATAACCGGGTAAATCGAGATTACCTATCTCAACATAACAAGTTTTGACTGTATATCTGCACACATAGATCACATCAACCTAGGGTAGGTGTGGAATATCTGCCACACATAGATCACATCAACCTTGGGTAGGTGTGGTATATCTGCCACACATATCACATCAGGCTAGCGTAGGTGCAGTATATCTGCCACACATAGATCACATCAGCCTAGGGTAGGTGTGGTATATTTGCCACACATAGATCACATCAGCCTAGGGTAGGTGTGGTATATCACCAACACATAGATCACATCAGGCTGGGGTAGGTGTGGTATATCTGCCACACATAGATCACATCAGGCTGGGGTAGGTGTGGTATATTTGCCACACATAGATCACATCAGCCTAGGGTAGGTGTGGTATATCACCAACACATAGATCACATCAGGCTGGGGTAGGTGTGGTATATCTGCCACACATAGATCACATCAGGCTGGGGTAGGTGTGGTATATTTGCCACACATAGATCACATCAGCCTAGGGTAGGTGTGGTATATTTGCCACACATAGATCACATCAGGCTGGGGTAGGTGTGGTATATCACCAACACATAGATCACATCAGGCTGGGGTAGGTGTGGTATATCACCAACACATAGATCACATCAGCCTAGGGTAAGTGTGGTATATTTGCCACACATAGATCACATCAGGCTGGGGTAGGTGTGGTATATCACCAACACATAGATCACATCAGGCTGGGGTAGGTGTGGTATATCTGCCACACATAGATCACATCAGGCTTGGGTAGGTGCAGTATATCTGCCACACATAGATCACATCAGGCTGGGGTAGGTGCTGTATATCTGTCACACAGATCAAATTAGGCTAGAGTAGATACAGTTGAAGAATATACCAAAGTTATTTTAATTGTTGTTTGACATCCCGGCATGATATTTTCACTACACAGACATCACCAGGTGAAGTGCTACAAATATTGTTCTGTGCTATGGAGGGTTTTAACATGCCATGCCTATTATGATTTTGGTTTTAAATGTAAATCTAAATAGAAATATTTAACTTCTTATACCCAGCACTTCACGGAGGAACAGTCACTTTTTTGAAGTCTTATGTTTGACATGATATACCAGGGCCTGGCACCATAAAACTTACCTGATCATATTTCAGGATTAGCCGAAGTTGAGTAAAATTTTTAGACCTGAGTAATTCTTAAGTTTTATGGTGCCATTACAAGGAATTGAATCCTGTGTCTTCCACCTGTTATAAGCAAATGCTCTGCAAGTAGGGCACCAAGAGTGGTTGGATTATTTGAAGGATAGTGCAATATCCAAAGGATCACTAAGTTCACTCTCCCCTACCAAAAAATATTGTCCCTCTAATTGAAAGGTGCTTACTGGAAAGAAGAAATTATCCATTTGGTCAATTCATCATTTGAAACAAATCCATCTTTGTCAGTATCAATATCCTTTACAAGAAGTTTAAGCCTTCGCTTTGCTTCTTCTGGCTCTAAGTCATCAAATTCTTTTTCCAACTGTCTGTTTCCTATAAAAACAATCATAATATTAGATAGTTTTAAATGAACATATAGATTTTAAATGCAAGATAAAGATGATACACTTAGACAAAGGTCAAGTTTAGTATCAATTGTTAGTTCTGTTGCTGGTGATACACTATGAGAAAGATCACCTTTAGTACATGTATCAGTTGTTATTTCTGTTGTTGTTTTACACCACTTAACAATTTTTTAGTCATATGATACTAGTTTTTATGGTGGATGAGAGAGCCTGGTCACAATGTAGTCTTTTTTTAAAATTCTGAATAGTGTATGCCACACTCAGCAATTTTTCAGTTATATAGTGGCGACCATGTTTTTAATGGTGGAGGAAAGAAAGATAAACCAAGGAACAGACTACCAGCCTTCCCCAAGTAAATTGGCAAACATTCTCACAAAAATCAGCTTAGTTTCAGCACAGCTCAAACCTGCAATGACCAGAATGGCAGAAGTGGGAGACTTCATGGTTCAAAGTGCTATGACAATGTACTCAGGATAAGACCCTTGGCTTCAAGCAAGTAAATTGGCAACCTTCCCCACTAAGTCAGTTAAGGTTCAACTGTGACTTGAACATGTGCTGAAGAGATGCTCCAATCAGTATACATGTACATGGAAACCTTGGAACATTTGTACAGGACGTCATAATAAAGAGACTGACCTGTAGGTTTCTCATCTGTACTGGCCCCATTGTCCAGTAAAAGGAATAAAGAGTATATAATTGGTACACATATGTAAATCTTATAAAATAATCTACCGGTATTTCAATTCTAATACAAACTGAAAATATCTTGTCCTGTCCTGTCCTCAAGTGTTATACTATATAGTTGGTTATTCTATAACTAAATATATCCTAAAATTATTTCTTTTGAGTTATTGGTGGACCAGTAGAAGTTTGCTTGGGCTAGTAGATTTTTATGCTATTGGCCCTGTGATCCACATGTGGAAAAAAAAAAAGTTAAATTCAAGCAATGTGATGTGTCTTTTTTTACATACCAAGTATTGCCTCATGGTCAAAATGGGGGTCATGTTCCCCATCATGATAATGCTCATGTTTGATTGGGTTGTGTTTGCCAGACCCATGCTCTACATCTTCTTTAACTCCTGCTGTCAGATTTACAGTCACAAAAGCAAGAATAAGTAGTGAATATGCTGCCTTCATAGTTACTGTAAACGATAAAGAAAAGTCTATTACAATTATGATAGTCTAACTGATATAAAATACTTACAACCTGTCCTCATTCTAAAAAATGGAATTACTATGTAAGTCCTCACAAGTGAGATTTCTGGAAATGTTTCAATATACAGTGTAATAATTACAAGGCCACCCAAAAGAACAGGCAAAAAATAGCTGTTATGCATGTACACAGTTTGCCTCTATAAAGAGGTTTATTTATTATAAAAAGTTAAGAAAGATAATAATTCATAGGCAGGTGCCCTTTATACAGAAGTGGCCTTAAATGTCCCAACACTATTGTAAACATAATGTTGTAATGCTGTCCTCAATGACTTAGATCTTTCCTGACAGTTGCGATATACCATGACATGACATTTATTATAGTGTCTGGACAATGCTAAGATAAAGGCGGGACAATACTATGACTTGAAATAAATCGTGGATGTCAGGGTGCTCTTGGCAGAATTTTAGAACATGTTAAAAAACCTGGCAAAGACAAAACACCACACAGGACGCTGCCAAGATATGATAGAACACCACTAAGATAACGCTAGGAAACAGGTGATGCGAATCATCCCAATTCCATAAAAAGCTGATATCTTGGCTGTGTCTTGCACAGATGTCTTGTATGTGACATGACCTTATATCACAAGACATAACCAGACTGTCCTGTCTATGACATGGCAACGTCGGTGACACCCCCTGCAAACCGTGATATGTCAGGGTCATCTCACCAACCTTTTCAAGACTTTGGTTTATTTGCATATTTGTAGGTGAGAACTGAATAAGATAGCGCCAAGACAAATAAATCATGAACGTCTTGAGGATCTTGGCCGTGTCTTGCACATGATTCGAGTATGCAAGACATGGCCTTAAGTCATATTTTCATTGGTTGAACATGACAAACCACAACACATGTGATCCTGGAGTGGTTTTTGTTGAATCGCCCACACAACATTTCAGAAAACGGGAGCAATGAGAAATCAGTTTTTAATTAAATTGGCCAAAATCCATTGACTGTTTCTGGAGAAGAAGTTGAATGTGTTGCAAACCTTGCAATAGTGCAACAGTTTCCCTTTTAAACTAAATAAATGAGGAAACATCATCCAATCATGAAGCTGAATATAAACATTGTTTCACCTAACAAGAGGGAGAAAATAATAGACACAGGTATATATACCTTGCACATGTATCACACAAAATAAATGAAAATGACAAAAGTCCTAAAAGACTGTCAGATGAGACTACATATTGAATGTCAAAGGTCATTCACATGAGATTATTGTAAGTCAATGGTCATTTAGACGAGACTTGATAATCACAGGTCTTTCATATAAGACATGAAACTAAATTCCTCGGCCATACATGTTTTACACATTTAAGAATCCTAACTGCACTAACATAATATCACATCATAAATCTTACATCAGACCACATCACTTTTTACTGTCTTCTCTGTGTAGAGGGAAATGCCAATCCAAGATTTTTAACATCAAATATATGTAAACAAACATAAACAGTCCATAGTTTTGTAAATAATGCATTACAATAAACTAGATATTTGAAGGCATTTTAACTGATGATGAAATCAATGTGTACATCTCTCAAGAGCAGGTGTGATGTGATTGATAACAGTGAAATCAGCCTTAAGTAATACATGTAGTGTAGAATAATCAATCTCATTGTTGTCAATCACTACATTGATTATTGTGCATTGTGTACGTGGTCATATCTACTTTTACTCCATTTTCATCACTGAATGGTTAGAGAGATACCTAAGATTACATAAATGATAGTTATAATGGTGGTCTAAGTTTTCCTAGCCACAGAATACATATCTACATACAAGTATATACAACACCATCTGACTTTTACTTCTCATGCCAAGCGCTTGTAAGAGAAAATGTCACTACCTTTTTTAAAGTCGACGGTATGACCTTGTACTGAGAATCGAACCCAGGACCTTTGTCTTGCTAGTTGAACGACCTACCAATAGACCACTGCAACAAGGTAAAAACATAACAAGAAGTGCTCCAGAAACACTATGCTTCCCAAAGAAAAGTCACTCATGAAGATTTTAAAATCTCATAACTGGCACATATTTAAGAAATTCAACAGCAAAATAATATGCAATTCCATTGATATAAAGCAACACACAAAACTCAAGGTTAAAATTCAAAGTAAAAAATAGACCAAAACCAATACAGCCTACCCAATTCTCGATCTCAGAGCCAATTAAGAGAAAAAAAAATTACAAGAAATATCAACATGATTCTACAATGAGTATATAAAATACAAGTATTACATTGTATATAATATGGAATAAAATCAAATCACTAATCTTGTCATCCTTATAAATATCTGTATCGCCATTATTGAAAAAACAAAACAAAAACATATGTTGTATTTGCAACGTGTATTGATCAACAGGTGTGACCAATTTATTCAGGTAAATTTATCAAATCAAAGAACTTCAGCAGTTTTATATTGACTGTATAGGTTTTATGTAATTTGCTAGCATTTACTTTTCAGTCACATGAAGATATTCATTTTTTAATAGATATTGACTTGAGAAAGAAAGTTATGTATCCATGGAAAAGATCAATGGACATCAAACAGCTTGCAAACTTTTCCACATACAGGACAATGTAGATGTAATCTACAGTAAGTTCAGAAGCAAGCTAATCTCCTTACCAACTTATGAAAGATGACTTACTCACACCCATGTAGATGTACATGTAATATACATGTAGTAAGTTTAGCTTAAATCTTGACCAACTTACGAGAAATGACTTACTCGCATACATCTTTGTACATGTAAATGTACATGTAATATATAGTAAGTTCAGAAGCAAGCTAAGCTTAAATCCTGACCAACTTATGAAATGACTTACAGTACTCACATACAATACATGCAGATGTAATTAAGTTCAGAAGCAAGCTAAACTTAAATCCTTATCGACTTATGAAGTATGACTTACTCACATACATGTATATGTAATCTAGTAAGTTCAGAAGCAAGCTAAGCTTAAATCCTTACCGACTTACGAATGATATCTTACTCACATATATGTAGATGTAATCTAGTAAGTTTAGAAGCAAGCTAAGCTTAAATCCTTAACGACTTATGAAGTATGTCTTACTCACTTATACATGTATATGTGATCTAGTAAGTTCAGAAGCAAGCTAAGCTTAAATCCTTACCGGCTTATGAAAGATGACTTGCTCACATACAAGTAGATGTAAACAGTATACTGTTTTTCAACATTATCGTTTCAAAAACTGCTATGAAAAAAAATGATTTTGATGAACTTCAACATGTATACATGGCTGAAATGACATGTACGCATGCACACACCCATACACCTATTATTTATTCATTACTGCTTATAATTTCAAACAAATGTCATACATGTATAATATAAAAACAATTTTTCTTAAATATTAACACATCTATTCACACACACATACAATATTTGTATACTTTCCTCAAATTTACATCAAATTTTGTATATTTTGTATATTTAGGTCAATGATATATACATGTACACAGTATCAGTAATCAGATGAGTTTGATTATGGTTAGCATTCAACAAACGCATGAGTTATGAAACTTTAAATTTTTATAAATGGTTTTGCTCTCTGGGCATAGTGTTTTTCAAAGCGTTTTTCTTTTTGTAATATATGCAAATTAAGGCAGATAGTGTGACGAACAATAACACTGAAACAATTATCTCTGTTTTCTTGCTGTAGGAGAGAGTAATGACTGTCACTCAACCGTCAAATTTAGTTACATTTTGATACCATGGATAAACATATGCCAAAAGCAAACTTCTATGATGAATTATTGAAATATACAAGTTATCACTTTCCTTTTGATCTAAAATATTTCAGGAAAAAGACATGGTTGCCATTAGGCATTACTTTTAATTAATATTTGTTTACTTTGTGCAGATCAATATAATTTTAAAAATTCATATACATGTATACCAGTAAGTTATACAATACCTATGATGGGAATTCATGATCATCATTTCATTTCATATTATGTCAAATTATTTTGTTGTACTACAACAATAAAAACACAAAAGATACAAATCCCCTTGCAACTACCACTCCAAGGGACTCTGTGACTGAGTGGTTATTGAACATCGCGCTTTGAACCATGAAGTCTCTAACTTCTGGTCAGCACAGTACAGGTCCAAGTCCCCGCTGGAATCTAAGCTGATTTTTGTGAGAAAGTTTGCCAGTTTACTTGCAGAAGACCGGTGGTCTCTTCCCGGGTACATTGTAACCAGGTTCTATCCTCCACTATTAAGAACTGGCCGTCACCATATAACTGAAAAATTGTTGAGTGTGGCGTAAAAAAATATTAAAAAGACCTAACACTCCAAAAATAAGAAGGCAAGTGGCACTACATTCTGTAAAATAAATGCAAACTACTGTACTGTCTGTAGTATAATTATCTTCCCTAGTCTACATGTAAGTCCCTTTCGCAACCTACATGTATCTTATCATTCTAGTATAGGAGAAATCTTCTGTTGCACTGATGATAATTGTCTTCCTTTAGCATTTTCTTTTGATGGATTTGAATCAGTTCTAACAATACCACTGCTTTATACAGCCATAGTGAGAAGTTTTAAGTTGATCCTCTTAAGCTTTTTTTATCTCAGTTTTAGCAGACTTGTTAGATAAAGGGAAATCAAATATGATTTGAATGATCAGTCTTTGCTAAATAGCAGATCATCCCCATCGAAGTTCTTGCCCCTGGATGATATACTGTATCACAGAACATATACCACCCCCCCCACCCCCCCGTGTATGTTTCACTATATAGCAGATCATCCCTCATTCTGACAATAGCAGATCTTCTCCTCATACCATTGTGATCTAGAACTTATACAAAATTTAACCAAAATGTATGTACATGTACAAGAGGAAACTGACTTTGTTAGATAAGTACATGTATAATATGCAACCAGAAAACATTTCCAGCAATCTGGGAATGGTTTTCTGGAATGCCAAACAAAGGGGGATGATCTCTTATAGAGTAGATCTTCTCCAAGGGATGACTTGCTATGGCAAGGGGATGATCTACTATAATGTATATAGTGAAGCATCCCCAGGGGGATGATCTACTACAATGTATATAGTGAAGCATCCCCAGGGGATGATCTACTACAATGTATATAGTGAAGCATCCCCATGGGACGATCTACTACAATGTACAATGTATATATCTACTGAAGTCATCCCCAGGGGATGATCTACTACAATGTATATAGTGAAGCATCCCCATGGGATGATCTACTACAATGTATATAGTGAAGCATTCCCATGGGATGATCTACTACAATGTATATAGTGAAGCATTCCCATGGGATGATCTACTACAATGTATATAGTGAAGCATCCCCAGGGGGATGATCTACTACAATGTATATAGTGAAGCATCCCCAGGGGATGATCTACTACAATGTATATAGTGAAGCATCCCCATGGGATGATCTACTACAATGTATATAGTGAAGCATCCCCAGGGGATGATCTACTATATTAGTACGTGTATATAGTAAAACATCTGGGGGCAGAGCTGCTACATCTTCAATGGCTGGATCAACAGGATACAATAAAAAACAATATTGCAGATTATCCTTCGGGAATGTTTTACAAAATAATAGGTCATTTGGAGAATCTGCTAGGGGGGTCTACTATATAACTTCCTGCTAACCCCCACCCCATACACACACTCTGTGAACAGCCTGCAAAGCAGATGATTCCAGATTTGAATCTAAGTCAGATCAACTGTGATAAATTTGTACTCTGAATTTGAAGTGAAAGTCAAGGGTTTAATGATGGGGGTTTGACATATAGTCATTCCACGCCTTGGCATAGCACCACACAGAGATCAAAATCAGTTTAATCTATGGCATCTGACATATAAATGATGATACTGACATGATAGGGCTAACAGAGACAAAATAACCTAACAGAAGTTTGAAACTCCTTTTAAGAGAACAAAGTATTCTTACTGTTATGGATTTTAAGGGCTTGTATGAGCAAACACATAACACACAATTGTAAAGTCACACCTTTAAGCAGGTGCATTGGAAACTTATAGGTTGGGACGATGAAAAGGAAGGGGTTTGGAGGGAGTCAAGTGTATACCATCTGGATAACAAAAAAAATTGTAATTTTAAACTACAATATCTGCCATTTTATGCATCTACAATTGAATGATAAGCAATAATATCACTGATACAATTATCACATTTCTTTGAATTTTTTAGCCAATTATTGTAATAAATGAAAAATGATATTTTGAATTTTAAATACAATTAATATAAACATGTACATCAACATGCATAAATGAAAAATTACATCATCATAATAAAGTTAAACACAGCTTGGGAGACCCAAAATGATGTCATGGTCTTTACATTCAGAATGCAGAAAATGAATAACTGAACAAATTTGGTATTAAAAAGATATAATGCTTGTTTTATCTAAAATATGCTTTTTCATCAAGTAATTGGTTCAGTGCAATATTTTATCTCCTTCTGAAATTAAATGATAATTGTAATCCTGGCTTGATATACATGTATCAAATCTATATCACCAGTGTAATGTTCTGGTTGACTATGATCACAATAGTCTACTCTCCCCAGATCTGTTACACTGTTTACAACATAGCCATTACTCTAACATGTCTAAAGATTAGTGTATTATTTAGTGATAACACTATATTTTGTAATAAACAGGTAAAATATAGCACAAATATTAATTTCCCATACTTCATTTATAGACTTGATATCAATTGTGTGTTTAAATATGCCAGAAAGAAATTGTATTTTGGATCATCATGCATCCTACACCGGACTCAAAAAATGCAAGACAAATATTTATTTAAACTTACAGTTGGTGCAAATTTTACAACAAAACAACACAAGCTCTAGAGATCTTTTAACAGACATAGATAAAGCAACATAACATAAACAATTAGTAGCACAGCAGGTTAGTAAAATGCTTGCGACACAAAATGACATAAAATGCACTAATTTGTACATGTACCGTACAATGTTAAACATACACAAACACATATTGATAATAAAACAGGTCTTATTAGAAAGCAGTTAAAATTTCACCATAAAAGCACTAAAATGAGCTTACAATTATTATTTTAAAGCAAACACATGTATACAAAAAAAGAAAGAACAGACCGGAGCTATGGCTAGACCACAAAACGCAATTAACATGCATAAGATGCAGTTACAGTAAATACACAATGTACATGTAGATGAAAATAATTAATGAATTATTTTATAATGCATATATTCCATAAATCTCTAGAGTACTCTAACATACTCTAATTAGTAGGACCCCACTACCAACAGGACAGATAGTGTTAACATTTTTGGTCCGAGACTCTTTTCTACCGTGTACATCGTACAATGCAACTGGTTGTAGCCTACAATACAAATGAATAGATTGCAAAGGTTTAGATCAGTTGTCCGCGTGTTCACTAGAATTAAACATTTTGACTTCTTGGCGAAATGTGCAATTCCACTTGTACATATAAAACTTATCACTTCACTTGACTTAAATGTACAATGTACACACAATGCATTATAGAAGCAGACCCAAGTGTTTACAATGTATAAAATTTAGCTACAAATACCTCTTTGTGTATCGAATGTTTGTCGGCTTCCCTTGAAATGTTACAGTGATTAATAGATTGCAGACATTTAAATCAATTCGAATTATACACGTGTTGACTAGAATGATTTAGTTTCTTGTTCAAAGGTGTAATACATACGTGGCTCTATGTGATTAGGGCTCGTGGGACCAAAGATCGTGTTAAACCTCGCGTCAGCTGTTTACCTAAGATTAATCCGGAAGTTGGAGACGTCAAATAGCTTGGATGCCTAACCTCATTTCGATTATTGTATCCGGGGAACCAGTTTTAAGAACGGAATCCCCCGTCGGGAGCCCCTGCTAGGCTGTTTACTTCTACATATCATCACATGCATTTGGCAACAAGTGAAAGTTTTATATAATAATATCACTGATAATAAAACAACACCATCGCCTTCATCATCAATATTACGATTAATAATTAAATGACACCCACTGAATCCGCCACTGACATTATCAGCGATATTTAAAGCTATTAGCTTTATACATCGCTGACATTATCAATTGTATGTAGGCCTATAATCATGGTAAAAAAGTTTATGTGTCGCTAATCCTGCTATCCTTAACTGCGTATTGCATCATTCTATCTATAATATGATTACAGTTCACTCAATATTGAGGCCAGCGAGATATAAAGGCTTTATATATCCAGGGGCTAATAGACCCTTGTGGGAAAGGGTCCTGTACCCTTTCAATTGGGAATTTAATTTCACAATTCAGTAAACAAAATTAGTATTGTTTATGGTAATTTTACTAATAAAATTGAAAGTATATATACAAAACTTGTTATTCATTTATTTCTTTATTAAACCAGCGACATATAAAGCTAATTATTAGCTTTATATATCGCTGATTAAACTGAAAACATAGATTTCATTGGATGACATTAATTATGATTTCAGCAGTTTTGCTATCTACTTATCAAAATGTATGCACATGTCATACATAAATGAGGAATTTTTGCTCAAAATTAGGGAAAATATAGCCGATTTTGCATTGGGAGTGGGTCCATTTACCAGACCCATATTAATCTGTGAAACATGATAATTTTGGAATATACCAGGAATTATGGCCAAAAACAGATTTAAGCTAAATGTGGTTACACCCTATATATAGGGGTAGCTGTAATTTTCATTACCACTTTTCTACTACTTTATTCTCTATTCTGTATCATTTTCAGTGTATTTTACGATTCTCTGTAACTTCTTTTAAAGTATCGGTATATTGACGAAGGATATGGTTTATATCGTCGGGGTCAGTTGTAACATCTGTTACATCAGCGATATATAAAGCTAATAGCTTTATATATCGCTGGTTACATTTACACCCCCATGCACCCTACCGTTGTTAAACCATTTCAGTGTACACTACGTGTGTTTATATAATTTGATAATACAAAAAATAACACACAGAATTTATTAATACATATACGCCTCAAAAACAACTTTTACGTTATTTATGCCTTCATCTAAAATTTGGCTCCTTCGTACTTAACACTAATGGGTCTCTGTGGTCCAGTGGTTAGACTGAGTATTACGCTTTATATCTTAAAGTATCTCGCCAGTATAGAAAAATCTACTCTGCGCGGTTTCGAGACCCATAGGCTTACTTTGAGAGAAAGTTTGTCAGTCCAGTGGTTTGTATCAGTGTTCTCCCCTTCACCTCACTCAAAACAGTTCACTGTGACCGAGATTGAGACCGAGTATGGCGTAAAACAACACTCAATCAACACTAAATAAATATAAATATATGCCTGCATATATAGATAAATAAATATTAAATATACAATACTGAGTAAAAAATGAATAAACTGATAAAAAAATCTGTCCCCATCTCCGCTTATCTTGTTCTTTCATAAAGTCATACGCCCCTGGTTCTGTGCATTAATACAAGTGCATGATGGTGGGTTCAGGCGTAAAACGTTTAATTGTTCTTCAAAAAGTGGAAAGTCAATATCTAATTTCCAAAACTTACGCTTCGCTTGATGAAGATTATTTAGATTTTAAGAATGCGCCCACTGTAAGTGTAACCAGCGATATATAAAGCTAATATAAGCTTTATATATCGCTGGTGTAACTTAAAATTTCTAGATCCGTCTCCGGTTTAATATACCTTCTTAGCAATTTAAAAAGCCTGTACCTGCTAGGTTTTTTGTTCTGCTGTCCTTATTTGTAAATATTTTATTCATATAACGAAAAGGGGCAATATGGGGTATCTTAGCCTGCCTGAATAGGCGTTTTCTTTAGGCCCCCAGTACGCCTGTCCATCAGAAACCCGTCTACATATTTATATAGCAGAGACAATGTGTTATATTATATGCTTCCAATTTAATGATTAAAATATAGTTTCAAAATTTTGTTATTTCAAATTTGGCGAAAATGTTATAAAGAAGATATAGAACAATGAAAATAAAATAAATTTCACAAAGAAATCAAAGAGAGTAATAAAGCTCTTATCTCTTCTACAGAATAGCATGTATGCACTTGCCAAGATAAAGTGTCTAGAGGAGTTCCGAAAAAACATGCGGCCATTTCCATCTAATCATAACACAACACAAACTCCCCAGTGAAAGGCGGCTAAAATACCACTCTTCTGGATAATATATTTTCGAAGCATAAAAGATAGATATAACTGTGGATAATGATAATTGGTAAGTGGATATTTATTGTTTTCTTTAATAAGTTTTAAAATTTTGCTAATTTTGTCAAAACACACGAAAACGGGGGATCGGGAGCAAGAGTCATTGGTGACCTGTCTCTTCAAAATGTCAAAATTTCGAAAAGTGTTAGCCTATCTAATTTCACTATCAATGATTTCGGGTACTTCACAGTCGAGTCGTGTATTTACGGAAGTTTGACGGTATTAATATGGAATATAGATCAGTAGATGGTCGTGCATGCATCGTGTGGAAATTTTTAACAAGAAGTACTCTGGTAAAGTCTCTGTCTGTCAGTTCATGTATTCGGTCGCCCTGTTAGCACTGTGTTGTACACAGCTTAATTATAACTAACACAGAAAGCATTACTCCAGTCTCTCCTCTTGTTCCACAACATCATTCCTCTGATGCTACTCTGCTCCCTGAGATACACGTGATATGGAACAAACAGCTCTTTTTAAATGTAGATCCATGTATCATTTCATAATTCATGACTTGAACATGAAGAATAGTACTAATATTAAGGAATTTAGGCCTAACTTTTCTGTTTTTATAATGTATAAAATCCTGTCTCAAATCAGAAGGACTTATGTCAGTTTGCAACTTATGTCAATAAGATGTCGCTAATTGAATGTAAATATTATATGAATTTTATTTACTTTTGTTGAACTTTAGTTAATACATGTATGTTTAAGCTCAAAATCTACCCCAACCCTGTTAAATTGACAATAATTTGTGGTAGAGTATTTTGTTCTTTTTAATCAAAGAGAACTTGATGTGAGAGTATCTCATATTCCAAACTTTCAGAAAAATATACACATATATATTGCACATGCATACCATTATATCAAAATAGTTTTATTTAATATTGTAATGTCGTGTTTTATGGTTTTCCTTTTTCAAATTTCTTATAGCATGTTACCAAGCTCTGTAAAGCTGTACATATTAAAAAAACAAAAACAAAATGATTTTATTAGCATCTACATGTAGTGATGTACTTACAATTATATGTACATCAAGCCAGAATTTTAAGGAATTCAATTTTTTTGGAAAAAAATCTTTACATCTGCATTTTAATGATGTGTACAATGTACATGTAAAATGTTTAATACAGTGTTCAGATAGGCTATACAATGTAACACAATGTGTATGTACATCACTACATGTACATAAACATTGAAATTCATTGTACATGTATATGTACCCCTGGAATAGACTACAGTTGTATGCGGACACTTTACTCATACTGGTACTACCCTGAAAACATGTACCGGTACATGTATCTAATAGGCCTAAGGAAAATTTCTTTTTATACATATGCCCTAAACATGTGAGATACAAGTATAGTTATTAGTCCCCCTCGGATTCCTACAGGGGAAACTAAAGGTTTGTGTGAAATCCATTCATCCAAACATTTCTGCATGTTCATGTATGTCTGTTCTGTGCTTCATCTAGGCCATTTACTGATTTAGTTCATCTTCCTAATTTCCTTTCTAGACTTTCAATATTCTGTAAACATGTGTGTTTATCTGTTGATATTCTGTAGTGTCACATGCACAAATTGTGAGCCAACCATCCTTTTCTTAGAGTTATTCCCCTTTTTTGAATTTCTTCATCTAAGTCATTTCATCACCAGGCTCACCATATATAAATGTACATAGTACAGATGTACATCTACATCTTTATAGGTATACGTTTTACATGCAATACTTGTGCACCTGCATATGCACAAAACTAAATGTTGACCCCACATACAACAATCTTTGAAACAGAATCTTTACTATAAAAATATCAGTAAAATGTGTACAATATTGATTGTCTTTAAGACTTTTCAGTAGAATTGTGTGCCCAGAGTGCTACAAAAATAGGTAAAAAGATGGGTACTTATTTGGACCAATTAATAGTCAAATTAAGGTAAAATGTGTTACTTTTTTATAAGGCATGTTGGTAAAGTTGTATACAATCATTACCTAGAACAGCTACATGTATCAATGCTTTACTGTTGCTGGGGGGACGACTACAGGTTAATTGTTATGTAAACGTTTTTTCAGGTCCACATTCTCGTCAACTGGCTTGAAAAGATTCTCGATTGTGTGAACTAAAGGGGAGGGGCGTTTATAGGGACATGGGCGCTTAGTGGGTCGATTATGGTATATTACATGAAGCTAAGAATAAACATAATTTCAAATACCGGTAATATTTTTTTTTATAAAATCAAAATGTCTCCTCAAAGTCGTAGAGACAGACATACATGTACATATTGTATCATATGACATCTGGTGATTTGGGAAATTACTATGCCCCAAATTATGTATTGACAAAATATGAAACTGACCAAGTTTTGATATCCACTAGTCTGTATCAGTTACAAATGTACTGCTTACAGCTGATTGGCTTGATTCATCTTTGAATAATTGAGAAAATTCTTAACATCTATATATCTGGCACTTCAACTGCACTTGACCAAATTCACCAATAATACATTTTGTATAAATAATGTATATGTACAAGATCCCATGTTGCAATTACATGTGCATGTAAAACCAATACCGATATCTACATTTAATGATTTAAAGCCATTAATAGCATTTTGTGCATTGTCATTGAACCAATGGACCAATTTTATACAAACGTGGTAGGAACTTTTCCCATGTGAAGCCGCATTAAGTTTGTGAATGAAAAGGGGCTAGGTCCAACAGTGGCTCCAAAAGGGGTGAAAATACATATAGGCTAAAACTTGGACATGTTTGAAAAATCTATTCCTGAATCAGTGATCAGATTTATTTCAAATTTGGTATGCATGATCGATTGTTAAATCAGTATCTGCATATATACATTTACATACAATGTACATGTATGAACAAAGTTCACTTTTTGTAAATCAAAACACAGTTTATTCATAAACAAGCCATGAGGGATCGCATCAAACGACACCCCCCCCCCCCCCCCCCCCCCCCCCCCCCCCCCCCCCCCCCCCCCCCCCCCCCCCACCCCCCCCCCCCCCCCCCCCCCCCCCCCCCCCACACCCCCCCCCCCCCCCCCCCCCCATACAGTGTACATGTACATGTAGGGTAGAGTTTTATACGAATGACCTTTAACTCAAAACTTATTGACTTTTTCCATGTATTATTTATACAAATTAAAGATATTCATATGTACAAAAATGTACATGTATCATGTCAAGTGAGAAAGTAGTTAGAAATTACATTTCTATCTATAAGGATCATTATGACAAAGTTCCAAGGTCATAGGTGAAAGGTTAAGGTCACTGACAACTGCCTTATACATGTAAGTATACTGTACATGTAAATGGGAAATTTAAGTTTTACTTCAATTATCAACAATCTTAGACTTCTTTGGAACCAGATGACCATTTTAAATCAAACTTGGCAGATAATACATATATCCCAATGTGATGCCACATAAAATTTGTAAATGAAATTCAAAAGGTGCTAGGTCCCACAGGGGCTGTCATAGGGCAAAAATAAATGATACATCTTTAAAAACTCATGATACAATGTTCAGCATATTCCCAATGCAGGCCTTTTTCCATCAATTTGGGGAAAAAGCCATTGGCAACACAACTGGGAATTTAATATGAATATACATGTACATGTAAAGGAAAATAGCGTTCGCACATGGAAATCTAAATGTAATAGAATTTCTTTTTTAAATGAATTTTTTTTTCATTATGGTCATAGCCTTTTTTTCATTGGTCAACACCAAATTGGGATTTGTTTTTTATCAAATTGGGAAAATTTTTTGCAATGGGCCAAATTTCGGCCTCATGGAAAGTTAGAAAAAGGCATGCAATATAATCATAAATTTTACTCAGGTGATTGTTAAGGCCCATTGGGCCTCATGTTTCTTTTTGGGGAATTTACTCTTGCAGATCAATAACAAAACATTTTCACATACATTGTACATGTATCTAAAGTATTGGTGGTAGTGGTATGTACATTTAAGATTGCAACCAGTCTCTCAACCAATCCCATATACATTTGTACATGTACATATACATGTATCTACAGTATTGGTGGAACGTACATGTAAGATTACAACCAGTCTCTCAACCAATCCCATATACATGTATCTACAGTATAGGTGGAATGTGCATGTAAGATTACAACCAGTCTCTCAACCAATCCCATATACATGTATCTACAGTATAGGTGAAATGTGCATGTAAGATTACAACCAGTCTCTCAACCAATCCCATATACATGTATCTACAGTATAGGTGGAATGTGCATGTAAGATTACAACCAGTCTCTCAACCAATCCCATGTACATGTATTTGTGGATTTACTAGTCTTTAGAATGTGTGTACACTTGTATATAATTAGAATCTACATAGTACGTTGTACAGGGTGGTCTAACATTAAGATGCTAGATTCAGCCATGTGCTCTAGTCTTGTAGCAGTTAACATCTGCCACCGTTTGCTGGTCACTTGCAATCATCACCTAATTTGTGGGTAATGAGATTCATTATGACTAATAACAAGTAATGTTACAAATCTCTCCTTCAGACAGGTTTTAAAAAGTGCTGAAATAGGAAAACCAGAAAATACTTGATTCAGAATAAGTAAATAAGTACCGATAGTCTGTTGTAATTTCAAACAACATTTGTACATGTATTACCAGATTTTATACATGTATATTGTACATACACATACATTGTATAAAGACTTTTTGTATTAGTTTTTGCAGTTTTAGTGTAATATATATGTACATTGTACATACACATATAAAGACTTTTTGTATTAGTTTTTGTAGTTTTAGTGTAATATATATGTACATTGTACATACTCATATACCTGTAAAGACTTTTTGTATTAGTTTTTGTAGTTTTAGTGTAATATATATGTACATGCATTTTTATGTAGCGTATGCAGAGTTTTATAAACTTGAATATATAATTAGAATGTATGGAGTTAGGAAAAAGGCTTCCTGCAATCTGTACAGATCTAGATGTTCTTCCACCTAAGTTTCCTGGTCCGATATACACGTATCTAACTCCTTTGACACTTTTTCCTCCTTTCCTTTTAAAATTTGATTCTCTGGACAATGAAATCTCATATGTAGGGTTTTCAATAAGATTTCAATTAAGAGGCCAAATACGGAATGAAGGAGTCCCCACCCCACAAGGGTATATTTTCAAAACCCATCACTTATGATAGCTGCAGGATTTCTAAGTGGCCAAATTTAGTTTTCTAAGCGGTCAATTTGGCCTCTGGACGCCTGTTATTGAAAACCTTGTACATGTGACCTAAACACAGAAGTGAAGTTATTAGTTTGATGGCAATATAACAGAAGAGTGAAAAGTGAACAAATGACCTGAATGTAATTTGAACCCAGGTCTCTGACAATGTATGTTGATGTTCTACCAACTGAGCAACCTAGTCCTATGTATATGTACTTTTAGTTTACTAGGATGGCTGCTGTGACTGTTATTGTTCTCTTGTCAATAAACTGTATGTATGTTAAAAAATGTTACTCCTCTCTTAATCATTTAAATGTCAGAATTGAGAACAGCTGTATAGTTTAAAGCAATTTGTTTGACGAAATATATCATACTCTCAAAGAAAATTAAATGTAGGAGAAGAAACTAAGATTTATTGTGACTTATTATATAAACTTGCTTATTCCAAAAGACCTCAAACTAAGTTTTGCATGTATATAAAAGTGTATATGTATACTTTAAATTCCTTTGAAATGTTTATGTCTGTTTCCTTACTCATAATTCATCCATTCAATGAATCATGCTGTACCTAATATTATTTTCTCTCACTGCACACAGTGGTCTAGAAGTACATGTACAGCTTTTAACTCACAAGGGCAAGGTCCTAGGTTTGATTCCCAGAAAAGGTACTAAATTATATATACTGTACATGTACAATGTAATACTTTTTAAAAAGGTAGTGTCTGCTCCATGGACTATCACTTGGCATAACAGAGAAAATCATAATTCTTTTGGATAAACATACATGTAAAACAACAATAATAGCATTATAAGTACATATAACCATCTGTACTTTCATACAATGTACATGTATGTATCTCACATGTACTGTATATTTCATGTACAACTATACATGTTGCACATCATTCATGAGATATATCGATAAATCAGTTAATTTGGTAATTCTATATAATGCATTAAAAAAATCAGTGCAAGGAAAACATTGATTATCTGAACAAATTGAACAATTAAAATAAAATATAACATAGTTCAAGAACATTAATTAAAACAAATGGAAAATTTTGGAAATTGTAAAAGAATATACATCCTGTGAAATGCATTATGAAATGTATTGATATTAAAAAAAATGTGTCGATTATGATAACATTTTCAGAACATTTTCACCACCTCAAAAAACTACATGCACAGGTCTAATGTATTACATGTAATTTATTCCCTTTAGTTTTGATATGCATGTACATGTAGCATCTGTATGACTGGTAAAAATAATGGCAACAAAAACTAATTTTTTTTTGTGATATGTCGGTCAGGAATAGTTTTGTATGATGTACTTGTAGTTACATGTAGTAGTGTTCCAGCTAGAAATGTGGAAGGCAGTTTTCTTAGAAAAATAACATATTGTGAACATTAAAAACACAGAACCACCAATGGCATAGATCTGTAGCACAGATTAAACTTTTTGGTAGTTCACTTACAATGTAAATGTGTTATGATGTACATACCGGTACATACATGTATATGTACATGTAGATGGCTGTCTAATGAAACTATTCTTAGCAGGATAATACCATAATAATTAACTCATTAACCCCTGAAAAACAATGGACTATTCTGTAAAGCAATGGCATAGACCAGTCCAAATTTGTCTACAAGGGTGAATGACAGTATGAGGTCAGATGCAGTTTCAGTGATGTTAAAGAAATCAATAAATAAAGTAAAGAAGGTTTTTAGAGATGGGGCAGAAAAGTTGCAGGCACAAATTTCATGTTAAAAATGTATTGACTGTATGTACAGTTATCATTTGTTTTTGGTGATCTGAACATGAATAATATTGAAATTTTCTCTCTTTTTTCCAGATTACAATTGAAATAATACAAAAAGGCCACAAAAATGCCTGGGAAATATTTACTTGTTTCCATTTTTGACGTTCTCTTTGCTAGAGGTGAGCCTCTATTGGAGACAGAATTGTGGTCCGTTTTGAATCAGTGTGCAATATGTTTGTTGGAGTTATTACGACATGGTATGTATACACCTGTGGCTAATTATAACATTGTATACAAGTGACTCATTATTCGTCCTCTTCATGTACATGGTGTGTGTATCTACTTAAACATACATCAATGATGTACTCATAATGATTAATATGTACATTTGTACAATTTGAAACTCTCCAGATTTTGGCAGTCAGAACAAGACTTGTCACAAATGCTGCATGTGTAAGCATGTTTTGTGCTTTGATTATTCTTTGATCAAACTGATTATTTTATTGTTCTCTAGGCTCATATTTGAAGTGAAGGTAGATGTAAAATGTCAAGAAATTAACAGGATTATATGTACACAAATACTAGTGAATGCAAACAGTTTCAGGATTTTATGCACACACATGTATATCATTACACTTAAATTTACATTTTATGCCACACTCAACAATTTTTCAGTTATATGGTGGCAGCCAGTTTTTAATGGAGGAGGAGTACACCTGGTTACAGTGTACTTGCGAAGAGACCTTTGGTCTTCCACAAGTAAACTGGCAAACTTCCTTACAAAAATTAGATTCCAGTGGGGCTCAAACCTGCACTGACCAGAAGTGAGAAACTTCATGGTTCAAAGCAATGCGCTAACCCCTCGGCCAAGGCAGCCCTCTACTTACATGTTAATTTGATGTTTGATTTCAGAATCAGCACAAAGACCTACATGTAGAAAAAGTCATTTTATGGTTTTGTTTTAGTAGGAATTTACTGCTACCTGTATTTAAAGTGCTTTTTTCTCCATGCCAAATAAATCTTATTTTCTCAAAATCTAACTATATATTTTCCCAATATTGCCAAAATATGTATACCTGTGTGTTACTGTGTATTGAAATTTTCACAGTTGACAAAACATGAGCACATCAGATTATGTAGGACAGAATCTCTGTGTGTACAGTGTACTGTGGTCAAAACTTGAGTAATTTGTATTTCTTTGACAAGTTGTGATCACTGTTCATGTATCATTGTATTTTGGCGTACAATTCAGAATGGCGTATAATCTTTATCCATAATGATAATTTGTCATAGTGTTGTCAAGTAGTTTTGTAATACATGTACTACTGACAGATGATGGTACTACTCCACATAGCTAGAACTACTGCTATTTATTGTTTTACCGAAGATCAACACTTATCAATATATATTTTTTTGTTTACTATAGACTTTATGCTACAGGGCTTTACATTCACTTTAACCTCATTGCCCATTGCCCTCGTTGGGTCAAACCTTTTGCCCAGGTAAATTCCAATAAAAACATCTTTTCTGACTTTTTTGATTGAATAAATCATTTTAAATGGAAATTTCAAATTGTCGACATTTCTAGATGAACAAATCCTTCACGTGTAAATTTTATGTAAAAAACAACCATGCTTAAAATCATTTACTTAAATGTAACATCTTTAGTTTATATAAGAACAGCATTTGTCATACATTTGTGTGTGTGTGTGTGTATATATATATATATATATATATATATATATATATATATATATATATATATATATATATATATATATATATATATATGTATAAAGAAAACCATTCAAGGTATATTTGATATAAAAAGTATAGTGTTACTTACTTTTGTCATTTTGGGGATCAAATAAAAAATTGTTTAGGGTTCATTTTCAATAGACACTGTCCAGGGTAGTAGGGCAATTTGAAGGTAAATGTGGAGTACTGTATTGGTGTTCATGTATGTCTTATCCATATGATGTAGTATTCATTTAAGTTAATTTGTAATACGTTTGATTTTATACCATCTAGGTGACAAAAAATTATCAGAGATTTCGAATTTGGCAATAACGCCAGACTCTCTGGGATTCAGGTCTGATGGCAGTGCTGGCATTTCGAGTACTTCTGCCCAGCAAACAAATCTGTACTCTGCACCTGAACTACACCATAGTCCATGCAAATGTGCATCAGATGTTGAAAAGGTCAGTGATAATTAAATTTTTAACAATATATATATATACAGCGCATGCAAATACGTAGATGGCCTAGTGGCTAGAGCGTTGAGCATGATAGCCAGGCGATTGGGGCTGTAGGTCGAGAGTTTGAACCCCAGCTGGGGCATGGTGAGTTTGTAGTTGCCTTGTCATTTCTGTATTTGTACTTTATTATCAGTCAGAAAGACAGATAAATGTTATATCATTAATCAATATCAGTTTGATAAGAAGATAATCTTACATGACATGTACATGAATACACCATGGCCAGATGATGGAATTTGTATAGGACTAAAACATTTGCAACTATACCATGATTTAAAAGGATTTGTATAATATTGTAACAGGTGCCCTGTACATTCACAAAGAACTAATGACTTTTTGTCATCTTAATCATCAGATGGGTACTTGGCATAATAAAACCTCTGGGCTTCAGACATCACAAACTTCTATATGAATGTATATCATGTAATCTAGGCCTAATTTAAGTAAATTTAATGGTGCTGAATTCAATATTTGCTAAGCTATGTACACATGCAGCTGTGTTTATTTCCCTGAAAACAGTGAAGAACCTGTCTTTAGAGACCAATGTGTTGAAAGACCACCTGTCTTTTGAGACCACATGAAAACCACAGTTACAGATCACTGTAAATAAAACCTCTTCAGATACCACCTGATCATATTTCAGTGGCAAAAAGGGTGGTCTCTCAAGCCATGTTCCACTGTATTATAATTCATTGTTTTTGCATCTTAACATTTTTGTTTAAAGTTAACTCAGTTACATGTTATGTGTGTCAAGTTGGAAGTTTTGAATCGTACAACAGTCATCTCCATATGGACATAGGATCACAGAAATACACGAACTAAAGAGTGGTTTTAATTTTACAATGACATAGTATTCACCGAATAATATGGCAAGCTCTTTTTAAAGTGTTCAACTATATATATAGAATGACAGAAAATGGATATAATGTGTAACTATGTGAACTTTTAGTATTATTTCCAGAGTTGTAAATGTCAGCTTATTAATACAATCAGTATTCAGTATTTATTCTCACAGCTGTACTCAAAGCTGGGCGTTGTTGCTGATGCTATTTTCGTATTTATTGTACATTTCATATTTCCAGTACTGATAATGGCTTAGTGTGTAGAATTTAGATGTTAAACAACTGCAGACCAAAGGCATTGTTTACTTTATATATTTGACATGTTTACATTTATTAGCATCAGAATTGCATACATGTGTGTAATTAAAATCTTCTGTGTGCAGCACCAACTCTTCTTACATCAGAAGACTGTTCACCACTGACATTAAAGAAATCAAGATACAAAGTGATGATTTAACTGAGTTTAGTCTTTGATATATATATATATATATATATCATGAAGATATGTATTTGTTATTTTGATACAAAGTCAAAAGCTAGATACACATAGGTGTCTGATGTGGATGTATTATTACATTGAAGGTATTCCAGCTATAAGATTTTAGTTGAATGCACTGTCCTGCACTACGCAAATTCCACCAGCCTGCCTATTTCACAGGTTTAACAGCTACATCCTTTATATCCAACTGAAAAATCATTGTCTGTCTGTTACTTTTCTGTTTTGTCATGTTTGTTTTCTTTAATTTAGTATGCATGAGGGAAAAAGTGTCCTCACTCCCATTTTTATTGGAGAAAATGCTTTTGGAAGGACATAAAAATATATTTTTCTGAGAAAAACTCTATTACTCTAAAATTGGAACAAAGATTGATATTATATCATCTCTTATACAAAGCGTGGTTGAAGGGGTCATCACAACCTTTTGTAAAGTATTGGGTATGACTTAATACTGGAAATGGTACCTAAGACTGTCACTACCTTTTGTAAAGGAAATGTATTAGGTACATTGTATGACTTGGTACTGGAAATGGTACATTAGACTGTCACAACCTTTAGTTAGGTAAATGTATTCGGTACATTGTATGACATAGTACTGGAAATGGTACCTAAAACTGTCACAACCTTTAGTAAGGTAAATGTATTAGGTACATTGTATGACTTGGTACTGGAAATGGTACCTAAAACTGTCACAACCTTTAGTAAGGTAAATGTATTAGGTACATTGTATGACTTGGTACTGGAAATGGTACATTAGACTGTCACAACCTTTAGTAAGGTAAATGTATTAGGTACATTGTATGACTTGGTACTGGAAATGGTACCTAAGATTGTCACAATCTTTTGTAAAGGAAATGTATTAGGTACATTGTATGACATAGTACTGGAAATGGTACCTAAAACTGTCATGACCTTTAGTAAGGTAAATGTATTGGGTACATGTACATTGTATGATGGTACTGGAAATCCAACCTAGGACCTT
This sequence comes from Atrina japonica, assembly GCA_030159075.1. Lineage (NCBI taxonomy): Eukaryota > Metazoa > Mollusca > Bivalvia > Pterioida > Pinnidae > Atrina > Atrina japonica. Next base: position 490,263 of record BROG01000200.1, read on the forward strand.
ACACTTGTGAGTCTACCACCAGCGACACTGCTATACCATGACAGGTGGTTACAAGTTTTCAAAACTCTATACTACTAGATATGACCCAATAGTATATTCCCTGTATAAAGTTTTTATGGATCATTTATTGCTTAGTATTTTAAAATTTTCTAACAAAAGGTCTGTAACAATTTTGCCACTTGATGAATATTCAGTGTTTTTTCAAATACATATACCTGTCAACTGACCCATTCTTTGCGGGTGACACCCGTAAATTTGACCTTTGACCCACTATTTTTTAATAACTGGACGGGTCATTAAATAGGGAATTCAAAAATTGACCTGTTTTCACCTGACCACCCAATCATTAACTAGTTTATCCCCTGGGCCTACACATAGGTATTAAAATTTTGTATCTAATAAGAAAATTAAGAGACAGGTCGTTACTCTATGTCAATGTATGATTGGCTTTTTTGACATGTTGTGAGAGTGACTAAATGATCCCGTGAAGTACCACGGATAGCAACTAAATCTGAAATAGGCAAATGAGTTACCAAACAGTAATTTCTACTAATATCAATTTTAATACAACAAAAACAAAAAATATTTACAGTATATTGATTAATTTCCACTGAAAATTCTTGACTTTAAAGAATATTGTGCTGTTCCTTCCTACCATTTTTCCTTGGCATAAAGAAGGTAAATTATCAGAGCAACACCAAACTTGATCGATGAAACATAAATTTTACCTACCGGTAAATATTATTTAAATTCTCAAACTGATATCAGTAAATTGGACAGAAGCAAAAAAGAATTTGCTGTAGGTTAATTAATATCACTGAAAAGTCTTGCTAACAATAAAGGTTCTGCAATTTCCCTTCTACATATACAAGTAAATGATCAGGGCAACACCAAACCCATTCGATGAAAGCTAAATTATCTTTACTTTTTTATATTCATCTGTAATCATTATAACCAGTATAAATACAATGTAAGTAATACAATAAAATTCACTACTAAGACCCATTAATAAAGTTTTATATTAATTCTTTAATTTGATTAAAATTGTAGATCCATTTGATAACTTGTATTTAATTTTTTTATATCTTTTTTAGATATAGTTATATGTAAATATATTTTTGTTACTTGATTGAGCCTGAAAAAATGTCGTACGCGTTATGACCAGGGAGTTTTTAACTCGATGCAGGTCATTACCAGCATTTTCACTTTTAGAGGTTGACAGGTATGCAAATATGATCAGAGATTACCACAATCATTGAAACTATGGACATAAGAATGTTTGTTAGATAGATCCTTAGTATGAAACAACTGTTGATCTGTTTTTAGATAATCTCTATTTCTTTATTACCATTCTTCTTAACTCAAACAAGACTTAGTAACTGCCAGTTTATGAGTGTACAAGCTTCAGCACACCTGCACTCTACAGGTGGTATCACAGAGTGCTGTCGATTTATCTTTGAGATATTTCTCAGTCTGAGGCTCTGTCCTCATCTAGTACTAAGCTTGATGAAAGTGTAACTGTACAGTCAACATTAATGTAAAAAATACATACTAATGGCAAAAATTAGATTGTACATTGTCACAGGTTCTCTCCACCACTTTTAAAAATTGGTTGTCACCATATGAAGTAAATCAACAATCATAAAAAAAATTATTAATAATAATAAATAAAAACTAGAACAGAACCAGTGTTCCATCTGTAAATCAGATCATGGGAAATATTTGCAACATGTGATCTTCGTGGTAAGTCATAAGAAGTAAAAACAAACACCTGTAATATTATGAAAAGTTAACTAGATAAAACAAGCAACAGACCAGTTTTTCACAGCATGTTTATTCCACAGTAATTTTGTGATCATTTATTATCAATTCTGATCTGTCTGTTGTTTTGGCTTGCTTCTTTTATAAGCATTATCAAGCTACAATGTACATGAGAAAATGATTTAATCTGCAGTTGGAATGGGAAGAAAGAGATAATGTTAAATTTCCTATTTTGATTAAAGTACTATTTCAAAGAACTTCTACTGGTGGGAACCAGTAGCCAACTAGGACCAGTAGCTGGGTATGGTGGCCATTGGTTCTACCCGGCTAATGGTCCCTGACTAGTACACCTATTTATCATAATTATGGATGTTTCAAATGTATGTATATCTGTTCATATTTATTTGGAACTGAAGTTATAAAAATACTACAAGAACTTCATGTGTACACGTAATTTGACATTGTTGTTCCTTATCACTGAGATTACTCACTTAAATCAGAGAGAGAGAGAGAGAGAGAGAGAGAGAGACAGACAGACAGACCTTCATTGTTGGGCCTGTAGACTTCTTATAATTGGTTAATTGATAAATCAGTATATATAATCTACAGAGTTTGTAGGAAATTGGCAATAGCATAACCTACTTCTGGTTTCCATAATCACTCATTATCCTGGACAGACAAATTATAGTTATCTTGTATTGTATATGTTTACTTTTATTACTGATAGCAGTGGTCAGCTTGAGTTGTGGTTTTATTGTTGAGAGAAGACAGAAGAGAAATCTTTATGTGTTTTGTGTGGTATATAGGATTGTTTTGTTTAACAGCAGGTCATTTGATCTTGTGGTCAGTCTTACAATTATTACACGTAGCCTATGTTGTAAAACATGTATCAGTGGTATTACATACATGTATGACTTTATTTTTGTGTTTTTTGGTTTTTGTTTCACTCATTATTTTTTATGGTATTGGTTTTAGTATATGTAGCTCAGAAACCGATACATCATTCAAATACATAAATACATGTACATATATAGAGTATTGAATTATTTATAATTGATATACATGTATACAATATAAAACTACATGAAAATATGAATCTGAAATTATTTCAATAACAATAAGACATTTACTGAGATTTACTTTATATGCTCATTTTGAAGTATACTTCTGGTCTGAAGTATTGAAATATTATAGAATTGTTACTTATTATCTAAAATTTACCTCCTGGAATTGAAGGTTAACTTTTTGTATGCTAGAAGCATTATAATGAATTATTTGTTTACCTGCAAAACACAGGACAATCAACTCCAGTTGTGAAAGGTTAACTACATTACATGTACATGTAATACTTGCTTAAATCCAATTTGAATTAAGTAGTAACCTGAGATAGGTCTATTAATTGTTCAATAAGAATAGAAAATATGTGATTTGAAAATTTTGGTTATCTCGAATGTTGGATATCTGGAAGTAAATGGGACGGTCCATGAATTTTTAAGATAACAGGATTTCATTGTACATGTATGTGTATGATATATACCTTGACGCATGGGAACTTACATATTACATTGAATCAGAATAATGTTTCCATGTCTATTTATCAGCATTTATTTTTAGGTAACAGAATATGCCATGTTTGAAATTTGTCCATGATATGATACATGTACACGTTTATTTATACAATATTTTACAATGTATCGGTCTATCTGATCTGGAATCACTAGACTACAGGTGAGCAAATCAGTCCTGTTGTATTCCTTTCATAGTGGTACCAAAAACAAATCTTTATGCTTCATTATTTTAGATGTACTCATAAACCAGTCACTGACATCTCCACTAATGACTTTCGCTACAGGTGTAGGGCATATGTTCATAACACAGTCACCAGAGAATGTGAGACTTTGCTTCATTATATGACCAAAGTGAAAGTACATCTTGTTACTACAAATATAAACAAGACAGTCCTTGTTGAGGTAAACTGTATACATTTGTAAATGATGGCAGTTTTGATGAAAGAAAGATATAGACACAAACAGAAATATATTGGTATGTTATAAACAGTTTCTCAGATTTGATGTAAATATCTTGCAGGGAAATAGATTATGTGGTTCTCATTTTAGTAACCTAAACATTGGAGATGATTCATGACTTCTATTTATGTGTCTGGTGGTTAGGCTTTTATGACAATGTTTATTATAGATCTAAATTCTGAAATGCGTTCCTTATACAGTGGAATCTAATTGTATAGAAATTCAGAGACTGACCCATTTACTTTGAGATTTTTGAGATAACTGAAATTTTCATATTTTCTATTTTTATTAGGCAACAGATAGACCTACTCAGGCTAATTCTTAATTTAAATTAGATTTAAGAAAGTATTTGTTACCCTTTCAAGTTGATGGGAGTTGATAGGCCTGTGTTTTGCAAGTAATTAATTGCAAGTAATTAATTACAATGCTTTTTGCATACAAAATGTAAACTTTCCATTGCAGAGGGCAATTTTTAGGTAACAAGTGACAATTCTATAATAAATTGATACATGTACTTCAGACCAGAAATATACTGTGAGATAAGCAAAATTTTGTTTGAGTTAAAAACTTCGAGATAATCAGAATAAAAGTATAGTAAATAGTTTAAAAAAATGTAAGACCGCAGTTCAACTGTGTTATTACTGTGAAGATGGTCAAGGAGATAAAATACTTATAGCAGAATATGATATAACTGTGTGTATCAGTATTTGTGTATGATTCAATAAAATATAAAATATTTATGAACATGATATAACTGTTTGCACCTGTATTTGTGTATGTCTCTCAGAATTTTAAAATATTTATGAATAAGATGTAAATATATAGTATAAATGTCTTCTATAGTCAATCAACCAGTATGTAGATCTACTTTCTACAGGTACATGTATACTAACCAAAGCAGATACATGAACATTTGATAGATGTATCTATAGAAACTGACATTTTTTGTATGGAATTTAGTAGAATCTGATCATGATAAGAGCTGTCATTTAGTACACATATCTTTCAAACCTTGTCAGATAAATTGTGAGCTCCGACTGTGAATTTGGAAGTTGAACTTAGATGTGCTAGTGGCCGTCAGTCAATGTTTAACATATTTCTAATAGTGAGTATTTTGTCTGCGATTGTTAGCACATAAAAAATAAAAAAAAGTTATTTTGGGTTTATTGTTTAGATAAATTTATCACAGTTTTGACCTTTTATCCCCAAAATTTAACTCATTCACCCCTAAAATAATTTGGAATAGTCCAAGTCATTGATTTGCTGAAGAGTCCATTGTTTTTCAGGGGTTGATGAGTGAACTATAAAACTGTACATTTCATTAGAATGATGTATATGTATGCCAAAAAATTGTTGATCTCTATACAATATACCTCATACATGTATGTATATTTCATCTGCTATTTATACTTATTTGTACAAATTACTGTCATTGTAGGAGGGCTGATAAAATTTGCATTTAAAAGAAAGAAAAAGAAAAAATATACCGTACTTATCAATAAAAAAAATGTCTCTAGCAACTAATCAGTATGAAAAAAAAGTAATGCATCATGATCATATGATGAAAATCCAATTTGTACCACTAGGCCTACATGTTGTTGTCAAAGAAGTTTGTTAATTTTATTCTATCTGGACTGAACTATGTTTGTGGTAAATATAAAGCAAATTAGCAATGCGTAACACCGTGCCCTTTTTGTAAGTTCCCTGCCCTTTTCGGTCATGAAAATGTTCCTTTTCCATTTTTGGCTGGGTTGCAAATACATGTAGTGCAAAGCAGGTTTTTTACAGAATTGTCAAGGAGAAAAAGATATGCATTTAGAATTTTCTACTTTGTTCTGGTCAGTATGATATGAATGGATTATAAAGTCCCATATACATGTACATACAATACATGTCCTATTTATGACACATTGGTTTATAAATAAAACTCCTGAATTACTATGGCACAGACATGTTGTGATCCAATGCAGTCACTGATATTCTGTTATTGTTAGGACTGTACAAAATGTGATATTTTACTGTTAGATGATAACTTTTCTGACAACAATCACATGATAATATTACGTGTAACTGTAGCGAATCTCTCCCTGACATTACTGGCACCCATGGACTGCCATTCGTTCATGTACGTACTGGATGTCATAACTTCAGTGGAATTCAGTACACTGATGTTTAATACTTACGTCATACACTGCAATCTCTCATACTTGTACATATATATCTGATAAAGTCTATGTTTATTGCAGAAGTCTACAGAGGTTTCAGAGCCACAGTAAATATACATTTTCACTACAAGGCTGAATAAAATAACCTTTAGTATTACGTAACTCTGAGAATTTTACAAACTTATATTTAGCAGATTTGAAATCTGATAGACAACGGAAATTGAGTTAAGAAAATTTATTGATTGATTTCACTGATTTAAGAGAGTTTATTGATTTCATACCTCTTCACAAGTAAATGAGACAAAATCAATTTTCACTTTACACATAAATAAATTATATTTTATATAATATTTATCAGATTCTATTTCATAAAATGTTGTATACTTGAATATATGAAAATTAAACTGATACATGTATATATGTAAAACTATAGATAGAACATCTAGCTGATCTTGAAATTTGAGTTCGAAATAATTTCCCATTATATAGTTTTATATATTACATAAGATACTTCTTTATTTATTATCACATGCCAGCTGATGTCATGATAAGACATGAAAGATGTGGTACATTAGCTTTTTCAATATTTTTGTGAGGAAGGTATGAGATGCAGCTAATGATTTGGAGTGTGGCCAAGGAAGCAAAATGATGGAAAGTTTTAGACTTGTAGTAAAGCTCTGTTTTAATGAAGTTAGTCATTGTATCATCCTTGTCAGAACTTATTAGTCATGAGGAGGTTGTATCACTTCATTGGAAATGTGGTTGACTCTGATTGATAATTCTTCTCAAGGCATTTAACAGTATCTCATTTGTAACATGGTGACTTAGTGCTGCTGCAGGTACTTAAGTTTTAACCAGTGCTAAGGACTTGAGAAAAAAGGCGATGTAACATATCTGATAATCTTTGACTCAGAAATCTATGTGTCTTCATTAGACAACTGGGAAACCTGTATTCAGATTTAGTTGTTAAGATTCATTTTAAATTACCTTTGTCAATTCCAGAACAAAATTTGAAATGCCTAAGTATATTTGTATGCATCATTCTGAAATGCCTACATCCAAGGTAATTTCTGGATTGTCGCAGCTTTGCAGTAATTTTGACAAGTATATATTCCTTGGGATTCTGAAATATATGAAATTATCCATCAGGGTAAATCTGAAATGTTTATATCAGGGTCATTCTAAAATGTCTATATCAGGGTCAGTCTGAAATGTCTATATCAGGGTCTTTCTGAGATGTCTATATCAGGGTCCTTCGGAGATGCCTATATATTTATGATCATAGTAGAAGGGGTTTCTGTGGCCGAGTGGTAAGAGCGTCACACTTTGAACCATGAAGTGTCTCACTTCTGGTCAGCGCAGGTTTGAGCTCCACTGGACCCCAAGCTCATTTTTGTGAGAAACTTTGCCATTTTACTTGTTGAAGGCCTGTTGTCTCTTCCCAGGTACTTGTAGGCCTACATGTACATTGTAACCAGTTTTCCTCCTCCACCATTAAAAACTGTCTGCCACCATGTAATTGAAAAATTGTTGAGCGTGGCATTTAACACTATTCCGAATTAAAAAATTTGGAATTCTTAGTTGAAAAATCTAAATAAAGTTTTGTTTGGATTCATAGCACGCAAAACCTTACACCATGGGTAGTAATTAGCAATAGTCTGGCAGTCCATAACTGCTGAATATTCCCCAGGGCTTCTAGATTTTGTTTTAGCTAGTCCGAACTTTCTATTGTTTTTTCTAGAGGTACATAAATTGTATTTCGAGAACAGTCTTTCTCTATGTTTTGAAAACACTATGTCTTCCTAGTCTAGTGCAGCATTTATATGTAAGTCTAGAAACTGGGAGGCTATCAATATTTTGCAATGCGTTCTTTAAATTCAAAGTTTGGAGTAATAATATTGACCCAGGTCTAGTACCAGTAATTTTTTTAGTTGTTTTAGCCCAACCATCTTATACCCCTGAGCTATCATAATTTGTTTTCATATTTTCCAGTTCTTTTTATCAATAATAGTTTACAATGTTCTTTTATCTACATGTAGATGGTTTCTTCACTTAAAAGGAATTTACATGTATCTAGTAAGTTTATGAATGTTAAAAATGTGCCTCAGTGTGAAGAAATGTTGACTATATATATTTTAAGTCTGATAATCTAACTTTTATTGTTTAAGTGAGTTTAACAAGGGAGTATAATTTTTATGGTGGTTTTTAACAAGAGGACATAAACATAGAGATAAACATACGGACATGATTAAGTTGAAGGTGAGTTCAGACCCAGTATCACCAGAATTTAATACAATAAGTTTAGGCAGATCACTTCACACTTTTATTTTATACACAGTAAAAGTCCAGCGCCAGGAGTAATGTGTAATTACAAAATAAATGATCACTTAAAATGAAGGTATCTTCTCTAACCTTTCTATACTTAAAGACAAGCTATAACTTCCTGTCTTTTTGGATTCATTCCAAAAAATTGAATTCATTTACCTCATGTTTTATATCCAACTGCTAAATAATTAACCCAATAGCCTCCATCACTTCAAGTAATTTGTTTTTCTTGCAAATAAATGAAATAAATATGATGTACAACCCAGTTTAAGACCTTTTGTTGACCTCTCAGGTTTTTGTTTTAGCTTGTTTGCTTTCTAATGATGCAGTAATCTTTGTTTCTATAGCATTGCTGCTGATTACAGCACATATTTAAAGGATTGAAAAAGAGATCATTATGGATGCAAAAACCGTATGGTTTATTTACATACAGATTGAAAAAGAAACACCAGGGCTTTGAATAAATCCTTGGAAATATACCAGTCTATAAATAATGTTGAGCTTTTGTTATCTGTCAACAAATAATTCAAGAGAATTTGACTGTTTTATGAAGAATAAGCTACACACATTTCTTTTTTATATCAGTACTGCTTTTGGTGCAAGGAATTTTAAGTGTTTAAAAGTGTTATCCTTGATCCTTCATCTTACATCATCATCAGTTCTTTTACCTGGTTTTTTTTGTAGTCCATTATGGGATGAAGTAATTAGTTACAACATGTGACTCATGCACTGCCTGTCTACCAACTCTTGCTGTATCATTTCATTCCTTGTTTCTGTAAAGACTAGGTTTTGATGAGAATTTTGTTGACTACATGTAAATCAGTACATCTATGTATGTACAGATTTATTGTATGTGTAAAAAGTATTCGGACATTACAGTACTAATTTTTATTATATATTTCATTTAAAACCACATTTTTTCAACAAAATGTTGTGAAGTCATTTCTTGTTATAGCATTTCAGTTAACCTTTTTTTCAGTAGAATGCTTTCTGCACATCTCTGTTGACATGTTGGTCATTTATAAGCCTAAAATTAAAACATACCTTTTAAAACATGCCTCTGTCCAAAACCACTGCTGATGGGACATGTTATAGATCCTTACTGGATTAATTTAAGATTTATATAGAAGGAGAATCAAACAAAAACATACACATATATAGCTGTTGAAAATTGTTTTAGAGAATTGCAAGTTACTGATTGGAGTATATTAAACAAACTTGTTTTTTAATATTGACCCAAAGATTGAAGATAAGTCTCTCTGTTAATTTGTCTGTCTGATTGTGACATTTTGTTAATTAACTTGAGTATCCATCCCATATTTTAAACCAGCTTTGGTATGATACTATTTATCAATGAAACATATAGTGAGTTTGATAATGGCCAGCAATGAGCAATATTAGCCAGAGTTATGGAACTTAAAAATCTTAATGTTCAAGGTCATGCTTATTGAGTCAAGGTCACTGGATGACACATACATTTTAAAATCACTTTATTCAATTCTGTATTCAAATACATTAATGTATATCTTTGATATCAGTTGTTACAATAGTATCACATACAGTGTATAAGCATTTAAGATAGTATATGGACAATGACCAAGTTTCTGTCCTCAGACTCTAGGACAAATATTTTACATTGTATGGTTTAAATATGAGATTATTATGCCCCCAAAATCAAAGGTCAAGGGGCCTTAAGTTCTTAACTCATCCACCCCTAAAGACACATTTGGATAGGTCTAAGTCATTGATTTATAGAAGAGTCCATTGTTTTTCAGTGATTGATGAGTTCATCTGTTCTGTGTGTTTGAAACATTTTGGTTTCCAATAACTTGAGTTTCTTATCTCAGTTTGTTACCAAATTTGTTAGGTTGCTTTGTTATTGTTTCTACCAAAGGCTGGTGGTACATTGTAAACAGGTTCTTTCCTCCACCATTAAAAACCGACCACCACCACATAACTGAAAAATTGTAGAATGTGGTGGTAAACACCAATAAAACAAATTAAGAAAAATTCCAAAGTTTGTAAATGGTCAACATTCAGCTACAATATAGTTGCCATAGTTACAAGACTTTTAAATCATCATCAGTTACTTAGCTCTGAGATCACACTGCTTCCAAAGCACATCTTGTTCTTTCTAACATAAAATCTGCTGTTTTGTATATAATCTATTAACATGTGGTTCATCAAAACCTTGCACTGCAGCAGATTCATGTTGTGTATGAAATCACAGTTATCTAAGTGTTATGAAAGTGATATATTGAAAATTATTTTCAGACGCTAGTATCATGAAAGATGACCTGTCTTGAAAGATCACAGCCAGAAAACCCCAGAGTTAAACAAGTTCTGTAAATAAAACCTATATTTAGAGACACCTGTTTTAATTACCTGAAATACCACATGGCAGATGGAGTGGTCTCCTGTATATAATTCATTGTATTGATATTTAGTTTATATATATCTAATTTCAAGGAAATTTTGTTACAAGGAATTAAATCAATGAAACTGGAAGCAACAAGTTACGAACATCTGTTGTTTTAATAAGAAATATTTTCTATTTGCAGAGGTTCATATTACAATTTCTCAAAAAACGCCTTTTACTTTCTGTTGTTTTATTTCATAGCTAAGTAAAATGTGTATAAAGGTCAGCATATCTAATCTGTTTCTTTTGTTCTTTTCAGAGCTTTATATACTCCCTGGGGAAAGTTTTGTATTATGCCGCAGAATACAGTCCTGACAGAAAGCAGGTATTGTGCTTATACAGTTACAGGCCAAAAGTAATGGTACAAAACAGTTTTCCTGCATGTCAAACTACGAGTCCTGATGTAGTTTAATGAATACATTGATTAGCTAGGGAATAAGTTAATCCATTTCAAATTTAAAGTCTATAATTATATTAAGTAAAATTTCATATTTTATATTTATATGTTCTGCTGAGTGTAGGCCTACTTGTGATACAAGAATACATAGATGACTACAATACCTAAATGGCTTAAAATGCCAAGCTTTTAATTTTATCATGAATCATTTAAATGTGTCTCGAAAAACTTTAGGGAGAAATCTTAATGATATAGATTAGTTTTTATGTAGATTTCTTTGTTTAGTCCCCTACTTATGAAACCAGTGGGGGAGAGGCGAACTAGTGACTTTGTCTGCAACTGTATTGCGAAGATTTGGTTAAAGTTGTATAATTTCTTGTTATTCACCTAATTATGCTTTCACAGGATGGGAACATGTATCATTTCATCAAAACTCTGAGAATGCTTGCTAATTTTTCACAAAAGATTATAATTCTTTAGGATCATGATTTTTACTTACCTTTGATGTAAAGATATGATGATACAATTTAAACAAGCTTTCTAGGAGTATTGATGAATCAATAAATGTTTCCTCTCTGGAAACCATCATTAAGTGAATGGTAGGCAATTAAAAAAATCAAACCTAGACCTTAACTGGACAGATAGACTGATGCAGAAACCTATCCACACACACGTGCACACACACACACACACACTTTTCACTAGCATGGGACTAATAAGTCAGTAAATTACTCATATTACATTGACCGATTATTCATCAAAATCTCTTTTATATATGTGTAAAACACAATGGAAAGAACAGTCCATACTATAACTTTTGTCCTGTAACTGTAGTATTTGGTGAATGTGTTGAAGAACTGAACATCTTGCAAAATTAATTATCAGTACTGCTGTATAAATCTGGTAGGATATCTTCCCTATCTCATATTGTCTATATCAAAAATGCCAAACTAAAATTTAAGTGGGCAGAAAGTGTTTATCATTATCTCTGTAGGATTGTGTTCTTTATAATTTTAAAAATACAGTTACAAATTTTTGAAAATTGAAATAGAAAAGAAAACACCTCACATATATCCAGTTACATACTGGGGGAAATATAAGAGAAGCTTTTATACAATAGGATGTTTATGTATCTGTGATGCTGACGATAGCAAGATGGTATCATCAAGGAGCAGTTTTGTGTAGCGACAGCTGTATATTAAATCATTCTACATTACTTGAATACTTGGCTGTTTCCGTGTGTATACACCTTCAGTCAAGTACATCTCGATCATCAAACACGCCACATCATAGTCTAATTACTAAGTGCACTTACAACAACGTCTGATTACTAAAACACCATTGGTAGACAAGATAAAACAATCCAAATTGTCAGTTCATTTTCCTAACTTTTATCTTACTTTTGGAACTCATATTTCTTATCAGTTCTGGTATTCCATCAAGTCAGAGATTTTTATACACAACTTTTTAATGATCAAACATGCTGATTGCTGCATGTAAAACCAAATATGTTGATGCAATATTTGCTGTAAAGTGTTTCATATTTCATACAATTTGTAGTTGAAAATTAAATAATGAAATTACAGTGATAAAACATAAAATATTTAATAATTAAGGTATTACAAATATGTGTTCTTATAAAAAGGTAAAAAACATGTTTTTTTAAAGAAAAATGCATGTAACTAAATGTTATGCATGTGTATCCTATAAACTAAGTTTTTCATAACTAATTTTCCCCCTACTTTACTACTTAGATTGATAAACAATAACAAAAAAGAGATATTCACGGGCATAAAAAGTCCTTAATTTCAATGTTTTGTGAAAATTGCTTGAGAAACCCAGGTTTGGCACTTTATCAGTTGCAGTTGATTAACTCAACCTTACTATTTGTATATGAATAACACATTTGACCTTGCCTTATTTTCACAAAATATAATGTAATATTAGATTTTTTAAGCAGGGGTATATCTCTTGTATGTCAAGTGCAAGTAGTAGAAAAAAATTGAAATAATTATTTGGTAAATACTGCTAATGCCCCTTTAAGTGTGTTATATTAAACTCTTTTTATGAGATCGTTCCAATTTGTAATTTTTTAATATTTGGAGTAGATGTGAATAAAATAGTGTCTATAAATTTTGTTATATCGAAAAAATGCAAGTTAATAATTAACACCTTATTTCATGGCATTTGTTGCCAAAAATGTGTGCCAAAATGTTGATATATGTAAACCATTAAACTTCATCAAAATTACTGTGGATGGAGTATTTAGGAAATGAATCACTATTTCAAACATCTAACTTTATATTTAACTATTAATTAATAGTATTGGCATCACTATATCATTCCCCTGTGGGTAGGCAACATACATGTATTGGTTTTGTTTGATATATTTGTTTGTGTCTGTATGAGAGGTTATTACACCAATGTATTGACATAACCTATACAAACATTGGCTGATTATCTGGATCCTAATTCACTAAATTCTTAAGCTCAACTTAATTTTATGGTATAAAGATAAAAAACAGAAATGTTTTATTCAACTTGACAGTTTTATATATTTATTGCATACAATTGTAAATTAAATTGAAAATCATTACTCATTGAAAGAAAAATTTTGAAATATAAAACATGCAAAAAGTAATAGTTTTAGTACATACCCAAATTCTGAGTACTGTCTTCAAGGTACATTGTATTTATACCATTGCTGTGGGAAAGTCTTAAATTTGACCCAGTGTCTTACATGCAGATGTGAATGAAAAAAAAAATTAAATTAAAATTAAATTAAAAATACCAGTAATATCTTTTCTATTTAGTCACATCCTGGAATTTTGCAAACATCCATATACATACAGTCGAAATGACAAAATATACGTGAAATTGTCATGTGAAATAAATTATTGTGTAATCTAACCAATGGAAGAGGTTTTTATGTGGATTAAGTAGGTGATGTTTGATATGTGATTACAGGACACAGGAATCAGTAGACAGTTAGAAAGCATTCTCAGTGCCATGTGTGATGAGAACTCAGCATCTAGAGTAACCCTTGAACAAGTACTACAGGTAAAATGTCATTCTATACTATGTTTCCGGTAAATATATTCTACAGTCAAACTTGTTTATAAAGACCACTCAAGAGAGTTTGAATGGCCTTGATAGGCAGGTGACTTTAATACATAGGTGGCCTTTAATGCAAGTTTGACTGTAGTTATAACTATTTGTGATTTTGTATTTTTTATGTAGCTAAGATGGAAGTTCATATATACACTGTACCATAGTTAATATTTGATGTAAAAATGAAATCTGTCCATAAACGAGCCATTAAGGGGCGCTTGAATAACATAGGGTACAGTTGTATACACAAGGCTTACATGTAATAACTCAAAACTGATTGACTTTTTGTATACAAAGATAAATGAGAAAGTTGTTAAGAATTATCTAAAGATCATTTTGACAAAATTTCAAGGTCATGGGGTCAAAGGTCAACATCACAGACACCTAAGTAAACAGAAAATATAATTTTTTTTGTAAAATTTTAGACATTTTTGACTACTTCTCAGGAACCAGTGGGCTAATATTAACCAAACTTGTATCTAAATTTTTCTCAGGTGAACGTTTAGGCCCATTGGGCTTCTTGTTACAAAATTAAATCAAAATCATGCCTTACAATTAAATCAGAGTTTAATCTGAAGAAATGAAGTTTTGTTGGCAGAAATGATCACCTTGAGCATTTGTTTTGGCCTTTTTTTTGTAAAACTATAACTTTGGTATTATGTTTAAGCGTTGTCAATAAATGACTCTAGGAAATTTCTGCAATGAGTTTTCCCCCAAAATTAGATGTGCATTATACATGCTAAATTGCATTTTTTCAACATTTTGGTCCACAAAAATTAGGTGTGCATTATAAGCAGATACACATTATATGCCGAAAATTATGATACTCATTTCAGCATGTTTTATAAAAACTTATCGTAAATATACAGATTCAGATCATGCTCTCTTTTATGAATGTTGTCAGCTAAAGCATGGATCATTTCAGAAGAATCTCAGAATTTCATCAAATTCTTTTTATCAATTTTATAAAATATTTTGGTCCACAGAAAAAGAATATTTATATGTACATGTATATATTTTATAAAATATAATTCTTACATTTTTGACTTTGTATTTTCCAGGCTTGTTCAATATTTGCCGAGAGACACATGGACAGTGATTACCCATTGTGTACTAGACAAATGTACACATATTTGATGGGTAGCAGTGAAAGTGAGGTAAATACACATATACTTAATTCTGGTTGAAAATTTGTATAATCTTTCAATCTTCCAACCCACACAGTGGTATAAAATAACGTTTTATAAAGAAAATCTATACTTTAGATTTAAACCATTATTTTTTACATATCTATGGACTATCACTTTATAGGGATAGTCCACTGCAAAATTCTAATAGAATGGTATACAGCTGTTAATGTCTACATCTAATGCTTTCAACCCCATAGAAAATAATTGATTGATCCAATACAATAGAAAAGAACTTGATATAAAGATACTTTGGATGTGAAAGGCTAAGTCCAAACTCCAAACAGTGGGGATTTGTTAAAAATGAAAGAAGTGTAAGACAGGAAAAGATTCTATGCATTGGTAAACCAATTTACAATTTAGTTCTATATCTAGGTTTGTAGGATGCACTTTATGTGTATAGTACAGTGTGGTCATATATACATGTATGATAGATCAATTTTTAAACTCATTATATTTAAGATTTATAGATTTATGGAGATCTCTGAAAGCAGCAGTATTATTCTAATGAATTAACAATTATTTTAAAATGTATATCGTAATTTATAGGTCTCTGCAATCATCATGGTTTTTTTTTGTTTTCATTTTCTTTTTTGTAGGATGATAGTATGCAAGGCATACAATCCTTGTCAGGAAAGGACAAGGAAAATCGGGCTCAAAGAATTCGAGGGAAACACAAACGTAAATCCAGATCCCGATCTAGATCAAGGTCTCCATCTAGGAGAGACAGAAGTGATGGTATGTGTCTGGTTTTTTTTTTGATGTATTGGAAGCATTAGGTACAATTGCAGTCATTAATGAAACAAGAGCTTTTTAGATTTAACTTGGATTTCATTGACATGGGGATTTGCTGTCATAAAGTCTATTATAGAAGTACCATATTTGATCCAATAAGTGTCCATATTCCTATAGGCGTCCCTCACTTTATTGTTCAGATTTACTCTCCTTCTATTTTTCACATGATCGAATATCTTTTCTTTTTGGTTGAAGAGGAATTATGGACAAGAAAAACGTAAGTAATAGTTTATCTCTAGCCCCCAGCAACAAAAGAATGTTGATGGGTGTCCTAGGTAATAACTTCAGCTACTTTAATTTACATTATGCCTTATAGAAGAATTAACTGTATTACATCAATTTGACTATTAATTACGCCCAGTAAGCTCCCACCCCATTTCCCTTTTTTTTTGTACCACAAATGGTCACTTATTGGGTCAAATATGGTAATAGTTTCATGTGTAGAATTAGTGTTTTCAGATGAAAAACTATGTTTATGCTCTGAAGATCAGGGTTCTTGGTTTTTGGTCTATCTGCTTGTCTATTTCATGATTGCAACATTCCTGTGATTTTGTCATGTAATTTGAGCTTGAAGTATTAACCACATTTTGTATAATATTAATGACACATCAGATGAGTTAAGCTATGGCCAACATTTGGCAATATATGACAGAGTTATGGGACTTTATGAATGGCTTAGCTCTTAAGGACATAGTGTTTCTCAAACACATTTTATTACTCACCATTAATGTATGTTTATATGCTTTAATTTCCTTTTGAAACAGATTCTGGTTACTACCAGCCATTAAAGGGACACAGAAATGGAAATCAACATCATGACACCAATCAACCACCCTCTTACAATGAACACAGAAGTTTATATTCAACACCTCCATCAGCAGGGCGATCCTATCATCTGTCAGACATTACATTTTCACTTGATTCAAATTCATTTCCTCAAAAATCCAAGAACCATAATTCATACAGTCATAGTCTCAGTACTTCCCATAATAATCAAACGCAACAAAGACCTAGCAGTGGCCTCAGTTTCCATAAGAATGAAACGGCCCGTGACAAGTATCTACGATTAAAAGAAAGACAACGAAAGTTACAGATATTAAGAAGAGGGCTATATGGTGGTTTGCCCGAGGACCAAACAGCTGTATTATTGTCGGAGCCTTTGGATTTCCCTGGAGCCGATACAAGATCTGTTGTTTCAATGCTATCCTACTCTCAAGGTAATTCTTAAAACTTTTTTTTTGTGATTGGAATGGTTTTATTTGTCATGGTTTTGTGTAAATATATCTATACAAATATGCATCTTGACGACATTTTGCATCGTAATTAGGTCAACTGAGTGTCAAATGACATTAGCATCATAATTAGGTCATCTAAGTGTAAGGTGTCAATTGAGTTCCTCAGGTGATCCATTGCGATAGTTTGTTTTCATTTGTCATGCATCGTACTGATTCTTAAACCATTATCTTTTGAACCCTTTATACTTCCTCTCTAGGCCAGAAGTGTTGTATATTAGATGGAGTAGCAGGGTTTGAAAAATCCACTCACCCGCTTGCATTGGCGAGTAAAAATTTGTTTCGGGCGAGTAAATATACATAATGAACTCGTCCATGTGGCAAGTGCTGACACCCTACTGAAAATCTGTTTTCCCTTTTGAATTTCAAAACTGATCCATTTCCTTCAATTCTAAGTTCAAAATACATTAAAATAAACAATTAGAAACTTAAATAATTATTTTATTGACAATTAAACACTTTAATCTTGACCTCATGGCCGAAAATGTCACAGAACACATCGTGTGTTGACTGCTGTTACTTGCAGTTTGTGGAGGAAGTGGAAGTTGGATGTGTGTAAATAAAAGAACCAATACCGAACGGACCTGAATTTCAGGATTTGGTAAAATAATCGTAACACTATGATTTGTATAAAAGTTGTAAAATCTGAATTAAATGTAAGTGAATGATAAAAGTAAAAATAGTTACTCAATACTGTAAATAAAAGTTTTAATGAAAATACAGAAATGAATAGCTGTTGTTTTCATCCAACAATAGTGAAAACTTACTTTTGTAATTTATTTTGATTTAATTAAACACATAGCAGTAATATCATAAAATAGTAATAATAATAATAATTAATTATAGTAATAATAATGATGCATTTACAGATGATTTAGATGTAAATGCATCATTCAGAAACAATATATATTGTATATACATGTAAATTTATCTATTAAAATAGCAATAACTTAAAAAATCAAAATCAAATAAAATATTTTTTTTCTTTGTGGGCAAACAGATTTTTATTGTGGGCAACCAAAAGTTCAGTCAAGAGTTTGAATTCTAAAAACTTAAAATAATAGCATACAAAAGTTATAAGATTTTCACACATTTTTCATCTGTGTAGAAAAAAGACAATTTGTCAAATAAAGAGTATAATATTTCTTAAGTCATGTAAGATCTATTTACTTTGAAAAAAAATTTATATGCTCATAACACATTTACTTTGAAATACTACGTTTTCATACCTGGGCCAGTGCAAAATGAGTTCGGGCGAGTGGAAGTTACGTAATCACTCACCCGAAGGGTGAGTGCTTTTATATAAATTTTTCGAACCCTCAGTAGTAATTTATTACTGTGAGACCAATATACCTTTAAGGGATGATCTGTTATATTGGGTAGTTACTTCCCTAGCGGTGAAACTTGGGAACTGTAGGATTTGTCTGTACCTATTACATGTGTTAACCAGTACATATCATATTTCAATCAGTACATATCATATTTCAAGCAGTACATATCATATTTCAATCAGTCCATTTCAGGAATTGGTTAATGTTTCAGAATTGCTCAACATTTAGTTACATATGTATTAAAATGGTCTCACATGTAGGGTTCATGTATAGATTCATTAATACTCTCAGAATGCTTGTTTTATGTTGTTCTGTAAAACTTGAGACTGACTGATTCATAGCTGTCCTAATTAGCCTCCATATCTATGTAACTGTCATTTCAAATCCTCTAGGTACTTTGGTAATACTTTTCACAATTTATAATACTTTTGGTATATGTATCATTGAGAGAAAATAGCGGAA
Organism: Atrina japonica; assembly: GCA_030159075.1. Lineage (NCBI taxonomy): Eukaryota > Metazoa > Mollusca > Bivalvia > Pterioida > Pinnidae > Atrina > Atrina japonica. Next base: position 509,535 of record BROG01000200.1, read on the forward strand.
GTCGGTCAAATACTTAATCCATTGAACCCAATGAAGGAACCAAGATTCAGACATCTATCGTAGATTCCATACATAAGTAATCAAATAGATTACACACATATTTGATGCCACCTGTCAGATTGTCGCCAACAACAACAAAGATTGTTTGTCAATGTCGATGTCAAGTTGCTTGTCAGAATCTAATTTTAGCTGTTTACATATATCTCCTGATTTCTTGCCGTGTTTAACTTGCAAACAGTCTCAAATACATCAATTCCAGATGATAGCATTCTGTATGATCAACATATGAAAAGTATCCCAAGCTATATCTGCAGAGTGGAATGATACTGTGTAATTAGCCTAATTACTGATTTGTATTACAAGTGTGATAGTACACAGACTCTGCTACAGCACTATAAAGTCTCATCAGTGTCCAGTATTCAGAAGTTGCTCATGTTAAGTCCAGTCAGTGACCAGTATGCACTAATGGCTCATGTTAAACATATTCTGCTACAAAAGTCCCATCAGTGTCTGGTAGTCAGTAGTGGCTAAAGTTAAGTCCAGTCAGTGTCCAGTATGCATTGGTGGCTCAGGTTAAACAGATTCTGTTACAACACAGGTCCAGTCAGTGTCAGGTACACACTATAGTGATTCATGTTAAGTCTAGTTAGTGTCCAGTACACACTATTGGCTCAGGTTAAATAGATGCTGTTAAAATTTTACTAAACTCAATGATAACGAATAGTCTCATATGTCTCATTATTTATCATAGTCATTTTTGGTCTGTAACTCGTCTACCGTCAAATTTTGTATATAAGAGTGTGTTATTTGGGGGTTTGCTTTGGGGGCTGGTGTTATTTGGGAGTTTGCTTTGGGGGCTGGTGTTATTTGGGGTTTGTTTTGGGGGCTATTCTGGATACATTTGATAAAGTAAATTATTGTTGGTTTCTGTAGAATGAGTCCTCTCTTTGTATTACATGTGTAATAATGACATCATGTTTTCATGGGTAAATATATTGAATGTTGAATTTTTCCTGTTATTGATACCAGTAATAGCATGTAAGTTTTTGTATTTTAATTGATGCATTTTTGACAATTGTTGCTAATAATTTGGAATGATTTACTGCTAATTTTATTACACATGGGAATTTTTAGTTGATCAGCTAAAAACATGTAATAACTTGGTCAAATTTTGAAACAAGGTAGCAACATGTAGCTGATCGACTTAATGTTTGGTAACTGTATTGCGTTTTGTAACTTTGTAGCTAACCAGCTAGATGGTACAGGTAATATTTTCATTTTATCATCTATATTGCTATTTTATTAATGTCACTACAGACTTCCACAAATTTTGAACCATTTGCATGGTTTGCATGTATGTTGCTTAATTTCATGGAAAGGTAGACCTGGCTTGATAATTCACCCTATATTTGGATACAGAGCACTAAATCCCAAAATCTGTTTAGAAAGAAATATTTTGCATGAAGACTAGCCTATTCATGTTTGAATGCTTGTGTTGCATGTTATTTGCTGTGCTCTTATTATGCTAACTTAATGTATTGTCTCTATACACTACATTTACACACAGACCAGGACTGACACAGTTAAACATGAGAATTACACACAGACCAATCAGGAGACTTACACACAAATCAGGACTGACACAATTAAACATGAGAATTACAAACAAACAGGACTGACACAGGACTGACACAAAATTAAACGTGAGAATTACACACAGACCAGGACTGACACAATTAAACATGAGAATTACACACAAATCAGGACTGACACAATGAAACATGAGAATTACACACAGACCAGGACTGACACAGTGAAACATGAGAATTACACACAGACCAGGACTGACACAGTGAAACATGAGAATTACACACAGACCAGGACTGATACAAGGAAACATGAGAATTGTCTTAAGTCATGAGAATTATTCAGACAGGACTTGGCCTGATTAGCCAAGGACTCACAGTGAAACAAATTCCAGACAGGACTGAGGTGAAACCTGCCACAACAGTTGAGTAAATTATTTAATCTTAAAGTAACTTTGAAGTTTTGTGAAGTGAGGCCCAGAATTACTCTACAGCACAATTGCACAGAGATCAGAACTACGTAACTTTGACAGTGAGAATTACTCTACAGCACAATTGCACAGAGATCAGAACTACGCTACAGCACAATTACACAGAGATCAAAACTACGCTACAGCACAATTACACAGAGATTAAAACTATGCTACAGCACAATTACACAGAGATCAGAACTACGCTACAGCACAATTACACAGAGATCAGAACTACGCTACAGCACAATTACACAGAGATCAGAACTATGCTACAGCACAATTACACAGCATAGTAATCTGAATAAACTGCCTTAAAATATATTGTAAAAACAATACTGGTAAATGCATTTAAATACTAACCAGTTGACAAAAAACATAAAATATTAGAAGTATTTTGTTGATAAATAGAATCAAACATGGGTGTGTTTAGTTGATAATGAATTTTTCTACTAGATTGGTTTTAGATATACCTAGGTTTAATTATTTTCCTCCCATGCTTAAGATACATGTTTATGTCTGCAAAAAAGTATGATATAACTACCGATACATGTATTTACGCACTGCAGCCTCATTGCATAGAGGCCATATACATGTATCATAAAATTGTAATGTTACGTCATAACGTGTGTAGTTTGTCAATACTTTAGGGGTTGACAAAGAAATGATCATAAAAAGAAGAATCAATCTATGAACCATGGGATAAATAAATATCACATGTTTGTTTGCTTGCTTTGTAAAATTAAATGGGTGTCTGGATAGCGTAATATCAGCACACTAGCTTCTGACCAATGCAGCCAATGTTCAGTCCTTAGATTGGACAGGGAAGTATGTGGGAGAGGCAGTCGCTACCTGTAAGTCAAGTATGTGGGTTTTCTCCGTATACTCCACTTTTCTCTCACAATAAGCAACCCCTCACACCAACATCGGAGTCAGTGAGAGACATTTATATAAGTTGAATTAATTTGTTTTTTTAATCATTGTGAAATAGATAATTTATTTAAATATCAACTAGAAAGAAGAATCAATAAATTTACCTATATGTTATCAGTAAAAGTTGATTGCAATTTGTGTATATGTAGGCCTAGACATTATCCAGAGTAACTGTTAAAACTTCACTGGTATACAAAAAGCAGGGAAGATGTTATGAAATTAGAATGTAGAGTATCAAATAATAATTTTCAAATTATGAATCTGACTTTTTCTGACCTTTCAGAATATTATAATGTTATCTTATGCCGTATGCGTTATTGTATGTACAGATAGTTCTAGTTAATAGCAACATATCATATGAAAGATACATTACATTTGAAATGTATAATCATCTTCTAATAACAAGAATTTAAGTATTGAATATGAATTCAGAAATACATCTATGTGTTTTTGTTTTTGTTTTTTTTTGTTTTGTTGTTGTATTTTTTTGTTTTTTGAGAGAGAGAGTGTGTGTGTGTTAGTAAGATAGAGCAATCGTACAAGCTTATCAGTAAAGTAACTTGTTAATTTTTAATGTAGGGGCTTATATGCCAGAACTACACACCAAGTACGGATCAGAGATGGCTCTAAGAATGGGACGTGAGTCAGACAGGGAAAGTATCATCAGCAGTGAGGCATCAACTATTCATGATCATCATGCAATGCGGTAAGCCAAGTTTTATGATACATACTGTTAGAATTTTATTGTTCGATGTGGGCAGTTTTATAACAGGCAATGATTGCAGAAAGATCCGTTCTTTGAGTTGCATTACAGTGTGTTTTCTTAAAAATCATATGTATAAAATAAATATAATGAAATGTAAAAATTTAGCATATGGTCAAGAAGCTATTTTCTACTGAAAATTTAACATATTGTGTGTGCTTTATGGAATAAAAGACTTCAAAATTATTCCTAAATGATTTGGTTTTAAATTTATATGACTTGTCACCGCCGTTATAACAATATTAATGTCAGCACATGTACTCACTACAATTATATTTTTGTTAGATCTGCTGATATCCTTTACGCAGCTGATCAGCATGTGCCGGTAGTTGAGAAGACAACGAAACAGAGAATACCAGACATAAACTTGCCTCAACAGAAAGCGAAAGTATGAAAACATAATATTTGTTGTGGGGGAAGCTCATATACTAAAATGGACTATCCAAATGCAATAGAACAAAGCATACCATTAAGATACTTAGGGAGAAAGGTTTAAATATCTTGATTGTGTTATTACAAATTGCAAGGCACATATTGTCACTGTGATCTGTTTTTGTACAGGTGTACATTATAAAGGTATGCACCGAGGCAAGCTAATCTGTCACTATCTGTTATTGTACAGGTGTGCATTATAAAGGTATGCTCCTAGGTGAGCTATTTTAATCTGTCGCTATCTGTCATTGTACAGGTGTGCATTATAAAGGTATGCACCCAGGTGACTGATTGCAATCTGTTGTGATCTGTTATTGTACAGGTGTGCATTGACCAACTTCTTCAGATTGTACCATGATCCTAGATAATACTATTTGACCTACTTTCTAATCCAAGTTTCAATACATTTGATGCACTGTTGCCACCAGTGAGCTATGTTGTCTTCTGAAAACTTATTTTGTTAATGATCATTTGACACAGGAATTGTTTTGTAATTGTCTTTAGTACCTATAACCCTGTGATAACTTCTGTAAATCCAGATTTTTTTAAGGACTTTATTTTTGCAATACACAAGTTCTTTTTTCGAGAGCAAAAGCTTTCACAAAACTTTGAGTAAATAAAATTCTTGCTAATAAAACTTGATTTACAGTACTACCTATGTATTGTAGGAGTATTATGGACCAGAATTTGTACACAAGACATCTAAACCCATTATGCGAGTACCAGTGCCATTGAGAGGAGATGTAAGTATATGTATATGTAATTAACAACTGAAATATCTGAATTTTATGATGTATATTATTGATTTTTGAGTACCTGTTGATATTTAATTAGGTTCTTACACATTCTAAACAACTCTTACTGCCTTGGCATCAATCTGTAGTTTGTACATCGTAGAGACAGATATTGAATATCTATGCATGAAGTTATTGGATATATTCTGGTTCTGAAGTGATTGTCTGATCACAGAATTTCTATCCCAAATGAAAAAACTTTTAGTCAACAGTGTTATATGGGACACTTTCAAACATAAGAAGTCAAATGTAGCAATCGATATGAAGTCATTTCTCAGCTTGTACATGCAGGACTTCTTTTGTATTGTAATGATACAACACTCATATGATGTCCATGAATTATAGTGATTTCCTGTTGATTTCAGGGTCAGAAGTTCATAGTTAAATGTCACTAATGAACAGCTATAGTTATGATTGGTCAGGTTATCTCAGTAAGGGGAAACCACTCGGTAAAATGTTCCTTTCAATAAAACATCTTTTGAGATACCACCTATCGACAGATTCTACATTTTCCTGGCAGATAGAGTGGTCTCTCAAGAAGGTTCCACTATTAATGTAAAAGTTATTTTAATTTGAACAGAGTTTAAAGAGTGCCTCACATGGACGCCGAGTTGTGATAGTCCTGTTAACAGGTCAGAAGTTGGAAGCCATGGTAGATCCTAGTATTACTGGACAGCAGATGTTTGAGTCCATTATAACACACATAGAATTACCAGAGTTCTTCTTCTTTGGACTGACTTATGTAAATGGTGAGTGTTAAAAGCATATTATGCAAATGGTATTTTGTGTTTTGCAGTTTAAAATAGTTCATCTGCAGAATAAACATAGGCAGGGATTTCCCACCCTATCATAGGGGCAGAAACAAAGCCCCATTCAATTTTTTCCAATATGCAGTCAAATTTTCTCATTTGAAATCAAATGACAATGGCTTTGAAGAAATTTGTGTGTTTTTAAACAATTTATGTATTTTTAGATTTCTCAATTTCATTTAAATGTTTCCTAACTCATTCACCCCTAAAGACAAATTTGGACTGGTCTAAGTCAATTATTTACAGAAGAGTCCATTGTTTTTCAGGGGTTGATGAGTTCAATTCCCAATAAGACCCAGGCCACAGTCCCAAAATGGTATGGAAAATTCCCAATAGGTTAGGGTTATAAGAACTTAGATAAATATTGATAAAATGAAAAAGTATATATAGGATGATTTGTAAATGTTTAAAACAGACAAAATTGAAAAATGTTGACATGGTACTACTGATCATGGTTATGGTTATTATACTACAAATACTTTAAATGTCAGAGGAGTTATCAGTGCCCTGTTATGAAACAGGGCTCTACAATGCGACCAAATCACTCGAAAATGCAACTATTTTTTAGCAATTGGCGAGTGTTTTTCCCAAGTCAGTCGCCAGCTTGTGACCATTTTTTCCACTAACCTTTTTCCCAAAGTTGTCCGGTTTCATTCTAAACATTATAATACATGTATATAGTCATAGTCAGTAGTGTGCTTAAATGCGACAAGTTTCATTTGTCAATTTAGAGAGGAGTTATGTACCTGGTCATTACCCCACTTGAAGAGTATCAAGATGGAAAGCATGAGCAGACCAGTCTATTATAGTCTGTAGGGTTGAAAGGGTTAAAAAAGAGATGATAACATGTCATAATAAACATGAGACATGTAGGCTGTTTTTCCATTTTTTTTCTACACACTCTAAGAGCTATTAGTCTTTTGCAGTTGGGGGGTTCAAAAAACATTTGAAAAACAATCAGAAAAGATTGAACTGGAATTGAAAATTAAATGCAATACTGAATGTATACAATTGCAAAAGAAGAAATGTCATTCACAAAGTTTAAACCATTCGACCTACTCCAGAACTGAACTGGTGATTCTGAATGTTTCAATAAAAGTCTGTAAATCTAATCATCATTGTTATTATATTTCATTGTATTAGGCAAAATGACGATCTTTAAAAAATACAGTATGTAAGAAAATTGTGGCCAGTAAAAATTTCAGGTGACGACCAAATTTTTATGTTTACTGGCCAATTGGAGAGTAATTTTAAATCTGTTGTAGAGCCCTGTGAAATGATACTTGTTCCAAATGATTGGTATATTTTGTATCTGGATTAAACATTTGTATAGCTAAATATTTGATACTTTGATTGTTCATCATTACATGACTACTGAAAGTCATTGATATTTTTTGCCATGACTTTATTAGTATTACCGTCTTTGATCCATTAAGCTCACCAGGACTTTATTTCATGTTGACCCATTAAGTGGCTAAGGCACTAACAGAAATTGAGAAAAAGGGGATGGGCGCTTATTGGGACCAATTAAGAGTCAAGTTGATGTAAAAGAGTTAATTTTTATAAGGCGTGGTGGTAAAGTTGTCATTATTACCTATGACACATATCAACATTTATCTGTTATCTGGGAGCTAAAGCTAAACTTACTGTTTTTCTGTTCTACATCTGCTTGTCAACTGGCAAGAAAAGATTTTTTATCATGTGTTACAAAGGTTAGTAAATCTGAATTATTGGGGAAGGGTGCTTATAAGGAAATCGGTGCTTACTGGGTGGAATATGGTAATTAAGTTTTGGACATATTCACTATATATGAATTTGTGATTTTAAAGCTACTGAAGACTTAAATATCGTGTATTTCATGTCGTAATATTGTACAATATTTTATGTAAACAGGGGCATACATGTCTCTCTTATCACTTAACAGATTTTCAAATTATGAGTATGTTTTTATTGCAGTTTCAAGAACTTTCACTCTAAATGAAAAGTGTTGCTTGCAATGCTTTGAGTATGTTGTATTTTGTTAGAACCTCTTCAATAGCCACATGTTATTGATAGATATATGAGAAAGAAGCTTTATAAATGCAGACTTAAATACAAATTGTCTCTAGTTATTTGGATTTGTGTAGTAATTCTACCGTTAATCAAAATAAATTTGATTTCCAGTGTGTCATATCAAGGATGAAAGCCCTACCATGTATATTAAGGTCACATTGGGGTCAAACTCTGTCTCAGTGGGGCCCTACAGTGACAGTTATGTATGTAACAATAGTGTGTTATGATGAGTGAGGTGTAGCTTGTGAAATAGTGGTTGATTTTAAAATTGTTTTACAGATCTGAATGTAGTTTATGTTAATACAGGGATATCACATAATCACACTCTGTCTGTACTGTGCTTTGTATTCTATAAAGTTACAACCATTCTTTATACTGTACTGCTATTTATTTATTTCCCTATCATGTCTATAACTTGGTTGTATATCACAAAGTTTGTAATTGTGTTTCAATTTTAGATGGGGAGCATTTCTTCATAGAACCAGATACTAAACTACACAAAATTGCTCCCGAAGGATGGAAAGATGGTTGGAAAGGAAACATGCCAACCATTACACTCACAATTTATCTCAGAATGAAGTTTTATCCTGATCACTTAGGAATGCTAAGGTAAGCATAGTTTGTTGTATCAGGATTTTTTTTTCACATTTTGAGTTACTCAGAATGTAAGTTTTGCCTTTTTTTGGGGGGTGGGGTGGGGGTGGGGCTGATTGATTGGAGTTTTGTGATTTTTACTAAATGGTGACCAAGATAAAAAGAAATTGAAGAAAAAATTAAATTTCATTTCTCCACAATATACATGTATTTTTAAATTCCTATTTGTTTTTAGCAGTCCATTAGAGAGATGAACAAGGATTGTTCTTTATCACTTGTTTTGTGTGTATGTTTTCAATATAGGTAAATGTTACACAGAATATCATTTGGAGCTTGAAAATATTAATTATGTTAAGGCAGATTTATCACTGCATTGTGTTTTCAATTTTGTTTGTAGGCATCAGATTTCCAGACATTTACTGTTCCTGCAGTTACGACACGACATTCTGGAAGAACGTCTTCTTTGTAATGAGGACAGATGTATGGCCTTGACTGGTCTGGCACTACAGGCAGAATATGGAGATTATGACAAGGAAACAATGGGTAGAAATTACTTCATGCAGGAACAGTATTATCCTAGCAGAATTGTCAAGAAAGTTGGAACAAGTTACATCAGAGATAATACTGCCGAGGTACATGAGAAATATTCTGGGATGACTGACAGACAGGCAGAGCTGGATTTTATAAAGGTTTGATATTATATCGTATACATTTTTGTCCATATCGTAGCTCCTCACACCTTTTTGTACACATTTACATGGTCGCTATGATTAAAATGATTAAATGCCATACTTCAAACAAGAATTTTAACTAGTAAATGTAAAACATAATGATTTGATGAAAGATGTGTAATTTTTAAAAAAATATCTATCTTTGCAAAATTTAAATGTTTTGGCATATTTGCATGTAATTATTATGATGTTTTTTATAATTATTTTAGATGTGTATGAATCTACATGAGTATGGAGTGCACTTTTACAAGCTTAACAGGGTAGGTGTTTAGTCTCATATAACTATACAGAGCTCAAATGTATGGTCATTGGGTTGGATTTATTTTTTAACTTATTCTCAGTTTTACAATGATCACTCTTAAATGGATTAAGCAATACATTTAGATTTAGTATTTGGCCTTGTATGATACCTCTTTCTCTTTTGGATCTATGCATCTCTTTTATTTTAAATTTGAGCTCAGCCTATGAAGTCCTATTGACAGAAACAATCGTCTACAGCATTTGTTATACCCTCTTTTTTGCTAAACTATCTCTTTGGTATAATGTTTGAAAATTTTATGGAGATGAACAATTTACCAGTTTATTTAATGATTACATGTAAAGTATCAAAATCTTTATATGATTACAAGATGTTTTACAGTTATGTTTTGGAGGACCATTTCCACTTCCATGATGAAATATTTTCGTTATCTTTCAGCGGAAAAATGACAGCAATAGTATTGTATGGGTTGGTATTAGTGTGCGATATCTTGTCCTGGCAGAAAATCAAAGCCATCAAAGGGTGATCATTCAACAGGATCCATGGAACATGATACAGAAAATATCTTTTAACAAACACAGATTTAGTATACAATCCAAACCAGACTATGGCAAGGGAAAACCACCAAAATTAAACTACTTCACCAATTCATTCAGAAAGTGAGTACCTATATGAGTAAATGTTTGACATAACTCTATGACAAAACCTATTAAAAAGTTTACTTATTTTGTCAATTTATTCAGAGAGTCAATATTTCAAGTATAACCAGGCTGTGACAAGGCCTAATTTAAAAAACTAAATTAATTTACCAACATAATATTTAGAACATGTAGAAACTGGGTATTGATTAAAGTATGATTTGATTGTGATATGGGAAAGCTTCAAAGCTAATCCAATTACTTCACCTACGTACTCAGGAAGTTATTATTGAAACAAGTATGACCTGACTAGCATAGGGCAGTAATTATTGATGAAAATATGTAATGAACACCTTCAAATCTAAATTTCTGTTCAAATTCCTTCAGAAAATAAGTATTGATAAAAGTAAGCCCACTAGTCCAACACAATTATGGCAAGAGAAAATGTTGCTTTTGTTTTAGTTTTTCTACAAACATGAGTGAATCAGAAATGTAAAACATGTACAAATTGATGCAATTAATTATGGTAATGTTACAATGTCATCTTTAAAAATTGTATTCTTGTTTGAAGGGGAAGATACTTGTTGCAGTTTGCTACAGCTCAGCACAGGTTTCAGTTAAATATGAGAGCCAGGGAAGCACAGATTGATTCACAGGGTTAGTAATCACAAAAGAAATTTGACTGATTCTACACATATTTTTGGTCAATTTTCTTGCTCTAGTTTATCTTATATCAAAGATGTACTTGATTTGTTTAGACTTGTCCTGTGTTATTTCTAATGTAGACCACCTGACCTTGACTTTGCATTATTTGTCTATTTCCTTTGTTCTGTTTATCATAAATATATACTTAACATATAAAATTGTGGCTCTTCTTCTGGCTTAGATGATCTGAAGAAATTTATTACTTTGTTTGAAATCCTCAGTTTTTCAATACTTTAATTTTTGTTTTTATTTCAATTTGACTAATATGCAGATCTTACATTGGACTCCTTGGCAGAATTAGATGCAGAGCACAATATGGTTGACACAGATAGAACAGATCATGAACCCGCATCTGATCCACATGGGCCAGAGGTAAAAAGTCAACAAATTTGTATTATTGTAACAGGGGAGGAAATGTGAACAGTTTTGGGATTCGAACCTAGGGCCCCTGCAATCCATACCCAGTCTGTTACATATTATATAAGAGTAAACTATATATTTTACAACGATTGACAAACAATTATGTCAGCTTATATTAATGTTTCCCATTCGCAATGTTGGCACGTGGGGGTCCAGGCTGTGGAAGAAATCCAGATTACCCAGAGAAACTCCTCATGTCCTTCTTTGCAAGCACCATACCATCTCACATACTTCCCTGTCCAATCCAAGGATCAAACCCAGGTCACATTGGTGAGAAGCGAGTGCGCTAACCACTGCGCTACTCAGATATCTAGTATGTAGAATCCTTATGATGACTGTACTGTATGGTAATGAATACATCTTAGATTTCCTTTGTATTTTTTAATGGATATTGTTCTGTTAATACAGTGGAACCTGTCTTGAAAGACCACTCTCATGAAAGTCCACCTGTATTGAGACACCACTCTAATGAAAGACCACCTGTCTTGTAAGACCAAATTCTGAAAACCACTTGGTTAAATGATTCTTTAGATTAAACCTGTATTGAGACACCACCTGCCCCAAGAGACCACATTTCAGTGGCATATGGGTTGGTCTTTCAAGACATGTTTCACTGTAGTATTTAAGATTGTGATATAAATCTAGTAGTGTTCTCTGTAATCATAAATAATTGTTTGTAATTTCATTTAATAAGTAAAGCGATGTCTCTCATGTAACCGATTTTTCACATAACATTTCATCTATCTATATATAATATGGCTGTATTTTGTTTTGGACAGGTAATTCCCAGTAGTCACAACAGTAGAAATGTTATAAATGGACCAACTACTGACAGATTACAAATCCCCAACATGATGTATGTACAAATTATTTTTATATGCACGACTTTGAGCATTTTGTGTTTGTTATGTATTTATTAGTCCCAGTCTTAACTTACTGCTGAAGTGAATATAAAACTAACTAAAAGCCTTACTGTCATATCTCTTTAATGTGCATGATTTAAATGGTTTGGTCTTCCGGTCATTGGGGGGGGGGAGAGGGGAGGGAGGGAGGGCGAGAGAGAGGGAGGGAGAGAGGGAGAGAGAGAGAGAGAGAGAGAGAGAGAAAGAGAGAGAGAGAGAGAGTTAGTTAGTTAGTTAGTTAGTTTCTGTATGAAAGTCTTAAGTCAATGTTTTATGTACATTTGACTTTTTAGCCAACTGTTTTATTGTTCCACATTCCAGTACAATGTGACTGACATTGGTTGTATAATGTCACAGGTCTTTTTGATGAGACTTAAAACCGAGGTTCCATGTTACGGCAGTCAGGCATGGCATGTAAAAGAACCTTCATTGACGTTAGTTCATAGCACAGGTCAAAATCTGTTGCACTTCATCTAAAGCTGGTCACATCACAATATAAATGAAAAATTTGACCTTCAAAGTGATGACTAAAAGCATTTGACCTTCAAACTGATAACTAAAAGCATTTGACCGTTAAACTGATGACCATCAATAGGCATATGAAATTTATGTGATCATAACTTTTGTCATGTTTATTAGTCTGTATGGTGATGATGTTTCCACGTTTTGACTGGAAATATCCTTCTGTTGTTGTGACCAATGTATCTAACCTTTATGATTTGGTCTGTAATATGTATGATACCTTAAGAATGTTGATATGCCCAATTTATAGAATTCTTTGGTCTGTAATATGTATGATACCATTGATATGCCAATTTTTTTTATAGAGTTCTTCTCAACATACAGCATGATCAGTTATTTTTAGCAGGATAGAATTATCTACTTACAACTTCTATTTTCATAATATGAAAATTGTAAGCTTTAGCCAAAGGAATTAAGAATAATAATAGCATGACAACGTTTTGCATGTATCCTATGTTTTTTGATAGTCCGCCACCGTACATGGCAGATACAAGTGTTAGCATGTTAGATTTACGACAGAAGTATGCCTTGCCGCAACATAAGCGTGCCCCCAGACTGCATGCTGCATCTACAGGTGATATAGTTACAGATGTAAATAGAGATGGCCCAGCTGATCCAATGTATGTTATAGGTAAGGCAATTCATGTATGGCTAAATTGCTTTGCTGTTTGGTTGGTCTGTTTTTCTATATTCAATATTCCATAAAATAACTATTTCTTTGCTAAGATTTTAATCATATTTGATCTGATGCTCTAAATCAATGAAAACTAAGATGAGTTTGACTTGGGCTTAAACCCAGCAATGTTTCTCAGAGTTGTGGGACTTTAATGTCTCTGCTTTGCTTTCTTAGTTTTTCTCAAACACATCTTGTTTTTAGCTTGCCTCTATGAAGGTATTGAGGCTTACGCTTTTGCCCCAGCATTAGCATCGGGAGAGAAGATTGGTTGAGGTCAGGTGTACTTATTTCTACTGGCAGACCATACATTAACAAAAATTGCATCATATATAAGTCTTATGTTCTTAACATACGCTATGCTTCAGAGGGTGGATTTTTTTAATAGTTGCTTTGCAACAAAGACCCAGTTTTGGACATACATATTTTGAATACTTCAGTAATGAAGATTTTTAATACTTTGGTAATGAAGATGGGTTGAGGTTGTGTCATTTGTTGGATGTAAAATCTATTGTTGTGAAGTGAACATTGTAATCTTTGATTACTCTTTTTTGAGTGATGTGAGCTTTGTCATCTTTGATTACTCTATGTATGTGTGAGGTTAGGTTTGTAATATTTGATTACTCTATGTATGTGTGATGTGAGCTTTTTGATCTTTGATTACTCTATGTATGTGTGATGTGAGCTTTGTGATCTTTGATTACTCTATGTATGTGTGAGGTTAGTTTTTTAATATTTGATTACTCTATGTTTATGTTCATGAGGTGAGCTTTGCAAGTTTTTATCACTGTGTTTTATAATAGCAATAAAGGTGTATTCCTGCCCACTGTACTAAAACAACTTCCTATTATAGGGGAAATTTAAGCGACATTTTGAAGGCAATACAATAATTACTGTTTTTGATGTTTTTTATCTGCATCAAAATTTGAGCTGCACACTATTTAATAAGAAAATAATATAAGTGATATTAAGTGATAATAAGTGATATTAGAGATCTACAACTCATTTAAAAAGTACATTTCATTTTTATACCTTTTTGGTTTATCTTGTAAAATTTTTACTTGCAGAAATGGCCAATCAATCTTTGGATCCATTGGAGGACGAACCTCCCAATGAAACAGTCAGCAGTAAGTGTTCCGTAACTTTCTGAATCTTGTTCTGATAATTAGAACTATCCTGTATATACTTAACAAATGATGACATGAATGATAAAATTATTCTTACCCGAACTCTCAATTACACATTGTAAAGGTATATAATTTTATAGCATTACACAAAGAGTTATCAATCTAAAGTATCCTGAATGTTTCCATAGCCTCAAGACTGATGACCTTGGGGAGACATCTCACAAGAATATTTTTTTGGGGAGGGGGGCATCCCTCAAGACTGATGAACTAAGGGAGGAATCCAACAAGATTGATGACTTGGGGGATGGGCATCCCATAAGACTAATGACCTAAGGAGGGCATCCCACAAGATTGATGATCATGGGGGAATCCACAAAACAGATGACCTAGGGGGCATCTAAAAAGACTGATGAGGTACAGGAGGTATCCCAAAGACTGTGACCTAGGGGGCATTTCACAAGACTGATAATGTACAGGAGGTATCCCACAAGACTGTGACCTAGGGGGCATCTCACAAGACTGATGATGTACAGGAGGTATCCCACAAGATTGTGACCTAGGGGGCATTTCACAAGACTGATGATGTACAGGAGGTATCCCATAAGACTGTGACCTAGGGGGCATCTCACAAGACTGATGAGGTACAGGAGGTATCCCACAAGACTGTGACCTAGGGGGCATCTCACAAGACTGATGATGTACAGGAGGTATCCCATAAGACTGTGACCTAGGGGGCATCTCACAAGACTGATGATATACAGGAGGTATCCCACAAGACTGTGACCTAGGGGGCATTTAACAAGACTGATGATGTACAGGAGGTATCCCACAAGACCTAGAAACTGATTATGAGCACCATGTCAACTCTGAGTTCCTATTATAGCTTGCACTTGTTTGTGTAGTACGTGTTAGATCAATATATATCTTGTTTTGTTATTGTTTTATTCACCTTTTTTCTAATTTTCAGCAACATTACAACACAGATTTTGTAATGAGCTACTTTCTCCGGAGTATCCTGATAGACATATATTTGAAGTAACTCTGGAGAAGGAACCTCAAGTAGGAATTGGCATTACCATAGTTGGTGGAGAATCAACGAGTAAACTAGATTTAGGTATTTTTGTTAAATCCGTTACCCCTAAGGGACCAGCAGACAGAGATGGCAGAATTAAATCCGGTGATCGCCTCATAGCAATCAACGAACAAAGTCTTGAGGGAGTTCAGCACCACATAGCAGTACAGATGATACGAGATTCTAAAGATCGAGTCAAGCTTTTAGTATCTCAATTCAAAGCTCCTTCATCTATCAAAAGGAAAAGCTATGAGGACATCACACCCGTGAAGGTGCCGGGTTCTGATGCTAGTCCCGGTGATAGAAATGTATATAGACAACTTTCTTTACCAGATGATGTTGATCATTCTGTATATAGTGATGTAAATATTGACATAAATGTTATTGCTGACCAAAACCAGGTAGACATTCCAGTTAGTTCTTACTCCAATGGTGATCAATCAGTTGTTGATGTGTCAACCATATCACATGTGGAATCTATGCAAAGTGAAATTATATCAGCCAATGAAAATCAAGGTGTATATATACCAGGTGAGTGATATTATTCTGCTAATAAGATGGTAATTTCACAAATAACTCACCTCAAATATCATAACTTTTAAAACTTTACACGTGTTGCTTATTACCTGTAGATATTTCATGATGCTGACCTGAGCTAGAAAAAGTGAGAAGATTTCATCATCTGTGTTGTAGGAAAATCGTGTAATGTATGTTTTATGTTTTGTTACGTTTGTTTCTTTAGGTTATGTTTTGTGTCCTCAATCAACAGTTTTTCAGTTTACATGGTGGCGATCAATTTTCAATGTTAGAGGAGAAAAGCTGGTCATAATATACCCGGAAAAAACTGCCAGCCTTCTGCTAGTAAATTGGCAAATTGTCTCACAGAATAAGTTGGAAGTTCCAGTCTGGCTTGAACCAGCACTGACTACTGATATATTATGTATTGCAGAATGCTTGGTGTAATGTAATGGTCAGCGAATCAGTTCAAATTTACACAAACTTATATTATGTTGTTTTTAAGTATTATCCAAATTATTTTTGTTGTATGTATTTTCTTTGACCTTTGTATGACCCAGATTTCTTCTTATTTCAGTACGTGACCCAGATGACACTGATAATGATGCCGAGTCATTGACAGATTCAGAAATAGACGAAGGAATACAGGCAATTGTAGAAGGTAGATCTCTGGAGGAAGTTAAAATTGAGGACTCTTTCAGACCAGCTGAGCAAAATGAATGGATGAAAATAGAAAGTATTGAAGGGTAAGTTTATTTTCTGATTTATAGATGAAGTTTCAAAGTCTTACGTTTCCATCAGATTGCAACTAGGAACCATTTACATGCAAGACAAACCTAAACTGCAGAAAGTGGTAATTGAACACCTCCATTGTATTATGTGAATATAGATAACCATGATGTGTTATATGTTTATACAAGTTTTATATGTATTTAAAAAAAGCTGTATTACTTTGTAAAGCGTAAAAAAGTTTATGTTAATGATTATTTTGTTTCCTTTTCTATAGCACAAAACAACATGTAAGCGTATTGGATACATACAAAGTGATACTGGAAAAGAAAGATGGAGGATTTGGTCTTAATGTGACAGTTAGTATATATGTAGAATCATTGACATTCTGGATTTTGTAATACAAATGTATACAATAGACCTTTTTAGGGTTCCATTTCGTTCAGTTTTTTTGAAATAGTTTGTACTTAAGATCATGTGATTTCAGAAGGTCAGGCACAGTAACTTTGTGTTCTGTAAGAGTAATATTGACTACATTCAGTGAATTAGGTGATATCCATATTCCATGTCATTTAGACAATAAAATGCTTTAATAACGGGAAATGGTGGTATGTCCACATTTTTCTCTGAAGTACCATACTACTTTGATGAACCATGACTAAATGAACAACTCAATAAAAGGTCTAATAAACAAGTGTACAACTCAATAAAAGGTCTAATAAACAAGTGTACAACTCAATAAAAGGTCTAATAAACAAGTGTACAACTCAATAAAAGGTCTAATAAACAAGTGTACAACTCAATAAAAGGTCTAATAAACAAGTGAACAACTCAATAAAAGGTCTAATAAACAAGTGTATCAGTCTCTTTTAGTAAAGAAAAAATATCTAAACTTAAGGTAGGTGAATATGAGAGTTTGTGGATCTTTAAAATTGTTGCAGAGAGAAAAAGAAAACTTACATTTATATGAAAAATGTGCATTTATTATCAACATCATTATGTTTGATGTATTTGTTCACTGTAAATAGCGTTTTTAAAAGTTTTTATTGTAAGTTGTGTATCTACAGTATGTGTTTATTGTAAACAGTGTATTCAAAGTATATGTTTATTATAAATAATGTGGTTAAAATATGTTTATCATAAATAGTGTGTTTAATGTATGTGTTTATTGTAAATAATTTGTTTAAGGTATGTGTTTTATTGTAAATGGTCTGTTTAAAGTATGTGTTTACAGTTAACACCCATGTGTATTAGGAAGTTATATGATATGTATAAATATGTGTGACCCTGAATTCTGTTCTGATACTTCATTATGCCCTTTTCTGTTGTAGGGGGGAACCAATACGTCAGTGAAATATGGAGGGATATATGTCAAATCTCTGACGCCGGGTGCTTCTGCAGCTATAGAAGGTTTAATACAAAAAGGTAAATGGATTCTATTACATCACTATCGGTAATTTGTTTGATCGTACCCACAAAAATGAAGTAATTTCTGTGTGTTAGTAATGTTCAATTGCTCAGGAAATACAGTGCATCAAAGTATTATTATTTTCTGTTACCTGGTATTATATTTAAGATTTTGCTGTAGAATTTTTCCCACACAGTATGGATCGTTGTTACAAAAATGACCAAAAATGATTACAGTGAAATCTTGAAAGACCACTACTTTTGCCATGGAAATATGGTTTTACAAGACAGGTGGTCTCATTAAAGAGGTTTTACTTAAGGATTATTAACAATAATAGAATCTACATAAAATTAATGATATGGGCTAGCCCAAATGAGTCTTTAGGGGTGAATGGGTTAACTAAGCGGTTTTCAGAATGTGGTCTCAGAAGACAGGTAGACTTTTATGACAGTGATCTGGTAATACAGGTTCCAGTGTACTTCAGACTGTCAAAGTTAATGGAAAATCAAAAACTTAAATTTATATCTGTTACTCTTATTCTTAATCACTTTAGGAGACAGAATACTAGAAGTGAATGAGGTACCACTAAAAGATGTCACACACAAACAGGCAGTAGAAATTATCCATAGTGCCCCATCTCTATCTGTGTTTGTGCTGGAGAAAAGATCAACATCATCCCAGCACAGCTCTATAAAGTCTGTATCATCTGGAAGCTCAAGTGAGGTTAAACATACAACAGAGGAAGTAATAAAAGAGAAGGAAATCTTGCCAGAAATTGAACCAAATGTAGAAGCAAATATGAAAATCAAATCTACTGGATTAATTACACCTGTGAGTGACCAGATGGACAAGGAACATAAGAAACCACTTTCCACAGAACAGATTAGTGTAACAAAGCCTGGAGTGTTGGACAGCAGTGACCAAGATGAAAGTAAAGAACAACAGGAAGACTGTGAATATTATCCATTTGTAGATAAAGGTAAGAAAAGAAATAAACTATTAAACCTGGATATATTGAAATAGAAGGGGAATGACTTCTGCTTTCACTTAAATGGGTTTTAAAATAAGCGGGTTATAATGGTAATAAAGGCATTAGTCAGGTAATTAAATCTATTTCAAATAATGCAGGATTTCAATTTAACAGGGTTCAGTATAATCTGGGTTCAACTGTATAGATTTATTGTCAAAAGGACTCTGATGAAAAAAGTTATTTAGTGCCATGTTAAAAAGGAACAAACACTGAATTTTTGTGGAATTTATAGCCAATAAAGGATTGCTTCATATAACAAATAATTCCTATATTTTATGTATTTTTGTTGCATGTGTTTTATTTGTTTCAGTACAGTGGTGTCCATGCATAATTATCAGTTATTCATGTTCATCATTCTTTTATTATTTGTTCAAATTATGTTTGTGATTATATGTTCAGTATACATGTATTTTGATATCAAGCTATAACAACATATACAAAATTACACAGTGTGATATGTCTTAAGCATACATAGTCATGTCAGCAATATTAAAGTAGGACATGCAAGAGGAATTCCCTGGGTGTTCTCCCTGGTACACAGTATATTTGAGATTACAGCCCCCCTCCCCCATCAATCTCCCCCCCCCAAAAAAAAAAATTCTTCCCCTCTGATTCCTGTTTTAATACCAAAGCTGCATACTGCTACTGCTTCTCCAGTACAAAGGGTCATTTATGCATGTCAAATCCCTCAACCATATTGCCAGACCATGTGAAAAAACAGGTGTTGGTAAACACTATTCAGTAAGGTGTAAGTCTTGTCACCAAGCCCAGGTAATAAGATTTATATGTCATATGTTTGAGATAGTGAGTTGTAAACAAGGTAACAAAATACAGCAGGTATTATAGACTTGAAAATTGCTACAACTAAAAAAATGTTAACCTTGATATATTGCCAAACCTGTGATACTGCCAAAATTTAGGAAAATAAAAGGTTGTGGTATAACAGGGAAGAACTGTATTTGACACATGTAATGGCCTATTCTTACAATGTGCTTGTCATGATAAATGAAAGCCACATGTATTTCAGATGAGACTTAAAACCAAATTTTATTGTCATGGTAATTCTGGCAATGTTAACTGAAATGGCATATATAGCCATAGCGTAGATAAAGAAAATGTGGCACTTCACTTATAGCTGAATACATGTACATCTCCAACATCCCAAGATAAAAATCAAAACAAACAAACAAAAAACAAAACATACCAGAAACCAAAAGCAATTCTGACTCCTGGGGCCAGTTTTATAAAGGTCGTAAATCCTGAATCCTAAATCTTAGTCTTAATTATCATGGAATGATCAATTACCCATGCGTTGCCATGGTAGTTAAGACTAAAAGTTAGGATTTAGGACTTACGACCCAGGACAGACTTTCTCTGGTTTATAAATCTATGGAATTTATTTTGTAATATTAAGTTGAAATGTTTTTGTATACAGATGGGATCTATGATGTTGACATAACCAAGGGAAGCATTGGGTTTGGATTTAGTCTCCATGGAGGGACTGATATGGGAACATCTCATGGAGCAGTGCACATTAAGAAGCTATTTAATATTGGTCCTGCAGCAGCTAGTGGGAAGATTAAGGAAGGAGATGTCATTCTAGAAGTCAATGGGAAATCTCTAAAGGGATTAACTCATGCTGTAAGTACATATATATACTACTTCTCTTGCTCGTAAGAGTCTTACAGACTTTTTATAAAATTCCAGTTTTTATTTGGCAATCTGTGAAAGAGCACCTTTGAGATCTGTGAAAGAGCACCTTTGAGGATGGTTTTCTCTCAAAGATTGATATAATAAAGGGAATTAGCATGAAATTTTGAAATTCTTTATTTGCATTGATGGGAAATTTATGGATGTTTTATCTTATTCTTGTGGTACAAGATTTTGTTTACTGTTATGATGCATGGTTGTTCGGTTATTGTTTTTATTATAGAGTTCCAATAATCAACCTGGCAAAGAATTGCATTTTATGGTGTTTGTAAACCAAATTGATTTTTCATATAGAATAGTTTCAAATTTTCATAAACTTTGTATTCTTGTTTAATTGGTAACACAAGCTACCATATTTGACCCAATAAGCCCCTTAGTCCTTATAAGTGCCCCTCCCCCTTGGGTTAAGATTTATTCACCTTTTTTACACATGTTCCATAATCTTTACTAGCCAGTTGATGAGGAGATGTGGACCAGAAAAACATAAGTAACAGTTTATGAGTTTATCTGTGCCCCCAGCAACAGAAGAATGTTGATGTGTCCTCGGTAATAATAACATAAACTTTACCATCGTGCCTTTTTATATACTATTTTATTAACTGTTTAACATCAATTTGATTATCAATTGGTCCCAATAAGCACCTACTCCTTTTTTCCCCACTTTTGTTGTGCCCTGGGGACTTATTGGGTCAACTACGGTAATGATATATGGTAATTTGTCCTACTAAACAAACTGAACGCCATTCTTTTTCTGAAAAATAATTGAACATTTTGTGGTAGTAACTTGTATGACTGCAAACTGTCAAACAAAATCATATAAGATGTGATAATCTTACAACAAAGTTTGAAAGTTTTGTTTATTTAAACTTATCATTTGGTTTACATCTCTGATATCTCCCTTGCTGTTTGAGAATTGTAAATTTTATTATTACTTGCATGACAATTTCTTTTATGGTAATGATTTCATCACAGAACAGAAATGATACAAATTAGTGTAGGTCTCAGTAATATGTTTTGATAATTAAAACATAGGAATATGCTATAGTGGGTGTGGTTGGATGGGAAAAAGTTGAACTCTGGAACTATTGTTATAATGTTATGAGTCAGCTCATGCAGGATTTTGAATGTGTATCATTTCTGTAATGCGTTTCATGTTGGGCAATATATTTTAAATCTAGCTTTATATATTTTTCAGTTAATTTTCAATTTTCTGTTGTTATTATTGGAATCAATTGATTTCTAGCCATACAATATAAATGTACGAGAATGATTTTCCCATTTTCTGTGTACAAGGGGTATTAATCATGACTTGACAAGTCAGTAATTAATATATACAGTGGAATCTCATTATCTGAAAACTCACAGGACTGCTCGTATTACTTCAAGGTATCCAGAATTCAAGACAACCGAAATTTTAATTGATATATTATTCTATCTATAAAAATTGGGATGGACTTTCAGTTTTGACATACCGGGGTATCCAGAATTTCAACTCTACTGATTTTGACATGAGATTTCACTGTATATGTATATTGTGTGTAATTTATATATAAAGGTAGTGTAATTTATATATAAAGGTAGTGTAATTTATATATATAGGTAGTGTAATTTATATATAAAGGTAGTGTAATTTATATATAAAGGTAGTGTAATTTATATATAAAGGTAGTATATATAGGTAGTGTAATTTATATATAAAGGTAGTGTAATTTATATATAAAGGTAGTGTAATTTATATATAAAGGTAGTGTAATTTATATATAAAGGTAGTGTAATTTATATATATAGGTAGTGTAATTTATATATAAAGGCAGTGTAATTTATATATAAAGGTAGTGTAATTTATATATAAAGGTAGTGTAATTTATATATAAAGGTAGTGTAATTTATATATATAGGTAGTGTAATTTATATATAAAAGTAGTGTAATTTATATATAAAGGTAGTGTAATTTATATATAAAGGTAGTGTAATTTATATATAAAGGTAGTGTAATTTATATCTAAAGGTAGTGTAATTTATATATAAAGGTAGTGTAATTTCTTGCTTTGGAATAGTCAATTGATGTGAATAAATTCTATCGGATCTTTCCATATCTTTAACAAATCAGTTGATTCCACTTACATTGTTATTTAAATTTTTTCTGGTATTTTTGTTTAATTTCATTTCATTTGCATGATATTGTGGGGATATATAGAAAAAAAATATGACATTTCAGGGGGCAGTGGCGGTTTTAAGATCAGAACATCAGGTTAATTTATTGATGTACCGACCAAAACCTGAGCAGCTTCCTCAGTGGTTCTTATCAGTAAGTAAAAGCCCAGATAATGTATTCATATTTTTTATTTCTATAGTTATATTATGCTTGTGCTTCAAAGATCTGTCTAATCTGTTCATACTGTTACTTCACTCTTGTTCACTTCTCAACTAATCCTGAAATCTGATTGGCTAAGATGGGGAAGTTGAGGATATTCTCAGATTTAAGTAAATTTTTCAGTTTTATGGTGCCAAACACTGTATACCTTCATATTTTAATAACTAAACGTATGTATAATTATGATTTTGAGATTGTTGATATTTTGTTCTGTGGCAATTGTTTTTGGTATGCAAACTGATACATAAAAGATATTCTCATGGTAACAATATGCCAATGGTTATATATATCTATGTCATCAGCTTGTATATCTCTGTGTATCTTTCTGTGGTACTTTCTCATTGTTACATGTTGTACACTTTGTTTTATTTTCTATGGTTATTTCTGTGTCATCAGCTGGTATATGTCTTATATCTATGATTATTTCTCTATGTCATCAGCTGGTATATGTTTTATATCTATGGTTATTTCTCTATGCCATCAGCTTGTATATGTTTTATATCTATGGTTACTTCTCTATGTCATCAGCTGGTATATGTTTTATATCTATGGTTACTTCTCTGTGTCATCAGCTGGTATATTTTTTATATCTATGGTTACTTCTCTGTGTCATCAGCTGGTATATGTTTTATATCTATCGTTATTTCTCTGTCATCAGCTGGTATATGTTTTATATCTATGGTTACTTTTCTATGTCATCAGCTGGTATATGTTTTATATCTATGGTTACTTCTCTGTGTCATCAGCTGGTATATGTTTTATATCTATCGTTATTTCTCTGTCATCAGATGGTATATGTTTTATCTCTGTCATCAGCTGGTATATGTTTTATATCTATGATTATTTCTCTGTCATCAGCTGGTATATGTTTTATATCTATCGTTATTTCTTTGTCATCAGCTTGTATATGTTTTATATCTATGGTTATTTCTCTGTCATCAGCTGGTATATGTTTTATATCTATGGTTATTTCTCTGTCATCAGCTGGTATATGTTTTATATCTATGGTTATTTCTCTGTCATCAGCTGGTATATGTTTTATATCTATGGTTATTTCTCTGTCATCAACTGGTATATGTTTTATATCTATGGTTATTTCTATGTCATCAGCTGGTATATGTTTTATATCTATCGTTATTTTCCAGTATCATCAACTGGTATATGTTTTATATCTATGGTTATTTCTTTGTCATCAGCTGGTATATCTATGGTTATTTCTCTGTCATCAGCTGGTATATGTTTGATATCTATGGTTATTTCTCTGTCATCAGCTGGTATATGTTTTATATCTATGGTTATTTCTCTGTCATCAGCTGGTATATGTTTTATATCTATCGTTATTTTCCAGTATCATCAGCTTGTATATGTTTTATATCTATGGTTATTTCTCTGTGTCATCAGCTGGTATATGTTTTATATCTATGGTTATTTCTCTGTCATCAGCTGGTATATGTTTTATATCTATGGTTATTTCTCAGTATCATCAGCTGGTATATGTTTTATATCTAAGGTTATTTCTCTGTGTCATCAGCTGGTATATGTTTTATATCTATGGTTATTTCTCAGTATCATCAGCTGGTGTATGTTTTATATCTATGGTTATTTCTCAGTATCATCAGCTGGTGTATGTTTTATATCTATGGTTATTTCTCTGTGTCATCAGCTGGTATATGTTTTATATCTATAGTTACTTTGCTGTGTAATCAGCTGGTGTGTTTCTATGTAGTACTTTCTCATTGTTACACTATGCTTTAAATCTACATGTATGGTTATTTCTCAGTACCATTATCATTAGCTTGTGTATCTCTTTAGTACTTTCTCATTGTACATGTAATTTCTATGGTTATTTTTTATTTTCATCATGGCATATTTCTGGTTAATTCAATTCTCAATGCTTATTTCTCAATGTCAGCATTTCTTGTTTCTGGTTAATTATGATCTTCCTTATTTCTATGGTTATTCCTCAGTATCATCACCTGTTTTATTTTTTTGCTGTTATATATTTTCTTCCTCATCTTGTATGTCCAGTCATTTTAAGTCAATCAATTCTATCAGTAGTGTATCAAGTTTTAGACTGATCTTCTGTCTACCATTTTGTTGTCCAAATTTCCAATTTCTTAAGATTTATACCAAAGCTCAATTTTTCATTTTGCTTGGGTGGTGCCATATTTGTTAATGAAAAATTCTTTTATTGTTGGGTTTTCTACACAATTTGGGTCTTAATCATTAGAACGCTTCACTCTTACCACTTTTTGGAAACCAGTTTTCAATTGCCTTGCTAACAATGATCATGAACACATCTCAGTGGTTACATTAGTTACAAAAATAGATGTAAACAACTCTGCTGCCAAAAAAAAATAATAAATAAAAAACGAGAAAGATTCTACTGATCCTTCAATGATGACTGGATGTAAATGTATGATTTGGTGCACAGGAGTGAAAACAGAGAACACTGTGCAATGTGAATTTGTTGACTTTAACAATAATTTATATTACATTTTGTTCTGTAATGTAACTCTTAGCTTATAAGTCTTATAGTATGGTGTCATGTATTCTGAATTAAAATGTTTTGTTTTAACAAAATTTACTACAATTCTGCTGAAAATGTTTACATTTCTGTGTAGTGAAATTTTCCAATTTCAAAAATCAAAGGGATCATAAGAAAAATCACTGTATCAATATGATTTAAAGATCTATATGAGTTTTAAAGACCTACTCTGTTTCTCTGTAGGAAAATGATGAGTATATTGAACATCCGGCATCCAGTAAAAAGATCGAGGATACCTCATTCTCAGAAACTGAATCTGAAGATGAACCCATCTTGTACAGAGATACACTGCCAATGAGGGAAAGTGTTATCACTCCACCAAGTGCATTTACTTCCCCAAGATCTGATCACAGTGAACAGGTAAGGTACAAGTTTGTATGTATACTGTCAAATGATTTGAGCCAGTGGCTGAGAAAGGTGTCTTTTTGACATAGCCAATGAAATATTAGAAAAGCAGGACTTTTGTCTAACTTAATATTTTCAATTTTGTAGATTTTTCTCGCAGAAACAAAAGGTTAACCTTAGCACAACAGACAACAGACATCTTGGGTCTCAGTAGCTTACATTCATGTACACTGCGCTCAAAGTCACTATGCTCACATATTATATTTTTCAAATCTTTCGAGCTTCACTTTCAACACAAATAGTTCAAGCTCTGTCCCTAATTGTTTGCTTTAAGAGCAAACTAAAAATCACAATTTTGTCCGCATCCTCTAAATTTGTCCTGACGTTATGAATATGGACCCACTATAACAATAATATGATAACCACCTGGAAGCGGTCCTAACAAGTCAATTGCTTTTTCTGGGTGTGGCATAGAACTAACAAGCTGACATTCATCAGTCACTTGAAGTGACTAACACAATGTATCCAATCTGTGCTAGCTCATGTCATTTTATTTTCCTCTACTTCACGAGTAGATAAAAGCACTTGGAGTTGACTCTCTTGCCACCATGTGAATATATTCACAGTCACACTAATTCAAACCTAATTCCAAGTAAGTACAACATACCGCTAGTGCCTCTTTTTCTGTAGTAGAATATCTTCTGTGCCGTTGCAGAAATCGTTGCTAAATTTGGTATGTATCTACCACTGAAATTAACTAATCCTAGAAAACTCCTAACTTCTGACGCAGTTGTTGGTGTTGTCGCATTGCGAATAGCTGAAACCCATGAATTCAATTTTTGTCAATCATCTGACATTTGTTTCTATTACACAGTTTCAACCTCTTATAAAATGTTAGAACTTTAAACATGGATGACTTAAGATCAAGTTTTACTGAGTACGACAGGACTTCATCCACTGTGTATGTCTTCAACTACTGCCTGGTTTGCTCGGCGCATTCAATTGCTCACCGTGATTTTAACACCGGACTTACATTGGTGAACTTTTCACCATATTTTCTCTGATGCATGTTATGTGTTTGCTCGAAAGCCATTATAATTGAAAGTGTTCTAAATTTTCTGAATTTTACACAAGTTGATTCCAGTATATATACCTGAAAAACATAAATGTCAACATACTCACACCGTATTTGTTGTTATGTCGTATGTGAAACTTATATATGATGATAATGTGAATAAATTCCATAAAGACTTGAAATTTTACTGAGCTCCGTATCCTGGCTCACTATCAACTTTAACTGTTGGTAAGCATCTCACCTGAAATGCATATTCACTTCCGCTCTCGATGTGATTGTGAATGTGGCAGGTCGGATTACCTGTCCTTTGGACAACGAGACAGTAAAAACCGCCCAGGTGCGGACATTCACCTGTGCGCAAAATCAGCACATTAAAGAACCCTGAATGCTCAATGGTCATGTTTGTGTGTGTGCATGCATGTGTGTGTGCACATGCATACATGTGTGTTTCAGACATGTCACCTTCACTCCTGCGCTCATTGGCACGTCCATAAGACAGATCACCTGCAAATTGTGTGTCACTTCACAATGTAACTAAAGTCTGGTGACATAACCCCCTCAGCATGTGTCCATTCGTAAGTGAAAAACCCCCGTTAAAATTAACGTGATTGGTTATGTTAAACAAATATAAACGTGGATGTAAAACCTTAGTAAAACAACAGACATCTTGGTCAAATCACACAACCCTAACTATACAAATGTTACACTACAACACCTAACTATACAAATGTTGCATACCTTATTTATATGTTAATATATATAAATTATATTGCCTTCATGTTAAATTTCAGTTTGTTGCACCACCATCAAGTCCACCACCACCTTTGCCAAAAAGTCCTCCACCATCTTTTTCTGTACAAAGCAGCCCAGGCATCCCTGGGAATCGCAAAGTTACTTCTCCCTCCCTCTCACTTAGAAGTGAG
The DNA here is from genome assembly GCA_030159075.1 of Atrina japonica. Taxonomy (NCBI): domain Eukaryota; kingdom Metazoa; phylum Mollusca; class Bivalvia; order Pterioida; family Pinnidae; genus Atrina; species Atrina japonica. Next base: position 537,675 of record BROG01000200.1, read on the forward strand.
CCTGCAGAATCTGCCAAAGACAAGTATGCGATGGGGAGATGGGGTGATTTTGAGAATCTGAAGATTGCAGTAAGTCCTAGGTCAGTATATAGTACAGACATGAATTCAACGTTTGGAATTGAAGATGATAGATCAGATGTGGATGATAGACTCAATCAGAGGGTACAACTTGGTGGTTATTTAAAAGGATTGGCAAGATCAGACAGCAGCCAGTCAGAGGATAGCCAATCATCAACTGATTCTATCGTAAGGTAAATGTGGTGAAGATCATCAGAATTTCTTTCAAAAGGAGGAATTCAAAAATTAACTGCAGTATCAAAAAATTTATTTTCTCCTTTAAAATCCTAAAAGGGTACCATTTCTTCCTCCTTTTTCACCTTTCAGTATTCTCATTTGTAAGTTACAAGTATAGTTAAGTGACAGTTGCCTTGCAATCATCTGAATCTCACAGGTGATTCATTGCCATCTTTTGCCATTCACTGATATGCAGGTGTGCATTGTATGAAAACTTTTTAATATTTTTGTTTCCAAAAACCTCTAGGCCTAATCCCTACAAAGTCTGCAGAATGAAAAAACTTCAGGACCCTTGCACTACTTGGGCAAAACAAAAAAGAAAATATGTAATTTTAATAAAAATTTCTTCACTCAGACATGCTAAGAAAATGTTAGGAAGGTTTGATAAAAAATTGTTAATTTCTTTGGATCAGGGATTTTGTAGACATGGCAGTGACTCGGCTAACCCACATTACACCTTGTGTTTCCTGTTTGTTACTCATATGAGCTTTATTTTGCTTCAAGTATTGAATGCTAAGTGCAGCATTAAAGATGTCTCCATTTTGTTTTGTACACAGATCACATCTGAAAGATTTTATTGTTTCTCCAGATCACCTCTAAAAGATACCTATGGCACTAGTGACAGTATGAGATCAACAAATAGTGAGGACAGACTCAGAAGACATCATGGAGATGAGCAGAACTCAGAAGACACAGATGGAGAGCTGGATGATGAAACGTCTGATTTTCAGGAGCCAACAGCACCAAGAGGTTCTCCCTGTAATGATGAAATGTCAGATGAAGTGGACGGATTTGAGGAGCAAAGGGAAGAGGATGAGGAAAATGAAAACAATAGTGAAAATGAGATGTCTCATTCACTTAGACCAGGTGTAAGTACTTTTTTCAGTTTACACTGTCAGCTTTGCTTCAGTACATCTTTACAAAGAAATCCTATTGTATCAATGTTTATTTAGTGATTTGCAAGTTTTAAAATTTTGTATTTCAGGAAATTGATGTTGTTTTAAGGAAAGAAGGAAGAGGTCTTGGATTTACATTAACTGGAGGGGCTAACAAAGGGGGTTGTTTTATCAAGGGTATTGTTCATGACCCAGCACTTTCTGATGGTAGATTAAAGGCAGGTGATAAACTCATCAAGGTAATTGTTATGGGAGATAAGTTTGCATCATGTACAACATGTCTTATATTCTCTTCTTACATTGTCTTCTCCTAAACATATTTGATATATCATTCAATACAACCTGATAAAAACATCATATTATTATCTGAATGGATCTATTGAAAATAGTGGTAAATCAATCATATTTTATATTGTAATACTCTGCTAAGTTTTCTGATTGTTTTTAAAAGTCTTCTGCCTTAAATACTTAGTAAAACAACATAGTATGCAAGGTAAGACTCTATTAGTAAGTATACAATGTAAGACTATATTAGTAAATAAGATGTACTTTAATTGACCAATATATCACAAACACCCCATATGTCAAGGTAGTATTAATAAAAACTCTAGCTAAAATGAATGTGAACAAACAATAATTAAGATTATCTTTGATACAGGTGAACGATATAGATTTGACCAATCTAAGTCACTCAGAGGCTGTGACTTACTTTAAGGAGGCAGTAGGCAATGTCAGGATCCGTGTGTATCGAGATCCTAGTCTAGAGACTGCACAAGAAGATGAAATCCAGAAGAGTGAAGATATAGGACAGGAGCTAAAACTGGAGCTCACTGATTCCCTATTAACTCAGAGCAGTGGTTATGAAGCAGACTCTGCTCTGACAACTGCAGAACTAACAGATGTAACTGGGATTGTATCTCAGGTATTTACTTTTGAAGAATTATTTTACAGTGGTTATAAATAGCTATGATGAAAGAATCCATTGGCTTTCATTTTGTGTCCAAAAGCAGCTTAAATTAAAAATGCTCACATATTATGCAATCAATTCCTTCTGTAGTTATCAACTCTGATTGCCGAAACATCGCAGATAATTTGCACTTAAATTAAAGATGCAATATTTCTGGGGAAAAAAGTTTTGTTTTTACTTGCAGATTGATAAGATTTTTTGAAGTAAAATTTACAAATTGTCATTGATAGTAATATTTCCTTTATATACATTATTTGAATATGAAGAGCATAACATAATATTTATCACATGTTAAATAATTTTGCACCATTGATATTTAGCACCCTGACAGCAGGAAAGTTTTTTTTTGCAGTTAAAATCAACTCTTCTTTTAAAATAAGTGACCAATTAATGAAAACTTAAGTGTGTGCATATTCACTTGCCAATGTTAGTACACATAAAAATATAGCACATTTATGTCTTTGCACATAAATCGCTTTAAATGTGTTAAATGTTCTCGTTTTACAGTAGTGCAATTTTTTACTCATTACAGGGAGATAACTCAAACATAAAGCACACTGAAGCATTATTTTCCTTTCTTGATGGTCAAATTGATGATTCACAAGATGAGAGCGATTCAGAGAGTGATAAAGAAACTCCCAAAAAGGAAAATGACAGAAAATCATCAGATGATGATATTGTTGGTGAAATAGAAAGAAAAACTTCCTTCACAGAAGAAAAAAATGATAGCCCCTTTCCAAGTAATACCCTCGAAAATGAAGAATTAGCAAGGAAAAGTTCATTTGAAGGCGAGCTGTCACATCACTCAGAGGTATAGTCATGACTTGAGTACAAAAGTTTCTTTCTTCTTTTCAACTGGTTTAGTTTCTCAGTGAAGTTTAGAAATTCACCTCAGATGGTTGTATTAGATATGTAGTGAGAGTACACTTATATGTAATCTATGAAAATAAATGTATCTGTCTTTTTTTCAAGTTGAGAATAGCTTTGTTTTTCTTAAATTCTTACTGATTCTGAACTTATTGTCACAGGTGTATCTGCATGTATTTTGCAATATGGATAAATTGGGTTCAGTCTTAGAATAATGATGCCACCTGTAATGTAGAGTTTGATCAGTCTTTAATTCAATTATATCATGTATATATAAATATGTGTGTGTGTGTGTTTTTCGACCCTGTAAATAAATTAAATACAATTAAACATAAATTATAACACAAACAGATAAATATAACATACAAAATTGTTTACTGTGTAACACAATAAAAAATTGTTTAATTATAATAAACAATTTGTTGCCATTTAAAATCATTACACAAGTCCCTTTAATTCATTTACGACTTTCATACTCAAAAAGATTTATAAGACAAAATAATGGATATTTGTCTGAGTCGTTTAAAGATGATTAGTATTTCAGTATTTATAATAATAGTGAATGTTATTAATACAAATAATAAATTATGCACACCTGTTTATGGAATAAGGTCTTTCATATCACTTTATGTTGTTCCTGAAAATTTTTGAACCTTGTATATAAATATGAAGGACCTGTAATATATATTTTAATATTATACTCTTAATAAACTTTGCTTTAACACAGTTATACACATATACCACAGTTATACACATATAAATATTCTTTGAACTTTTGATTTACTTGAACTTAAAACACCAAAGAGGACAAAATTAATTTCTCATTCATTTCACCATTCACTTATCTAATTCACATTCTTATACTTCACTCTTATTAATATTAAACTGATTAATATTTAATTACAGTCAGCTTCTTTTATATATGTTTATATTTTAAAGATAGAATATTAGTAAAATACAGAACTTACAGTTAATGTTAAAAAGATAGGTCTGTCATGCAGGTTGTGTGTGTCCAGTCTGATATACAAGAGGACTCAAATCTATTTTTTCATTGTTGTCTTGGCCAATAGCTGCTTGTTTATTTTTGATTTTAACCAATGATATATTTCAATTCTACATGTAGGTTATGACCTTTTGTGTATTTACCCAGAAGGTATACTTTCACCTTCTTTTCTTAAAGCTGAAAAGTAGATATATATTTCATTTTGATTAAAGCTGAAATACAAATTAAATATGTAATTAGAACAAAATGAAATTATCATCATTTTATTTATACTACCACAGTTAGGTGCATTTGAATAAAATTAAATTACATTGCTAATCCTATGGCATTGACCATGATCTTGTCATTATACAATGGCTGATGATTGCCTATAGATACAAAGGCTGATTGTTGGCTATAGATACAAAGGCTGGTGGTTGCCTATGAAAACATAGGCTGATGGTTGCCCATGGATACAAAGGATGATGGTTGGCAAAATATGTCATACTTTCTTAAGCATAAACAACAATCTTAATAAAATAAATGATTTCTTGTTAAATTGCATGGCAAATTTCACCTGGACTTTTGTTAAATTGCATGGGAAATTGCACCTGGACTTTTGTTAAATTGCATGGCAAATTTCACCTGGACTTTTTGTTAAATTGCATGGGAAATTTCACCTGGACTTAGTAATTAGTATTCGTGGGGGAACATGGATTAATTATTGCAAAGGGAACTTCATTAATAACTATAGTGCACTAGCCCTATAATTGTCTGGATTAGACACAATCGATCATAAAGGCTCTCTTAGATACTTTTCTTTGTTTGGCTGATAATCTTCACTTGTAGGAACTAGAATGTTAAAGATGTATATTGATGTTCTGTTCACTTCCTCAATTGTCTGGTTACAGCCCAGAGTGTTAAAGATAGAGCTGAAGAAATCCCAAGCTTACGGACTTGGGTTTAGCTTAGTGACAGCAGAGAAAGACAACCAAACAGGTGTCTTTGTGCGATCCATCAGTGCTAATGGAGCAGCAGATCAAGATGGCAGACTTCAGATCATGGACAGAATTCTTCAGGTGTTTCATTGGATGAAATTTTAATCTTGTTAAAGATGAGAGAGAGAGATAGAGAGAGAGATTGATTTTGACTATAATTAGTTTATTAGTGTCACTTTATACTAGATTAAAAAGGAAATTATATTTATATCATGACTGTTTTATCTTAGTAATGCTATCAAAGTACATATATATTTCAAATATATTTTCAAAATGGTTGTTTCCTTGCAATCCGTTACTTTATTTAACTTCATGCATGTTTATTAGTTCCCCACCAGATAGTGGGGGACCTATAGGTTGTGGTCATTTGTCCATCTGCTAGTCCCACAGATTTTTTTGGTTAAAATTTTGTAATTGCCCACCATCTACTTAAATGTGGTTTCACACTGCATGTTGATTCATCAGTACTTTTAGAATGCTTCTTGGTGATAATGATCAGTATCATTTCTGTTGTATGTGGTTGGACATTTGGTATTGTACTTTCAGGTGTTAAGAGCTCTAAGTAAAAATTAAAGTTAGATTTAGTACTTGCCTAATGATCTCCAACCATTCATACTGTAATATGAATTATAAACTGAATCCCTGAAAAACAATGGACTCTTCTGTAAATCAATGACTAACTCTTAGACCAGTCCAATTTAGTCTTTAGGGGTGAATGAGTTAATTCTTTTCTTCGCACAGTTTTATATTATGCCAAATCTTCCGCAGATCAATGGAGAATCACTGGTTGGTTTAACACACTCACGGGCCATCCAAATGATCAGAAGTGCAACAGATAAAGTAGTTTTAACAGTTTCAAGGTAAAGGCTTAGTTGATCTTATATACAGTGGAACCTGGCCTAAAGACCACCTCCCTTAAAAGACCACCTTGTATTTTAGAAAGTAAATATTCTGAAAAAAAAAACATGTACAGTTAAACCTGCTTCAGCGACCACCTGTGTATAAAGACCATCTGGTCACAAGGACCAATTTTTTGCTGTCCCCAATAGTACCATTTGTGTACAAATCAACCTCTGTATAAAGATCACCTCCCTATAAAGACCCGTTTTCTTGTGTCCTTAAGGAGGTCTTTATATACAAGTTTCACTGTATTAGATAAGTCTAAACACTCACTTAAGGGACCAACTTGGCTAGCTAGAACAATTAAAGTCAGGCAGGAGGTTCCACTGTATTTTGATTGTGGGTGTTTTTAACAAATAATTAAAAAATGACTTTTTTATATGAATTGAGGTAAGTTAACCCTTAGACGGCTATGCACAACTATTGTTGTGCCACTGTATAACTAAAGTTGTTTCTATGATTCATCATTGTAGATGTTGTCATACAGGGTTTTCAAGTCATGCTATGTCAAATTTTGATATAAAACTGATGGTTATTCCATTTGTTTTTGGTACCCCTCAGATTTTTTTTACATAATGTAAAAAAGTGTTAAAGACAGTTTATTTATAAAGACTTAGTAAACAAGGTAATTTTGGGGGTTTTATTGCCTTCTCTGTCACCTGTACAGATGACAATGACATAGTAATAAAGATTATGACAGATTGTTTTTAAAGTATAAACACTGACAAACATTTTGATGAATGTTTTATCTCTGTATCTTGTACACTTTTTGAATAATCTGAAATCAAAACGTGCATCCAAATTTGTTTCAATTATGAATAATTAACACAGCAGTGAGAACCTATATTGACTCTAGTAATTTAGCAGTCAGAGGGTTAAAAAGAAAAAAGTTAATATTGTTTGAATTGAACTAAAGTTTTGTGTGGTATTTTGACTGGTATTAGTACTGCAGTATTATAGAACATTTATCAACATTTCATTTCAGCTACAATGAAAAGTTTTGCTTTCCTAACAAGTTCCTTATTTGTAGGCTATCACTAAGACAATTGAATGTGATGACACCACCTATTATAATGAGTAATTCAGATGATGACGATGATGAGTATGATGTAGATGACTACAGTGAGAGTGAAAGGTTTGATGATAGACAGGAAACGTACAGTGAGAGTGAAAGGTTTGATGACAGACAGGAAACGTACAGCGATGAAGAATCTGAGTATGATTCCGAGGAGGAAGAGGAAATGAATGCTTTGGTTACGGCAGCTGAAAAACTGCTGGCAGAATCAGGGACTATAGAGTTAAACCCAGAACAACTTAGTGAATTTTCAGAACAAGTTTCATTTGTCGATCAGATGAAAGATAAATGGAATGAGGAACTACAGCAGTCAGATTCAGAAGGCAGTGATTCTGATGAGAAATTTCCCAACACAAACACTGAAGAACTACAGCAAATAAATATTGAAGAACTACAGCAAATAAACAATGACAATCTACAATGTTCCAACTCTGGAGAGCTTCAACAGACAAATTCTGAGGAACTTAAGGAGATAAATCCAGAGGAGTTCCAAGGGACATACTCCCAAGAGCTTCAAAAGTCAGACTATCAGGAACTTCAACAGATAAACCCTGGAGAGTTTCAGGGGACTTACTCTGGAGAGCTCCAACAGTCAAATTTTGAGGAGCTACAGGAGATAAATCCAGAGACGTTTTCAGAGTCTTACTCTGGAGAGCTTCAACAATCAGACTCTGAGGAACATCAACCAGAAAACGCTGAAGAGTTTCAGGAGACCTTTTCCGGAGAGCTTCAACAGACAAACCCTGAATTTCAGGGTACCCACTCTGGAGAGCTTCAACATTCAGACTCTGAGGAGCTTCAACAGACAAACTCTGAAGAAATTCAAGAATTTGTGAATACAGAATTTGACTCCAAGAACAAAACTTTTACTATAGTTGCACTGCAGAGAAAACTAGATATTGAAATCCCTGAGACAGTAACAGAGAAATGGTTGAGTTCTTTGCCATTGTTGAGTATGTCAGAGGAAGCTAAACCATCAGTACAAAGTCTGATAAATACCATACAGTACAAGTTAGACCAAGATGACCCTGTGGAGGAATACAAGGTAAGGCTTAAAGAAATTGACCTGTACAAGGTTTAAAGACCTTGACCTGTGTACGATTACTGATGAGAACAAGTATGTCATAGATATTTTAAATAATATGTATATCAAACTGGTATTATTAGTAACTTTTTCAAATGGTACAATGTAACCTTATTTAATTTGTATAGTTAAGATGTTGGATATTGTGGGAATCCAAATGCAAATGTTTTTGAAAAAAATGGATACCTTTTTCAAGGGAATTTTGTATGAGAAATGGGTGTGACAACTCGGAATAACTGAAAATGTTTTATCCCCAAATGTAAATACTAAAACTCAATCAGATTTGATAATGTAATTCTAGGTACACAGATACAGGTGTGCTCATAAATTATTTTCATTAAGACTTTTTTTCTGGTTAATAACTTTGATAAGCTGAACATTACATTACAGATAAATTAGAAAATTGTAGACATGTCAAATGCTGTAGACCAACTAAATCTTCATTTTCAAAGTGTCCAATAATTTATCACAGATTTATGCTTATTTTACAGGAACTTAGGCAGGTGAAAGCAACAGATGACTGCTCAGTTGCAAGATTACCAGAAAATAAAGCAAGAAACAGATTCAGAAATATCTTGCCATGTTAGTACCATGTATTGTACTATTTTGATATGAATATAATTGGCATTTTAGCTATAAAGGGTGTTTCAAAAATGGTAGGCATTTCATTAAACAAAAACAACAGACATATCATTTATTGAGGCCATAAAAAACGGATTTATATGATGTAACCTGACCAATCAAACTGAAAAGTCCAGATCTCAAAACTTTTTTTAGGAGTTTTGCCAAAAATATTTTTATCACCAAAATCTAGACTTTTGTCTGATACACATATCTAAATGCTCATCAACCGACCCACACACCCTTTTGGTCAGGCAACATCAAACAAATTATTGATTGATAATGGCATTAATCAATGCTGGAAAAATTTGGTTTCCATTTAGGTTGTATAAGTTTGGTGTTTATAGGATTGTGATATCATTGTATTGCTGTAATATCTATGATTTATATTATCCTTGCAGTTATGTTGCTCAGTAATTTTAATCTAACCTTCCTTACAACATTTGAACCCCCAGGGATTTTCTTAGCTCCAAAATTAAATAATTAGGATATTACACAGTATTTTAGAATAAACGGACAAACTTAATTTGAGACATATTTAAAAAATACTTATTTCTTTTTTGAAAAGGTACAATTCATTTTTGAATTTGTAATGGGTCCTGTAATGGTTTCCAAAAACAGCCTAAGGAAATTCTTGACCAAACAAGACATGGTTAATTTATTTTACAAAATTAAAGATAAAATTACTTAAAATTTTCGATAAAAGATTATGACCAAAAATAAATATGAACTTAAATTATATATCTTACATGCGTTATAATTAATATAGGAATTTTAAAAATTTGCACACATTGACTAGTATCCCCATTTGAATTTTGTTACGCTGACAGGCCATTTATGATAAACAAACATGCTTTCCTTGTTTACAGATGATTTAAACAGAGTAACATTATCAAGTGAGAATGACTATATCAATGCCAGCCATGTACTGATGAATGTTGGTGATCTGGAAAGTCATTATATTGCCTGTCAGGGACCATTGTTGAACACAGCAGAGGAATTTTGGCAGATGATTTGGGAGCAAGAAGTGTCTGTGATTGCTATGTTGACGTTGGATATAGAAAATGGAAAAGTCAAATGTCACCAGTATTGGCCAGATTCCATGGAAACACCCTTGTTTATATGTGAAGGGTAAACAACTTTTAATTGTAATGTATCTAAGGAAAGACAAAAAACCACAAAACAAAAACAAACCCAGACTTGATTGTTTAATGACTTTGAACATTGCTTTTAATGTTAAGTCTTTGATTTGCAATACATACTACAGCACCCCCAAAATTAGTACTTAACCAAAAGCTATTTTCATAATAGACAAAAACATCATTTCTGTGATTTATATTACATGTGATGTGTATAATCAGTGCAGGTATGTCACTCAGTAATTTTGGATTGAATATTGGATAGCATATTCTTTTTCAATGAATGTGTCCTCCCACAACTCTAATCTGCCTTACAATATTTGAACCACACAAGACATGGTCTTCTTATGTTACAAAATTAAAGATATTGATTTTTTTTAAGACTTTTGACAAAAAAAAATCTCATATATTTCAATAAACAGTATAGACAGAACAAAAATATGTTTTCATTGGTTAAGTTTGTCTATCAAATGATCCCCCATTTTACATATTTCTATGGATTTTCCATAAACAAATGTTATGCGTCATAAACATATACAATATTAAAACTTTGTTGGAGTGGTAATTTAATTTTAGTAGGTACTGTAATAACCAGAAGTTAGTAGTTTTTGCCTTCAGGTTCATCAGGTCATCTGAGTGGTTGTACATCATTGTGCAATCCATGCATGAACTTTTGAACATTTTGAACCTCTCAAACTACAAAAAATCCACCCCAAAAAGCCAGAATCCATTTCCCTACAACATTGATAAGTATCATCCAAAGGCTATGGATATGATAATAATATGATATTTTAGTCAGATGTTAGTTAGATAGTGAGGTCTATTTAAACCATAATGGACTGGTTTGAGACAATAGAAAATAGCATTTTATTTAGACACTTAGGGGTCAAAGGATAAAGTGTGTTGTGAAATGACCTGAAGTTTTTACCAGCATAATTTGTCCAAGATAGACACCGGATTAGGAGCAGTCTTAAAGGGGCATTAGCTGTGTTTTCCAAAACCAAAAAATATATTTCATTTTTACTACTTAAATTGATGTACAATACCAAATAGAGATATACACAGGCATTGAAATGCTTATATTCCTATATATTTTGGGAAAATAAGGTCAGGTCCAGTGTTGTATGCATTTACTAACAGTAAGATCAAATTAATTATTTGCAAAGGAATAATTGCCAAACTGTGTGTCTGGTGTTTCAAGCAATTTTCTTAAAATATGTAGGAATTTAAGAATTTTTATGCTTGTGTATTTTTGTTATTGTATATCAATGCATATCACAGCTAATAGTTAATCATTATAATTGATTATGTATATGTTTGATATTTGATGTGATATTGAAATCTTGTCTGTTTCAGGAAGTTCAAAATAAGTTTGATATCAGTGCAGAATTTAGAACATATAATTGTCAAAACATTAGAAATGAGCAACCTTACCACTGGTAAATCACAGATTATTTACCACTTTACATACAAAAGCTGGCCTGATCACGGTCCACCACAATCTATGCCACTTCTTCAGGTGAGTTTTATTGTAGAATAGCAATAAGGTAGATAAAGTACCACAATCTATGCCACTTCAGGTGAGTTTTAGTGTGGCATAGCAATAACCTAAATAAAATACCACAATCTATGCCACTTCAATGTGAGTTTTGGTGTAGTATAGCAGGAAATTGCCACAATATAATGCCACTTCTTCAGTTGAGTTTTAGTGTGGCATAGTAATAACCTAGATAAAGTACCACAATCTATATATGCCACTTCTTCAGGTGAGTTTAAGTGTAGCATGGTTGTTTTTGGAAATGTTGGACACATACTTAGTTTATAATACATTACGTGAATAGAAATGCTGTTATTGTTGTTGATAACTATATATACTTTTGATATGTTGACTTACAGTCACTGGATTAAAATGATAGACACATGATACTGACAATGTATTAAATTATCTTGATTGCAGTGTTTACAGCTAGTTCACGTACATCACACCACTGGACCAATAGTTGTCCACTGTAGTGCTGGAATAGGAAGAACCGGAGCATTCATAACAATGGATTTAGCTTTAGGACAGATAGAGAAAAGTGGAAGAGTAAGGCTTCTTTATTCATATGTTTTCATTTAGATAACTGTTGAAGGATAAAAATGATGGACTTAAGATAAATGTGATAATAAAATATTAAAGATTGTATCACAACTTTGAATTATATCTGTTACAGTCATAAAATATTGCTTTAATCACTCGTCATTCTTTTTGGATAAAATTTAGATTGCTTATCGTAAATGATATGATACGTTATCATTTTATTACAAGTCTTATACATATAAAATCAGAAACATATAGAATAAAATAACAACATCGAGTGACCATATTTTCTGTCTACTCACATTCCATGAAACATGTAAAAAGTGGTTATTTTGTAAACCTGAACTTCTTTTCATATTTCAGTGTGATATATTTGAAATTGTTACAGAACTACGCAAACAAAGATACGGAATGATACAAACTAAGGTATAAATGTAACATTTTGTCTGAATGTGTGTTGTATCCTATAAACATTCTACAACATCAGTTTGTACTAAGTACACATTATAAAAATTAGATAAGCTTGACATTTCTTAATTATGGAACAAACACATTTGTGATTTGTTGCAATTAAAGGTGCACTTTGATGGAATTTCCTAAATTTTTATCTTTTATCTTTTCTACCATATTTTTTTTTCTTTTTAAAAATGAATCATTCATTTAAAAAATTGCATCCCATCCCTATTGAATATTCACAATGGTGAAAAAATCTGTGTCATCTAAGACAGTATGCAAGTTCTCTATATATAATGAATAAAACCCAAATGTCAAATTATTAGCTCTTTTGGTTAATCATATTGTTCTGAGTTGATGTTCTTCAATTCATTAAGTAATCACCAAAGCATCAGTTTATTTGAAAATAAGTTTTTTTACTACACATGACAGTCACTGTAACACTGAATTTAAAAATGAAACGGGAGAGAAATATTTTCTTGTTTTTAAGATATATGTACCACACTGGTACCATTTGTCTTTCATAAAACTATCAGCCTAATTATCATAGATATAGAAAAGCATGAAGACGTACATATTTGTAAATATTCTATGACAGACTAATCTGTAGCCACTGTTTTAGCCAAATTGTTGACCGAGATTCATAGTGCACTCCTGTGTATTTTAAAAAAAAGATGAAAGATATTTGTCATATGTTTTGAATATTTTAGATATAATTTATCACTTAGTTCAGTTTATGATGTTTCATTTTTGTTGTTTTTCCTCAAAAACTTATGACCCTTTCTGTTTGTCTAACTGATGTATAATTCTGTTTTTGTAGGACCAGTACGTACTTTGTTACCTTGCCTGTTTGGAAGCTTTGACTAATGGATCCTAGTGACTTAAATGATTTGACTATGTAATTTGACTGTGGCTTTTACCACTGTATATTTACTGTGTGAACAGTAACAGCAAGTGCTGAAAGACTGATTGCCTTTTCCAGTCAATAATATATGCTATGTCTAAGAGATCTAATTGGTTGAAAAATTTTCCGAGATATAAACGTACAACGAAACAGTATTGGAACCTCCAGTGATGTATCATCTTTGTGCAATAGATTACCGTGCATGATATGTGTCAGAAATATTAAATATTGTAAGATTCCACAAGTGTTTGGTCACCCATTGGATTTTCATATTTTTGTAGGTTGATATGTTTTGAATAGTTTTAAGAGTAATTTTGACACTCAGGTGAAAATAAGTCTTTAGCAATGATCTGGTCAGTAGTGATACTATTTTTAAACATTGTACATTGTATTGCTTTTCTTATATTTGTAAACATTTACTCGTCTATGGATCTTGATTCTGAGGTGTACAAATTTTTTGTACTCATATTTTCTGCCCTCTTTTTTACCCCACTCATTTGCTAACTCATTTTTACCATTTTTTTTAAAATTTAATCATGCCTATTACAATAAGTCTTAGGATTTTATGCTAATCCGTCCAGAAAATATGTTATGCATTTAGATGGTCCATCTATATAAAAAAATATACAATTGTTAGTATTATGTAGGTGGGTTTTAGTGATAGGGCATTCCTATCATACAAGGTCTTCCCCATTCTGCTTCTTTTTCAGTAGCAATGTATTTATTACGTCTTTCATGATATTTCCACTGTAATATAGTGACTTGATCATTAATCAGTTTTATAATTTTCCCAGATGGCAGTTATCATTTTCCCCACAGTTAATTTGTTGTTTGAATAAAAAATTATAAATTTAGAGGAAATTTGATTTTGGAAAGTTTCTATGACTTTTTAATTGTAGGAACATTTTGTCTCGTATCTTATTTATTCAAGGTGAGTTATTCTCTGCTGAATTAAAGTAATGAATTGTTGATTGGAATTTTCAAAATATGTATTTTCAAAGGTGTTGCTAGAATATTCCCTTGTGTCTATGTAGAGAGTAAAAATAATATTTGCTAAAATAAAATAAATGTTTGACTTAGTAATTGTAAAATAAATGTTAGACTTAGTAATTGTAAAATAAATGTTTTTGTTATCTGCATCATTAATTTTAATTCATCTTTTGTAAGATTATGATTCATTTCATTTGAAATAGAGAATACTTCCAGTGCCACAGAGGTAGCAATGTATCTCTGACATCCTTTATCTTTCATTTGATTCCACCATTGTTTATATCATCAATATTACCCTAGTTATGCCCCCTGAATGTAGACTAGTACCAATTGAAACATTAAAATTTTCATTGATAATTATTTGGTTTCACTTTATTTTTAAAAAGTTAAAAAGAAAAGTTTAATGGAAATTGTTAGGTATGTAATAAAAGTTAAATGAAAAGATTAAAATGTTTAAATTTCCAATGTAATATAAATGTAAATGTAATGTAATATAAAGCAAATTCATTATCATAATGCCGTAAGTGTTAACCATATTTTGCTGTGGAAAATAATAAATGATCAAACATGTTGTCAATTTCTAAACAGATAAATGTTTTTCATTATAAAGAATTTGTGATATATATATATATATATATATATATATATATATATGTGTGTGTGTGTGTGTGTGTGTGTGTGTGTATTTTGAATCTTTATAAGATTTTTGTAGTTTAATGCAACACTTTTGTACAACATAAGTGGAAGTCTTTGACCAACAACTTGTTGCTTTATTCGGCTTGGAATAACTTCCCATTCAGTGTTGATATTGTTTAGTGGATATGTCCTGAACCTAGATCTTGCATATTAATTATTGACTACATTACTATTTATTCTGTTGTTTGTAAACTTTAAGGTTGTGATTTTATCCATATTTTTATTTACAATTGATATACATTAGGTAAGGCCATGATATATATATTCTAGTCTTCATTATTTCATGTTTATTTTCTTACTGACACTTTGATATTATTTTATTTGTCAGAGTGACATTATAGCTATGAATGTTGGTTACATTTAAGTTTTGCTAACAATGGATATGTTAATCTCTTTGTGGAAGATAAATTAATGTTTTACTTTTATACCTTATATAAATTTCAGCTTTGATTTTATCCCCCATTTTCCCTCTTTTAATTGCTAGTTCATATTTGTTATTTGGTTTGATTTACAATGGAATTGGTATACATACTACTAACATGTTAAACTCTTTTGTTTCTCATTTTCATTCCCTTTTTAAAGTTAACTAATACCATTAGTCTCTTACCTAAAATCATCAATATAGCATGTTAGCATTATGTATTTGAGATCATTTGCTTTAAAAATGCTATGGAAACAAACAAAAATATTTATAACAAAACTATGCGATGATATTTGTTCTCTTTTCTTGTGCATATTTTAAAAGAATTGCATAGGAATTGTAAAAAATACAAATTTATTAACAGTTTACTGACAAATAAATAGGCAGATCAGTTATTGTTCGAATTTACTGTTAATGTAACATGGATAGTAAAAACAGTTAACAAAAAGATAAAAATAGAGAAAAAATATATATAAAAAGATTAACAGAAAAAAGTTTTGTAGAAGAATTTTACAAATTTTTTTTCAATAGAATATTTCAGGGATTGATGTATGTTATCAGAATATATATTTTTGCATGAAGAAATTTAAAAAAATATTAAAATATGATAGATGAAAAAATTAATATTTAACACTAGCTAAAGCAGTATGTATTTCAAACTGCCTAGATATAGGAAAATAAAAATGTTTAGGAGTCAAATAGGTCGATTTGCCATTTAAAATTGAAGAAGGAATTATACTTGATTCGGTGATATATAAAACTAGGCTCAGTGATATATAAAGCTAGGCTCAGTGATATATAAAGCTGTATATTGCTGATAGGCAAAAGTGACATAAATAAAAGAAAAATATCATAGTACTAACATTCTGAAAACTTGCAAGATAATACTTAATTGCTATAAAAATAGTCATCCATATTGTGTGTATTTTGTATTTAAAGAATTACATTAAGCACAAATTAGATAAATAAAATAAAGTTACTTTCTGAAAATTGAATTAAGATAATCATTTATTTGTTATAAAACTATGATTTTGTAAATCTGTCTTAGAAATGAATAAGTACAAGTGATTTTGTAGGAAAACAAATCTTAAAACAAAACTTTTATTCTATACAAATGTTTTATTGCAATAATTTTATCTTTAATTTTAACCCAGTAAATAGAAAATTCATATTCAGGTTGAAGATGATAATGCATCTATGTATGTCAATGTTATGAATGAAAACATCTTAATCATAAAAGTTTGAAGGAGGTTTGACCAAAATGATTTCTAATTACAACAGCTTAAAGAGAAATATTGATAAAAACACAAACATGACTAAACTGAAGGATTTACTGGTAAATAGTAACCAGACCACCACAGTTAATATTAATGTAACATTCCTTTTAATCTTGATAATATATTTATCTATGAAAAAACAATAAAAAATCTGTTTGCACAGCAATTATGTCTTCTGTTTTGTATAACACAAATATACATCTGTGTAATCTTGTGGAATTCATTTTACATTTAAGGTTATCAGAGCCAAAGGTTCTGGAGACCTAGAGCAATCCATCTCAATCAATTTTAAACTTCTATGTTTTGAATTTAAACGGAAAAACTACTCAAGGGATTTAAATGAAATTTTACAGGAATGCTGGATATCTTGCCTGACCAAATGTTGTTATTTTTATTGGACATTTGAAATCCAAGATGCCTTTAGATGGTTGCAGTGGTAGCCATCTTGGAAAAAAAAACTTTATTGAAATTCTATAGAAAGAATTTCAATGAAATGACATACAGTTGTTCAGTGAATTGGGGCAACAAACTGTTTTTCTTTTGGGGCTCAGTCCGTCTACAATTTTATTTGCTTGAGAGGATCAAAGTTCATGGCCCCAGTAAAAGACTGAAAATTCCAAATTACTGAACAATGATAGATTATTGTATATATTTACATGTACATAAGAAAGTTGTTAGGAATTACTTGATTATTT
The DNA here is from genome assembly GCA_030159075.1 of Atrina japonica. Taxonomy (NCBI): domain Eukaryota; kingdom Metazoa; phylum Mollusca; class Bivalvia; order Pterioida; family Pinnidae; genus Atrina; species Atrina japonica. Next base: position 555,014 of record BROG01000200.1, read on the forward strand.
TGGTTTAGTGTCTCGGGGTCAAAGTTCATGACTCCATGAAAAGACCGGAAGTGCCAATTTGAATTTTACATACGTAGAAATTAAGAAGCATTGGGACACGGGTGTTGGCTGCTTTGGTCTTGTGTCCTTTGTTGACATTTATGATGACAATGCATTTGTTTTTATTGCTGTATTACGTCTTGTCACGACTTATTTACGTATATGTATTCGTGGGCGTTTTATCCTCCACAGAATCCTTATTTTCTCAAAATAAACAAAGTATATCTAAATTTCAAAAAGTTTAAGAATACGAATTCAATTTCCTTGATGTAAAAATAAAATGTTTCGAAATATTGCTTAAATTAGTGGATTCTGTGAGCATTTAAAAATTGTTGGTTTTATCTGAAACAAAGAAGAAAATAACATAAGTGGTGAATATTTATATTCCATGACTGTACGTAGATCAGCGATATGATTATAAAATCTTGTGCTTATAAACATTGTTTCATCGATATCAAGTTTCTATGGGTCAGTGCAGTACAGTGGAACCTCACTATTAAGACCATCTAACTGACTGTCTAAAAGTGGTCTGATTATTGAGGTGGTCTTATAAGTGAGGTACTGTACTTATTAAATATTTATCAAGAGACTGAAATTTTGTTGTCTGAATTTTGAGGTGGTCACCTAAGCGAGGTGGTCTTTAGGTGAGGTTCCACTGTATTATACCCTTACGCTATACATCCTATCAATAGCCTTAAATCTCTAGGTAAATATGTGTACATGTAAAACATTTTCCCAACTTCAAAGACTGCCGCGAGTTTCTCATCAGTTAAGATCACGTGAATGAGGAATGACGCAACTTCTATGTCCAACTTCACAGACAGATGTTGGGGAAACTTGACCAAAACGCATTTGCATATTAATCGTGCGCAAGAATTGTTACCAGTCCAGTCTATCGCTTTGAATGTCAATTCTATCACAGGAGTATAATGGTAAAATTAATTGAAAAGTAACATTCTTAAGCAAATTTATAAAATCATAAAATTCATAAGGGACGCCGAACTGACCTTTAATAGCATATATTTCAACAAGTCTTGTAGACCTATATTTTTCAGCGAATTGTTACTATATTTTCGTCATTTCAAAAAGCAAAAATTTACGAATAAAAGTGTGATTTGGAAATTTCAATCTTGAAGTTGAGTTTATGTTGCTGAAATGCACATACATGTGTAATTTTGCATCAATATAATGTTTATTAACCCCATACTGCAAAATATGCTTTGACTTGTTTCCAATAAACAACTTAGCATAACATAACTGCGTTGATGTTCCATCAACTCGTAAAAATATATCTGAAAGATGCGTAAAACCCTACCCCTATAATGAAATATTGCCTCGCAATTAATCTAACACTTAGAAATATGTGCAGTGATGAGGGAGAGGCTGCCGCCTAAAGGTGATAAAATAGGTGTAAAACCTTTCATTTTTCTATAAAAGTAAAAAATTAAAAGACAAATTTCCAGAAATGTTCGCGCCTCGCTCCGCGACTTTATTCCAGATTTACACCTGTCCAACTTGAAATAATCATTCTACTATTGATGAGGTTTTAATTTAAATTTTAATTTTAATTTCTTAAGTATAAACAAATTTAATTAATGTCATCAGCCTCAATCCTAACCACTTTTAAAACCACCTTTTGACTTGCTTCCTACTGCACTGCATAAAGAACGCACCATTTTCACATAGGCCTATTTGGTGAACAATGGACCCGCACGAACCCCTGGAAATGCAAAGTGGGATCAGGTGCTATAGAGGAGTAAGCATGCTCTGTCGATCGGTCACGCCCGCCATGAGCCCATAGTCAAATTAGAATAAATACAAGTGAAGCGTTTTAGCTCACATGAGCCGAAGCCGAGCCCCGGGACGGATCTTGGGCGGAGCAAACAAGGTCACATAAGTTACCTCTCTTTAAAAGACTTCTTCTCCAGAACTGCTGCATGAATTGAAAAACGGATTGTTTCTGAGTAATCTACATGAATGTATGATTCAAGTTTGTAGTTTTCATAGAAATCGGAATATTAATTCTGGACGCGTTTGTTTGAGGACTTTTCATACACAAGTATGTTTGCCCCCCCCCCCCCCCCCCCCCCATACACTTTTTGACGTAATTTCTTTTATCAAACAGCCACAGAATTTTTAAATACTTGAATACTTTTTCCAAAGCAGTAGTTTATTCCGTGTCGTTTTTTATCCAGTGGGGGATTCAAGGTGGCGTAAGGGGCGTACTCCTCCCCCCCTTTGGACGCCAAAGTATACATGTTTGAATAGTAAAAATCAACTCAAAAGCTCAGAAGTTAACAAAAATGTTGGTATGCGTATTTTCGCGTCTAGATGCAGATAAAAGGGATTCCAAAATTTAAAAAATATATCTGAAAGATGCGTAAAACCCTACCTCTGATGAAATATTGACTCACACTTAGAAATATATGCAGTGATGAGGGAGAGAGTGCCGCCTAAAGTTGATTAAATAGGTGATAAAAAGGTCGGAAAATTAAAAACAAATTTGCAAAAATGCTTGCGCCTCTCTCCGCTCGGCGACTTTACTTACTTACTCCAACTTGAAATAGGTTTAATCACTCTACGCATTGTATAAACAGTTTCAAGGTTTTATTTTAATTTTTAAAGTATAAACAAGTTTAATTAATGTCACCAGTCTCAAACTTAACCGCCGCCTTTTTGCCGCGAAAACCACCTTTTGATTTGCTTCCTACACCACTGCATAAAAAACGCACCGTCTTGTCACCCCCAAAAGGTTACGCCCCCTCTTTGAAAATTCCTGGATCCGCCCCTGTAACCCATTCAATATTCCCCCCTCCCCCCGACTTTTCTGGACCCAGCTACGCCAATGATCCATACATGATATATGAAATCATAGAAATAAGAGATACCAAAGTATTAACTATTAGGAATCACTGAAAATCCCTCGACACTGCGACAGTTGGCTGATTTGCGAATAGTCTCCGTTTGTCCCACCTAACATAGTAGAAAAAGCGGTATATGCCATTGAACGTCTGCTACAACAGGTCAAGAAGCATGGAAATCATGTATACATGTCGATGATAAAAGAAACAAATATTAGGCCTAATGTGTTTTCGTAGTTTTATCATGGTCAACGAATAAACATTCATTGGCAAAGGGAGCACATATCAGCCGGGTTCGGAGTTCTTTGTTTTCTATTTCCGGAGAATACACAAGGAAGTGAGTGTCTGCATCATCAAAACATCATGAGATTGTGACCAAAACTTGTACGCAGATTAAACAAGCATGGGGAGTTGCTTGAGCCGATGCTTCGGCATCTCAAGTAAAAGGTATTTATAAACGGCTGATTCAACTCATGCTTCAAAATGCCGGGTTACTTAATCTTGAAGGACAATTAAAAGGGGGAGGGGTTATCTTTACACAATTTACAGTGTTAAAAAATCGATAAGTAACGTTTACCAGGTCTTGTTTCATAGTTGTGATAAGCCTCTGAATCTATTTATCATAAAAGATGCTTCTTTACAACCCAAATCCTTGTGTAATACAAATACGAAGTATTTATACACGTTGTTTTGTATGAGAAGGAATTCCCATTATGCACGTTGACACACAGGTCGTGACAGGATCAGGGGTTTGATTGTTGTTGTATTGTTGTTTAAGGTCCCACTCAAGAATCATTCACTCATATGGAGATGTCACCAAATACCAGAAGGACTTCAAATTTTGGCCTATGCATCGCACTTACAGCCATTGAGCAGTGAGGGTTCTTTGACGTACCGACACCTACTTTAATTTCATTTTAGAATAATATGAACTAATTAAGGCAATGCTGATGCGCAGCTGTTTTACACAAAAACTTTTATTGAGAATCCATCTGATCTCAGTAGGGCAACATCTTTGCCACAAAATAACTTATCTGTTTTATTATGACGTCAAATATTCAGAACATAATTTGCAGTTCTGGTGTTGCCATGAACTTAGTCTGCAAAACAAGTGAGAAGTGATATAGATCTACTTGTCCAAACACAAAACTTACTTGTCCCAGACAACTGGATGAACCTTATCGTTGAGCCCTGCATAATGTAACATTAAATTCATAGGGTTAGAAAAACCCAATGCAATTTTAATGCAATTGTTTAATCAGCATGTGAATCATGGGAAGAAAATGATGTTGAGCCCTGCATAATGAAACATTAAATTCATAGGGTTAGGAAAACCCAATGCAATTTTAATGCAATTGTGTAATCAGCATGTAAATCATGGGAAGAAAATGATGTCTGCTCCAGATTGTGAGAAAGACAGTTTTCAGGAATCTTGTAATTGTTTTAATGAATTCGGGATTTATTAATCTTTTATTTTCTATACTTTTTGGATAAGATTAGAAATATTAAATAATTGTTATAGAAGAAAAGTGATGTTCCGAAATTTTTAGCACATTCACAGAAATACATGTACAGGGAGTTGCAGAAATATGAACAGGTCCACATTATTTATAAACTATGCTGGGTGTCATTTAAATTTGTCCAAGATATTTACAGGAAATTAAATTTTTAAATAGGCATGTAAATCAGTCTAATCATGTAAGTGTTTTGTTCACAACTATTGTTGACACATGTAATAACTGGCCATGGTGATATCAGTGATATTCCATAATCACATGTTTGCTCAGATAATAAAATACTTAAAGCAACTGTTTGGATGAAGAGACTACAGCCTTAATATTTTGACCAGAGTTACATTTGGTGTATATGGAAATATACTTGTTTGGATAACAGTAGCAAAGCTAACAGTGAACTAGTGATGATCCTATCTAATAATGTTATAAATATTTGGAAACTTACTAGATTGTTGAAAATGAAATCACGTTCATAGCATTTTCAGCAAAGAGATACATTTGTAATGTAGATATATCTAACTATATATAAATGTGTAATGTAGATATATCTAACTATATATAAATGTGTAATGTAGATATATCTAACTATATATAAATGTGTAATGTAGATATATCTAACTATATATAAATGTGTAATGTAGATATATCTAACTATATATAAAATGTGTAATGTAGATATATCTAACTATATATAAATGTGTAATGTAGATATATCTAACTATATATAAATGTGTAATGTAGATATATCTAACTAAATAAATGTGTAATGTAGATATATCTAACTATATATAAATGTGTAATGTAGATATATCTAACTATATATAAATGTGTAATGTAGATATATCTAACTATATATAAATGTGTAATGTAGATATATCTAACTATATATAAATGTGTAATGTAGATATATCTAACTATATATAAATGTGTAATGTAGATATATCTAACTATATATAAATGTGTAATGTAGATATATCTAACTAAATAAATGTGTAATGTAGATATATCTTACTATATATAAATGTGTAATGTAGATATATCTAACTATATATAAATGTGTAATGTAGATATATAACTAACTATATATAAATGTGTAATGTAGATATATCTAACTATATATAAATGTGTAATGTAGATATATCTAACTATATATAAATGTGTAATGTAGATATATCTAACTATATATAAATGTGTAATGTAGATATATCTAACTATATATAAATGTGTAATGTAGATATATCTAACTATATACTAAATGAGCTTGTTGACATCATGAATCTGATGCAAGTGTGGAGGAACAAAATGAAATTGGTGTTAACTTTGATGATGTTACTTTTTACGGTAATGATTAATCAATTTTCAATTTAATATACAAGGATGCACGTCTTTATTTCTGTGTTAAATGACATGCCTTACATGTAATTTGTATTTTTAAAATTTAAGAATTTATTGAATTTATAGATTATCACAAGAGGGTACAGTGGCTAAATCTAGAGCAAGTTCAATTGATGAGCCGAGAAGATGATCATTGACCCATTTTCTTAGTGAAACCAGCATATCTAACAAATATACATGTATAAGGAATAATTTACCCCTACCCACTTTCACAATTTCTGTTTTACTCACCACTGAGACATGTATCTTTTATTTTTATCTGTCATAAATTTATGACCCCTATACCCCTATCAGCCTACTGTCTATAATATTAGGGTTATCTTAGTGGGTAGACTAATGATATTGCAGTTAAGCCTTATTTAAAAAAAAAAAATTAAAAAAAAATTCATCTAATCTCAGACATCTTGCTTAACTTTCTGTTGTGATTATTTTTTTATCCTTCCTTGATCATGATATAATGGAAACATATTGTTTCCATGTGTAAAAACATTTTACATCAATGTATCATAAACTGATGAAGATATGAAATATCAAGATTTTACCACCTCAATATTTTGAAATATTAACTTGAAATTTGCCAGTCTACTCATGGAAGGATTATGATCTCTTTCTGCGTATATCTCTAATGGTCATGGTTCTCTCCTCTACCATTAAAAACTAGCCACTATCATGTAACTAAAAAATTGTTGAGTGTGGTCAGTTATTAATATCATCAACATGCAGGTCCTTTTAAAGGCCCCATTCCAAATGCAAAATCTGCTATTTTTTCCCAATTTTGAGCTACAATTTCCCATTTACATGATTTAGGTTAACTTTGTCATTCACTTAATGATTCAGTATCAAACTACATGTATAAAAAGGAGAATTTAGTATATGATGTATGAACTGCACTTGGAAGTCTTCAGATGTAAACCATGAAAGCCAAATGAATCACCAGTTTTGTGTCTTTATTCTTATGATTTACCATAGTTAAATTTTCCCCCAATTTGGTCCATCCCAATTGGAAGGGTACAGGACACTGTCCCAAAAATGGTCTATTAACCCCTGGTAGTGTAAAACAAACAAATCTCGCCTCACATCTTTAAAGCTGCAAGGTCTTTTGGATAAGTCTACATTCTACATGTAAATATGTATATATGTTTTATCATAGTTTAATTTCATCATGTTTAATGTTGTTTTGTGTCATCTGTATATATATATATATATATATATATATATATATATATTTACATGAATAAATGTACAAAATTTCAATTTTCAGAAGAAATTACCTGCGGACACGTTACAGTGTGGAAAGAGACATATCAGTTGAGGTAAGATTACTTACATTTGTATTTTATCTGTAGAATTTATTATGAGGTATGAAAATGAATTTAGGAATAGAACATTATGAATTAAATTTTATGTGTATATCTCATTAAATCAAAGTACTGAAAGTACTGATAAGAGTTGATGGTAACCGTTAAGTTTTAAGGAGGTATAATACACTCAGTATACTGAAAAATATACATTTTGTACATATAGTTGAAAGATATTGCTGTGAGGTTAATTTCAATAAAGGGTACCAGTGTCAGGTTGTAAATTTTGAATTTACTGCCGCAATATGCCTCCAGCCTTTTCAGTTCTAAGAAAATGCATGTTATTCCAGTTTCCAAAAATCAGTGTGAATCACCCAATTTCATTTCAAATAATGACAATGAAATCATCACAATTTTTTCACATTCTATACCATTTATTATATCACACGTAAGTACTGATGACGTATTTAATATGCTGTTATAACAAACTACATGTACAAAGATCACCAATATGGTTATTAAACTTTATGATTAAAAGCATCACTTCACCAATATTAAATTTCTATGTGACAAGACAGTATTGTATGCTTACAATGTACTTCCCCTCAGTAGCTTGTAAATCTATAGGTCAATACGTGTGCATGTAAAACATTTCCCAACTTCAAAGACTGTTGTGAGTTTCTTTTCACTTAAGATCACATGAATGACACAGCTTCTAATGTCCATCTTCACAGTGAAATGCCAGTATATCTTAAAACTCGTAAAGGAAGGTGAACTTTACAGTAATAGCATATGTTTCAACAAGTCTTCTAGACCTATATTTTTCATTAAATTGATACTTTTTTCATAAATTTAAAAAGCAAATATTTACAAATAAAAGTGAAACTGGAAATTTGGAAATTTGATTCTTGAAGTGAGTTTATGTTGCTGAAATGCATATGCATATTTAATTTCTAGTCAATATTATGTGCTATTAACTCCATACAGCAAATTGTGCTTTGACTTGATCCCAAGAAATCCACTTACGACAACTGACATATCTGAGTTGAACATCAAATCATAAAACTAAAAAAATTATTTGGACTTTTTGTTCGTCAGGTGTTTAAGATTCACTGTGACCATGATATCCTAGACATCCTGCAGTGCAGATGATGTTATAGATATACCGTCAAAGGTCACCCATAGGAACAGGCAAAAGTAGACATTATACTTCATAGAAAGGTGGCCTCTATAAAGAGGAATATTTATTACAAAAAAAGTTAACAAAGGTTATGTTTGAATAGCCTTTATAGGCAGATGCCCTTTATATATAGTTGAACTTCAATGCAAGAATAACTATCACACACACACATGCACACACAAACACACACACACACACACACACACACATAATGTACATAATGTATGTCATTTTAAAAACCAGCCTATATATACATGTACTTGACTGTATCTTTAGGTATACTATGTATACTAAAATCCATATAACCTGGCTAGGAGGAGTCTTGTGAACCCTTTCTTGACCTTGATCAGTTTAAATTTTAGGTAATAAGTCATTACAACATTAAAATTACACTGGTTAGAGTAATTTTTCATCCTTGTCACCATACATTTAATATGAGTTGGCTATTCATATTATATCATGCAATAAAATGTTTGTCATAACCGAAAAGTGAGTAGAATCACCATTATGATAATCAAAAGGTTACTCAGCCCCCCCAGTAGAATCATCCGTATGATAATCAAAAGGTTACTCAGCACCCCCAGTAGAATCACCAGTATGATAATCAAAAGGTTACTCAGCCCCGCCAGTAGAATCATCGGTATGATAATCAAAAGGTTACTCTTCCTTTTCAAGTTATGTGAATTACACTATACCTGTAAATGTACATCTACACCATGTACATGTATACATCATTACAAATAAATCATTACCAAAACATACAATTATAAGACTTACTTCCCTTTGTACTTATGTGACCAGCCTTTAATGCCTTTATATTGTTTAGTTTTAATAGAAATCAAAAGTTATAATGCATACAATTGTACATGTATAAATGTATTAGCGTTATTTTAAACTTTGATAGATATACAGTTATTTTCACATCAATTGTTCTTTAAAGATTGTTTAGTTTTAAGTACACTGTAGAACTAAACATTAACATGTACCTTCATGATCAGAACATGTTTTTTTTTAACTTCATGTTATTTCCATACACAATGTATGCTTTTATCGTACAATTATGATACATTCATTGATGACTGTAGTGCCGCCATTTCAGTTGTAGATCTAAAAAAGATATAAAAATTTTTCCAATGAGATCCAAATGGTAAACAGTCTCAAAATTGTGACATTTAGAAAACTAAATTTAAAGTTTAAGATATATAGTGGAATATTTTTTATTTCGTAATCAGATGAGTCCTATGAGTTTTGAGATAACAAGATTCCAATGTATATTTCTACTTTAACTTTTACAATTACCTCCCTTTCTATAGATTTTTCCTGTAATTTTTGTGTTGTTTTATGTGTTGTTAAGAATTTTTACTTTCTGTACTTGGACAATCCGACATCACCAATAATATTTTGTCACTTTGAACTTCACAATGCCATACCTACATATACAATGGTTATTATGATAGCAAGGCTCATGCACATTCTTTTTCATGTATGACTGACATTTTATGCTTGAATTATTTTAAGCAGAGGAGGGGTATTCATGACCAAGTTGTCAGGGAATTGCACTTTGAACTATGAAGTCTCTCACTTCTTGTCAGTGTGGGTTTGAGTCCAGTTAAAGGCAATTTACTTGTGGACAGCCAGTGGTCTCTTCCAAGATACATTGTAACCGAGTTTTCTCCTCCACCATAACTAAAAAATTGTTGAGTGTGGCATAAAACACTCTTCAAAGTTCAAAATTCAATATTTGAGAAATTATCAGAAATTATTACTATTACTTTTTTAGCTCACCTGAGATGAAGGCTCAAGCTATTGTTATCACTCCCCATCCGGTGTCTGTTCTTCAGCATTTGTCAGTAAACTTTTCATATTTTTAACTTCTTCTCTGAAACCACTTAAGGGGATTTGACGAAACTTGACAGGATTCAAGTGCTCAAGATCCTTTACCAAGTTTGTAGTTTTCAGCCAGATTGGCCCCGGGGTGGATGTTGAACAGAGTTTATATATATACATATATATTTTTTTCTATTTTGAAATTTTTTTTGTGGTAGTTTTTACTTTGTACGTGATACAGGGTTCAACATTCAGGTTTGTCCAGTTGTCCGAGACATTTTGCATTCAGACAAGTAGATGTTATTTCTCATGTGTCCAAAAGGACAAGTGAAATTTTTGAAGACAGAAATTAATTCAATAAAAATTATGATTGTTTAAACACAAAATAATATCTTCAAATGTTACACTTAATTTTCCGACAAGTAGATTTAGATACTACTTGGGGGATTGTCCTGCAGAACAAGTAGAAATTTTCATTATTGTTGACCCCTGTTATAATATTTATACATGTATGTGTAGCAAATAAAGATACGGTACAGATATGAGAGAGAGGTGACTTAAAAATCTATAAATTGATTACTCTAATGAATTAAACAGACATGAATCATATTACTTATAACAAAATATCCCTGCAACAAAGTTTCAATAATTTCCAGTTTTAGTGGTTTCTACTTTGTACATTATAGTGTTTATACTTGTAGCAGATACAAATAAATTGTACATGTATGAGAGAAACGTTAAAAATCTGGAAATTTATTATTGTAATGAATGAGACAGTTACAAATCATATTGCCTATAACCAAGTTTTACTTGTTACAAAAGTATCTATATTTTCCCCACATATGATGTTCTGATAATTGATAGCTTTATTGATATACAGTACAGTACCATTTAACATACATGTACATGTATCTTTCACATCAACATTCCTTTTGTTAATTCTGTTTTATATCTGTAATGTTTAAATGCTATTTGCAAATTATTTCAGAAAACCTCACCTCTGTATTGTTTGTCACATTCAGGTTTATAATAAAACATGTTGATTTTTAAAAGCATTGAATAATCTCTTTACTTATATGTACATTCTATGTTTAAATTGGGTGCAGATATTCTAATTTTTAAAAAGCTCCTACACAAATATGTTTTTAATAGGGTTTTTATACGTCATTGAGAATGCATTGCTTTATGATGGTTCTTTGATCACATTTTATTTACCATTTTATTTGGTCTTTTTAATGATAATTTACCCCCATTGATACAGATTTTATCATTTTCATTTTCTTAAACTCTTGAAAAACATCAATTTCCACAACAAAACAAGTGTCATATGTCTGTGGAGTTAAATCTTACAAATTTACAAAACATAGATCAGACTATAGATCAGACTAAATTTCAGACAAGTGAAATGCATGATGAGAGTTCCTATAATGTACTCTTCCTGAGGTGTGTATGTAGAAAGCATATTTGATTATCTAAGTCATACAGATGATTAATAAGATATTTTGCTGTTCTTTGTATTGCATTTTGCTTTTACATTTGAACATTTTCAAATACATTTATAGTGCACAAAGGTCATTAGATCATTGCAACTCAAATTGAATATGTAGTATCTCTAGAATATAAAAAAATCTGAGATACCAAATTATAAATCTTTAGGATGTCCAGGAGGTAGATACAAATCTGGTAAAAATGGACAAACAGGAACCTCTGGAAACCAAGAGGTGGGATCAGGTGCCATGGAGAAGTAAGCATCCCCTGTCGAGTGTCGACCGGTCACACCTGCTGTGAGTCCACAGTCAAATCCAAATGAAATACGTGAGAAACCAGTCCTCGTCACAGTTGGTACAGACATCTCAACAACCGCCAAAGAAAAGGCAACTTAACATTTCACTTACTGAAGCAGAGTAATCACAAACAAGACTGTGAATTTTATGATCCATTATACCTGATGGCTCTTTAGGTCGTTACAAAACTTTAAAAACTAGATCAAATCTAATATTTAAAATTCATCTTTACATGGGAACATGTAGATAACAGGACAACAATATATTTTTAAATTGAGCAGGACAGCATGTAGATCATGAGAAAACATGTAAATCTCTTGGGTGGGTGGGTGTTAGGGGTTATGCAGATACCATTGGGCTCTTAATTGACTTGTCTTTCTCGATGTATAAGATGTTTGTAATGTGACATATTTACCATTACGAACTGTAGAAAAATAGCAGAAAGAGGGAGAATATTGATAACCCTTTACATGACATGTTTATTTTTTAAATTCATTTAATTGTACACTGCACGATTTTGATATCAATATCAGTTTAATTTTTGAATCTCAGATAACATTGGCAATGTTAATGTCATACAAACTACTAGGTCGTGGGTTCAAATTTATTGTTCATATATTCTATAAAAGTTTTACAAACAAGCAAAGTCCTGGTGATTCTTACACACGTTGAACATGTTCTTGATGTGAATGTGATTGCTTATCTTTTTTTAAAATGAATAATCTTTTTCCTTTTCTATCATGATAAAGTTACACCCAGGTATACAGAATGTCTTTTAACCTGCTAAAATAAACTATGGTTGTTATGGATTTAATATTTAAACTTGATCTTACTATAAAAATATTGATTCTTTGTTTTGATATGTTAGAGCATAGATAAATAAATAGATGGGACATAATATCAACACGGTTATACATATACTACTACATATTAATGTGCTTGTTCTATAATATAGAGAACCCTATATCTCAGTTTTTTCATCTTGTAGTACATGTATATATGTAATTTTGGCATGTTTGTTTAATTTCTGGTATTATAGTCAGCATAATACTGCACATCCTTTTCATATTTCTTTAACACCAAGATCGTAAGTAAATAATTACAGAAACTAGCTTGTTTAATTTCCATCTGGTTTGACGTATAATGTCATTGTCATCCATCTCCACATGCGGTCAAAAGCAAACTAAATATACACGACGCTTTACTCAATATTGAAAACCTTTTAATAATATACCAGTGCTGTCTAGTTCTGGAATAATAACGTTGAATTCTTTAAGAATGTCTTTATACTGCCTATGAATAATTGTTTGATTTTCTTTTTTCATTCGCACGTGTAATAACTTTAATACACGCAAGCCAGAAAATTAGAAGGACGACTTTTGATAGCATTAAATGTTTTCCAGACTTGGGTCTGTATAATTGCATGTTAATACCATTTATATATACTAAATTAGAAAATAATATATAACCTGTGGTCAAGAATCAAGTAAAACAAAATAAATACAGAGTAAAGTTTATATATATAGTCCACTTTATACGCATTACGTATTCTTAAAACAATGATTTTTTAAACTTTCTGATAATTTTTCTATTAGGGCACATCGTCACCAAATTCAATAAATACTTGTATTTAAGCTCAACGTTTTAATTTAAAGTTTGACGTTTTGTTGAAAACATATACATATCTTATGCAGCAATTGATCAATTCTGTATATTCATTGCCAACAGTTTGAATAAGTATGAAACAGATTGCTAAATAGACGAAAACCTCAGTGAAATAGTTTAAATAAATATTAAAAATTGTGTATAGGTATACTAAAGGTATTTTTCGTTTATAAGGGGAAATCATAAAGACTAGTATTAAAGGAGTATGTGTTGTCGTCAATGTCATTTTTTTTCAAAATTGTCAAATAATCTCAAAACCAATTTAATACAATGACATATCTTAAAACACAAAATTACCAAGATTTGTCATTTTAAAAATAGTTTTCAGGCATGACTTAAATTTTGTATTGCAATACAGTATTTCTGTGACGTAATCGTAATAAGCCTATAGGTCGGACATCGGCGGACCTTTACTATGTATGTTCAAATATTTGTTGATGTCGGAAAAGGCAGTCATTACTATATTGTTTACATATCATAATTCTTTTTTGCATGAAATGAATACAAGCCCTTATATTCGATTCCTTCTTCGAATCGCATGTGCTTCCTGTACACTCGGTTACCTTCGTAAATATACCGAAAATTAATTCGCGATGACGGATTCACACTAACTATTACAACGGATTATGTTTTGCAAGTTTATTCGGATAATTAGCATACATGTGTTCTTTTAGCCACCAGAAAAACCCTTTCTGCATTTCCGTCGAAGACATCTCACACTGCTTTTAACTTGACCCAATGTTTTAATGTGAAACAAAACGAAATGTATATTTTGTCTTGTCAATCACATCCATTTTTACAAATATATAGTCCAAATAATAAATAGCATGAAAGGTGAGTTTAGGTATTAACTCACGTTGGTGGCTGCCGACCCAGGTGACCTACATGTAGGATAAGCAACCACTGCTTAAAGGTCGCACAAAATAATTAAAATGTTGTGACTCGTCAATATCATGAGTAAATGCTTATTTGATGTGATTTTATAATGTTATGTGTTTTAAGTCGTTCTCAGTCCTCAACGTATGCTACTAATTGTTCTCTGACCATACTGGACAAATATGTTAATGAAAAGAAGAAGTCTGCTAATTTCGGGTTCGGAAGTATTTTCTTTATGTATGTAGAGAAAATTGAATAGTAACAGTAATTATTGCTGTCTAATAGCTTATGTGTGCTTTATCACTTGGATTCAGTTTCTTATACTTAATCCAATGATAGGCCATTGGGTGAAATATTAAATTAAAATCTTTTTCATAGCCATTCTGTAAAATCTCTATAGATGTATATATTATATAGGTCATAATAAGGTATTTAACTGGCAATGAAAAAAAATTCAATTAATGAATAACAAAGGAGTGTTTGAAGTCGGAGGGAAGGTTTGTATCATACCTTACATATATTTCTGTATGTTGTGTCACATAAATTTATTTTGAGAAGAAATAAATAATTTAGAATGGAAATAAAGCTGACATGATAATTTATTTTTGAATTTTCCGATGGATTGCACAAAAATAAATATATAAGTATTTGTTGTAATAGGGCCAACGAACGCATTGAAGGGACACCCTGTGTGCGTACAATTAGCTAAAATCAACGTTACAATACACCCCATTGTTAATATTTATGAACATTCATGATCGTTTACGAAATTCACACTACCACCATTACAAAGAACATTTATTTGTTCTGTTTGCCTTTTCACAAATATATTTAAATTGATAAATGAAGTGATTTTTACAAGTCATAGGATGAAAGAAAACTTCAATTATTTGAGGTCATTAGACTGTGCCCCATCACACGTTTTAGGCCAAAATCAGCCATCCTTACCATTTTAAAGTGATCTCACTTAATTCATCTATTATTTATTACACATTTTTCTTCAATCATAATATACAGTCATTCGTGTCAATTCATTGATTTTTTATAAAAAGCCGGTAGGTTTTAATCTTGAAAATGTGTTCGATATATATTGGATATACAACTATTACACACACAGAGAGAGAGAGAGAGAGAGAGAGAGAGAGAGAGAGAGAGAGAGAGAGAGAGAGAGAGAGAGAGAGAGAGAGAGAGAGAGAGAGAGAGAGAGAGAGAGAGAGAGAGAGAGTCAGTCAGTCTTCGCCTTTGATTATTGTAATTACAAAGAGAGAGTCACTGTGGTAAGTTTTGTGCTGGGAAGACACGTGAATTTAACACGTGAAATAATCGTGCCTTGTTCAAACGCCTTGCATGAAACTTGAAAGTCCTTTCTTTAGTGCTATTCAGAACAAAGTCGAATGTGTATATTACCGAGAAAAGTTCATTGTTTATAATATACAGTTTGTCTTCTCGTTATAATGATACAAATTCCGCTAACAGTAGGTATTTCGACAGTACAGGATATGTTACTCATAAAAAGACAAAAACATTTTTAATTTCTTTTACTGAGAAACAAGAATATTAATAACAGAAATAGTAATAACTGATCTGAACAAAAACCATCAACTGGTCTATAAATATCAACACTAAATAAATAAGTTTACATACAAATACCTGAAAATCAAATCTAGCAAAAACCTACTCAATAATAAATGCAATGGGTATTTTGTATTTCATAGTTTCTCCATTTTACCACAAATAAACTAGTTATACGTAATGGTAATTCGCAGACGGAGATAAATTGATAGGCTCGCATGATTTGAAAAACAGATACTGATATAAAGTCTCCATGTGGAAGGCCGCCTCATAGATAACTAAACTTGAGATGGATTCTGAAACCCTTTAAAGCAAAATATATGATGTGACTAGTTTAATGAACGGTGTATAACAACATGATAGCAAATTTGACGATAGCATATTATTTAGTGCAATGTATCTTATTTTTGCAGCAGAGAATCGACAGAATATGTAATCAAATAAACGCATATATGCCTTGAAATATGTTGTTTGTATCCCACAATGCCAGGTCTGTCGTCAGTCCTCGACTTTGTGTAGATGCACACTTTTTCATGTTGATTGCCATCTCTATATTCAGGAATAGCTGCTGTAATTTGTATACACAAACTCATTTTAATCTAAATGTAGGAGTGTAAGTACATTTCGGGTGGATATGCTTTATTTGCGCAACAAGATCAAAGTATCTATCCACCATGGTTCTGAAAGGATAATTGACTATTCTAGTCTTGTTTGCGTATATTTTCTTGATGTGAATTTCTATGTCTTCGCCACTTACAATTGTCGGTTTATCATGCAAATTATTCTTTGTAAAGAAAGCCAAAATATTGTTGAAAGAGATCACGCCGAAAATGTTTAACAAATGTTTAACAAAAATTGTGATTAACAAAAACTGTTTGTTTAAATCAGCAAGATAAGAAAGAAAATTTAATTTTTCATGTCAGCTTCAAATAGAATTCAAAAGTAATATCAAGTTAGATCTTTTTTTCTTATTAATATACCAATAAAAGAATTTTCGTATTTTTTACCAGAGCCAAATTTTCTATGTAAAACTTTTGAATTTTTCTTGTCATTAAAATTGCCGTGTCATGAGCTCTCCATTTCACTTTTCAATTGTAAGAAATAATACGCATATCATAATACATAAATCATGGCGCTGAAAAAAAAAACAATTTGAAAATTGCGATATGCAGTTGGAAAATGTAAGTTAATTTAATATCTTATGTAGATTTCGATCAAGTTTGACAGAATCTCTGTGTTTATTAAATCGGAAATCACTCATAATAGCGTGTATGGTTAAACTTGATAATACACATAAATAAACAAACGACTGATATATAGGAACAGATGTCGAACAAAAAGAATACATTGGACTGATATTTCCAACAAAATGATCTAGTGAATGTAAGCTTGGAAAACAGAAATTATCAAACAATGGGGTAACGAGTGTTTCTAGATTAAGTATAAATCAATTGGCTACTAGTTCTCCAGTGCACTTTACTTTAGTATTGGCGACTATTTCCCGATACTTTAATTGTTTAGAGTCTGTCAGATTTAAAACTGAGCCATCGTGAGAATTTGGGACTTAATGACTTCATAACAGAGAAAACTAACTGAAAGTTTACAGAAAAATTCCCAGAATAGTGCACATATTAACAATAATTATCTTATCAGTGTAAAATTCAGAATGAAATATGCATTGAAATATTTAAGTGTGAAAATGAAAAGCAAGTTAATGTATCCTTGTTCTACTTTAAATTGTAATACAGATTGTTTTAGTGTTGTTGTTTATAAATGATATATTTCTTTGCCTTTATTAATTTTGCTGTGTGTTTCATTTTGTTTCCAAATATATAATTTTGTTTAAAATATGGTTTGCTTAGAAAATGTTTATCCCTGGTAATTTTCAAAACGTTTTAACAGTATTTCACTGATAAATTATTCTTGTGACCATAATGGCATGTGTGATAATCTACGAAAATCTCACGGCGTCTCACAAATATATGAACTACATCTCAGCTGCACATTAATTTAACTTTGTATCACTATTTTGTTTGTGACGCACACGTTATATTGGACATCGCACTTCTGATCATCGGGCTCGATAGTCATATCTTTGTGAATATTTTGGAGTTCCATATCTTCTTGTTGACGATCTGGTCGAATCTGGTGTGTATGATGGCGGCTGGTGATGTCTGTTTATTTGGGTTCTTGAAGATAGGGGAGTGTTTGACCTCATATGAACACGGATTACCTGTGGTGTTCTTGGAGATCTTGCCTCTGGTCGGGGTGATGGGCGGTATTGTTTACTGTCCCAAGGTCTCGGACTAGGGGTCTCGCGAAGATAGAATAATTCTCGGTGATACGGTTCAGGGGTATCCACTGGAGGATGTATTGCAGGAGGTGGAGCAGGAGGAGGAGTAACTCTTGTTTTAGTCTGAACAATATATTTATCCTCCCGTATGTCGGATATAAGTAGGCACCCAGCAATCAGAAATGCGCCAGCCGCGGTCACTTCTAATCCCAATGACCAGGAACCGTAAAAGTCTGTTGGTAGTTGTGAAAGCCACATAGCCATAAATATGATGATGAAGAGAACTGAAAATATAACAAAAAGAAAAATACTTGTTAAAATTGACAATAAAAATCAGTTGATACCGTAGTTAAATCTAAAAACAGGTATAATGCAATGGTGTATTTTTGTTAATCAAGTCTTTATTTTAGTGTAAACGTATGTTTTTGATACGAGTTGAACGTAATTACATCGACGTAAAGTAAATTAGATAATTAAAAGTCTTAATTTGATATTTTGTCTGCACGGATTTATAGATTATATAATTTGCATAGCATCTAAGATGCAATTATAGATGCCATTTTCGTCCCTTTGAGGACGCAATGAAATTCATTGTAATTAATGAACGATATTTTACAGTTACTAAAATATTTCATGATAGAAAAAATAAGTTTTATGAAATTCACGTGAGACTGAGAGATCGGCCTTTATCGTCTGCTTTTTTCAACGATGCCTTTTTAGGTGAGCTTTTGTTTTTGTTTCTTAGTCTAGGTAGGAGAAACAAGCTAGTTTTCGGATTTTCAACAGTTTTTAAAAAGAATCACTATAACCAGTCATTCATTATATATCGTACTAATGTCAAACCATGTTTCAGAACAGTTTTCAAACCACGTATTTCAATGCATTATTCAACGCTTCCATTTTTAGCCAATCATCATCTGATGTTGGGCTATTCATATGGCCCTGCATCCGTGGTCCGTCCGTCGTGAGTCCGTCGTCCGTCCGTCCTGAACAATTCATGTTACCGCTATTTCTCAGAAAGGACTGAAGGGATCTCGTTGAAATTTGACATGAGGTCTAGTTGTGCATATTACATTTTCAGAGAGATCGGAATCCAACATGGCCGACAGGGGGTCATCTTGTATTTTGACCAAAGGAAGTTTGTTACTGCTATTTCTCAGAAATGACTAAGTGGATCTCCTTGAAATTTAACATGAAGGTTCCGCTTCAGGTGTAGTTGTGCATATTACATTTTCAGAGAGATCGGAATCCAACACGGCCGACAGGCGGCCATCTTGGGTTTTGACCAAAGGAAGTTTGTTACCGCTATTTCTCAGAAAGGCCTAATGGTGTCTCATTGAAATTTGACAAAAAGGTTCCCCTTGAGGTCTAGTTGTGCATATTACATTTTCAGAGAGATTGGATTCCAACATGGCTGACAGGTGGCCATCTTGGATTTTGACAATGGAAGTATGTATTTCTCAGGATGTACTGAAGGAATCTTTTCGAAATTGATTATGGAGGTTCCCCCTGAGGTCTAAATGTGCGTATTATATTTTCAGAGACATCATAATCCAAGATGGAAACCTGTCGGTCATGTTGAATTCCATTCTCTCTTAAAATGTAATATGTTCAGTTCAAGTTAAGTTTTGCTATAATCTTGTGAAAAAGGTATTTCACAGAAATATGGATTTAGGTAATGTTGAGACACAAAATAAGAAAAAAGAAGAGAAAAGAACAGTGTCATAGATCAGACATAGAATTTTTCATGGTGGGCGCCAAGATCCCTCTGGGATCTCTTGTTTAGAATCCGCTGACCTTGTTGTAGTCTATCACTTGGAACAGGTAGCGATATATAAAGCTATTAAATCACTGACAGAGGTCGAGAAGATGCAAATAAAAAGTAAGGGTATTAGCAACATAATCCTTCTTGATGTAGCAAAAATTTATATAAAATCGAGCAAGTAAAAAACTTCATTCGACATTATGACATTTATTGATGAAATGTCCCATATTTGTCGGGAATATAAAACAGAGCCAAAATTCACAGCATAAAATAACCAATCAAAAACTGGGTTAGTTGAATGGGTAAGTAAGGGAGGAGCGAGCAAATTTCACTTAATACACTCTTAACTATAACATGGTGTGGTGCTGATCAGAATTGATCAATGAGGAATCAGATTATTACGTATAAATACATGAATATGAATAATTATATCGGTCAACTTCAACCGATGTATTGACCAATGGAATTTGGTTTAATAATTCATGTATTGTAAGTATTCAGAGAGAAACTCCCTTTGAAGTTTGTCATTAGATGATATTAGAATTATAAATTGAATACTGTAACTTGAAGATAAAATATAATTATAACTTTGGTATTATATAATAATATGTAAGGTTTAGTGAAAATGAAAACTTTCTATTTATTATAATTTGAAGTAAGAGAAATCATACTTAAGTTATCTTTTATCGGGTAATTAGGTCCCCGTCGTTCAAATTGTACTTTCTACTGCAATAGCTGTTTTTTTTTAAATGTCAGCGTAAATTTAATCTCGATATAATTATCAGTTTTCTTTCATGACGATGATTCTTATTTAATAAGTATTCGACCTTAAATTCCAGTATTTTATATCACAGTATAATTACCATAAACTGCAGGTGATTGCTCGTGGTATTGAAAAGCAAAATTACAAAAACACTTATACGTAAATGTCCTTACGTGTTTGGTGATACGCTTTATGAGATCGTTTGATTTTATTGTGTTCTTATGTAAATCAGTCAAATTAATGTTCATTTGTATTTACAGTTTTGAATATACAATAATTTCTTTTCTGATATTCACAGTAAACATAAATTTTAAGGTCTAAATAACACGTTATTGACATTATTTACACAAAACAGTCATAGAAATGTAGCTTTATCCAGGTGTTAGTTTTGTTTTGTTTGTTGTTTATCTACACATTTCCATAAAATATTTTATTTATAATATACGAATTCATTTCATGTGTATTTGTTAAAATTACGTTGCCTGTGGGGAGAAGAATGATGTTTACAAAACTTAGTTTCTTTTGAAGAAATACGTCATATGTTAGATTTTAGGGTCTTAGTTCGCCCTGGACGTACTGCTTGAATTTCAGGTACTGGTTCAATTAGAACATAACAATCTTGTCGGTTTTTTTTACTTATAGGGACATCTTGAAGTATAAATAAAAACAAAGCATTATCTACCGTTGTGTAAAATGTTTCTGTGTTCTAAATATTATAATAATTAATACCAAAGTTATCGTTGTGAAAATGGATCAGACAAATGTTCAAGACAATTGCTTCTAGTCCGTCAATAAAACTTTTTCACTTGATCTCGCATTTAAAATAGATGTAACATTTATGAAGAGATAAAGTATTTTACAAGGCTACATTACTAAATCTAAATGTATAGCAAAATCTATCTAAGAGTAACACTGTAAACAGATGGATGGTTCTGTTAGTTTTTAGATACCAGAGTTAGAATGCTCAAGACGATCGTTTCTGCCAATTAGACCTCATCAGTTGAGCACCAGTTAAACATAAAAATTATAACAACAATTACTTAGATCTGTGCACTGGCTGTCAGACGTAAAAATAAGGAGAAACCTTTATTACATGGTATATACCTTATGTTTTGTTTATAGATACTTGGAGAGAGAGAGAGAGAGAGAGAGAGAGAGAGAGAGAGAGAGAGAGAGAGAGAGAGAGAGAGCCGCGTAATTATTGAAAGTAAACAATGAATGATCTGGACAGTCACTGAACAATGACAGAGAATACTCTGTTTCCACTGAAAATATCAGTATATCTTACATAGCGATGTAAAACCGAATGAAATGAACTGCAAGATAAAATTAACCTTTTTATTTAGACCACGTGCTTGCGATGTATTCATAAGGTATATTTTCATAATTCCATATATCGTTTCATCATTCTTTCTATCATAATGGTTCTATTTTATCATTCATTGGATTGTTTTAAAAAGTAACCCTTAACGGGAGAGTTATACCGTTCAAGACGCTTTGTGAATTTCTAATGTAAAATGTTTAATACTCAGGCAGGCAAATGTTTAGTTGTATGTTCTTTGCAAATTGGTATTGATGATGTCCATAAGGGAATATTAAATACTTCAAGTAATTGCCAAAACATCAATTGGAAGGGTTTAACTTACACATGAGAATCGGAGAAAGTATAAAGAATATACATTCACTTTATGCAGAGAATGTAATTTTCCTGTATTTAATGTTCTTGTTCAAATGGTATACTACAATAGTATACCCTTTGTACTTTCGCTTCTGAGTGTAAATATTTGATAAAGATAGATTTACTAATACCCTTGTATCGTTTTATCACATTAGGAAATTAGTCTTCTTTAATCATACCGAATCTGCGTTGGTAGATCAAATGTTAAAGCTACAGTTATTACAATGTTTTCTGTTATTATGAATTTGTTATTATGTCTAAAAAAAAAACGTGAATTTTCATACTTTCCAACACACACACACACACACACACACACACACACACACACACACACACTAAAACCAACAACACTATATCCTAGGGTGTCGGATCTAAGCAATATATGCAAGTCAGGAAAAGAATGTATAAAGCTCTAAATTGACTAACGACACGGACAATATAAATGTCTAATTTTCGGTACAACCTGTCCCTTCATCAGGATAAACAATTAAAATAACATGAAAAAAACGTACATATACACACTCACGCAAACATCCATTCACACACACATTCGGAGAGTGAAAGAAATGCTACATATTACAAGCACAGTGAGATAACGTAATAAATAAATGAAAATGGAAATCAAACAAAAGGATAACTGAACAACTACTAAACTAAGCTCAAACTACTGACGAAATGTAAATCGAACTAGATCTAAGTGAAAATAACAAGCAACTGCAAAATGAATTTGATCTACAAAACACGAAATCAGATACGATAAACTACTCAATTTGGCGGATTCGATGCATAAAAGGTTCGGTCCATTGTTCCCAAATAATATACAAATTCCAGTAATGGGTGGATTTGGCACAACACAAGTTCGCACCCAAAGCAAGAACGACGGTTGATTCGTGTTGACATCAGTTCGCACTCGAATTTTACCAGCACACAGTATCAGATAAATTGCAAGGTCAGACTTTTAAGATTCCATTAATTTTTAAGATTTAAAAAAAACCCAAAGAACTATGGAGGATTCCAGTTTCAATCAGTTTGAGCTCCAATTATATCGCTAAAAGGTATCAGACAAAAATCACTTTCGTAAAGTCCACACGCTTATTAATGCCTTTGGATCTGAAAGATTGAAGTCTGTGCATCCAAATTTTTTCTTTCAGTTCTTTCTGCATCACTCCAACATAAGCTTATGTTTTTTTCATGTTATTTTAATTGTTTTGTCCTGATAAAGGGACATGTCCCGAAAATTTGACATTTATTTGGTCTGTGTCGTATATATATATATATTTTATATATATATATATATATATATATATATATATATATATATATATTTGTGTGTGTGTGTGTGTGTGTGTGTATGTGTGTTAAGAAAAGTGTAGAACATCACAAATTAATATTAGTGTTTGCTTTATGCAATTGGCGCTTTCACCATCATGACGAAAATATATAATATATATATATACTTGTATGTGTGTGTTAAGAAAATTGTAGAACATCACAAATTCATATTAGTGTTTGCTTTTTTCCGTTGGCGTTTTCACCATCATGACGTCATCGAACAATGAACAATTATAACTGTTAGTAACGACAGTTTTCATCTGAAAAACCACGTTTCTTAACATATTTATCTCTGTACCAAGAAAACCGACATAATATATATATATATATATATATATATATATATATATATATATATATATATATATATATATATATATATATATATATATATGTATAAAGCACTTAGATCTAGTTCGATTCACATTTCGTTTGTCGTTTGAGTCTAGTTTTTTTTTCAGATTTCCTTTTGTTTGATTTCAATTTCATTTATTTATTAGTTTATCACACTCCGGTTGTGTGTGTGAGTGGATGTTTGCGTGAGAGTGTGTATGTGTACGTTTTTTTTTTCATGTTATTTTAATCGTCCCGAAAATTTGACTTTCATTTCATCCGTGTGGTTATTACATAAGATATAGAAACCTTTATACGTATATGATAACTCTAAATTAAACATGACTTATAAATGAATTATATTTGTAGTTAGAGCAATCATCTTTAAATCATTATAGCAGATATGATTTGTTATACATGAATTATGTTGAAATGCAGACAAGTTTTGAAATTTCTTAGAATATATAAAATTTTGCTAAAATAATTGTGAATATGTAAATAGACTTACCACTACCGAAGTCAAAAGAAATGATAGTAATTGCATGACAAAGGGATCGTGCTCTTACTGAGGCCACATAAATGCAATACATAACAGTACACACCACAACTGCAATAATTACTATGGTCGCCAATGCCATCGTGCCGGTAGCAACCGCTGAAATGAAAGAAAATACAAATCATTTGATGTACAATTGATTAGATACTGAAGTGTCATCTCCCACACGTGATATTGAGGAAATGGTCCTTTTCAAAAACTTTCAGCAATGTTTCTTTACTATCAAATGTTAACAGAAATACCATTTTCCTCTCAATCACCTTTCACTGATCTCATCTGTGATGTCATGTACATGCATGCATACATACATACATGCATGCATACATACATACATACATACATACATACATACATACATACATCCTTACATACATACATACATACATACATACATACATACATACATATATACATATATACCTTACATACATACATACATACATACATACATACCTTACATACATACATACATAAATAAATACATATGCACAGTTTTGTAACAAAAATTAAAAACTTACAATTTTTGTATGTATCAGTAACACTTTTACTCGAGCATGATCCGCTTAAACATTCTGTCATTTTAAACAAGCCAATAGCATATTTAATGCTTCCTTGGACAGTTTCAGATGCCATCCAATAATTAGTTGCATATCCACTGCAGTATATTGCGGTTCCGATAACCTGAAATATAACTCCAACTTTTGCCCACTTAGATGCATCTCCGCAGATTGTCATCGTATTTTAAATTGCCCTCGAGAATTTGAATTTTAGTTATATTGTAAAAACATTTTATGTTTCACACTGCACTGAATTTTGAAATTTTAAATTTCTTTTCATTTTGCTATAAATACACTATATACCATCGCAAACGGTACAGAAAATAGAAAACCACACAAAAAAGTTCAAAGTAGTATGACTCAATTTCATAAATATGATATAACTTAATTGGGAAGAAAATCAGTGGTTTAAATCCAACAAGAAATCGGTAAGAAGTAAGTGCACAGTTCCGTTCACACCGAAGCATTGAATTATAATGCCCAGAGCTTTAAGGGTATGAAGAAATTTAGAGTCCACGAATTGGTTGAGGAACTTAGAGGGGAAATCACTCGGGCATTGACATACGTGTAAATTTGAATATATAAGAAATTGAAAGAAGCATATATTAGCTGTCTTTAGTTTACCGTATTCAAAGTAAGGTTTTGATTCCTACAGAACACCATTGTTGCTTTTTGTTTGCATGATCCTATATAGTTGAATAGGCCTTTTTTACTTGTTTTAGTATATAACAAAACTGTATGAAATATAATATTGTGACTGGCATGACACCACAAAGATTGTTAGATGGACCATTGTATTCCGTATATTCATTTAAACGTTCAATTTATCTTGGTTTCTTTTACTGTTTGTGTAAATGGATTTGTTTATAATGATTTAATATCTAACATTTCGTGGAGTTTTTTGGTGCGCCAGTGCGGGGAGAACAATCGACCGGAACGATTATATTCTTTTTTTTCTTAAATAAGAACGTAAAAGAAATCGGTGTTCTTTTCTTTTCGTTTCGTTCACGACATTAACTACGATACCTTATTCATATGTACTGCCTGTTGAACGTTTTGTCACAGTATTTGAATTTTTGAATGCTGTTGTACGCCACACTCAACTATTTATCATTATATGGTGGCGGTCGTTTTTTAATGGTGGAGGAGGAAAACCGGTCACAATGTACCCGGGAAGAGACCACTGGTCTTTCGCGATTAAACTAGAAACTTCGTCGTAGGTTTTCAGTTGTACTGAATAATGTAAATTATATTTTGTGACTGTCACGTGTGATAACGATGCGTTTGGTGAATAACATGTATATGATCTGCCAAAATCACAATGATGAATGGAGAAAAACTAGGTATAACTGAGAACGCTAAATTCAAGCTCAGAATCACATGAGTTAAATCTAGTTTTCTTGTAGTTAAACCTAGCTTTTTCGAAACAAGCAAGAATGGTGAAAAACTTGGCTAAAATGAGAAAATCTCGAGTTAACTGAAAAAAAAACTAAATTTACACATGCACACATTTGCAACACTTAAAATCATATCAGCCTGATATTGTTTAATTCATTTCACTATTTTAAATTTTTTAGAATAAAATCTCAATTCTATATACATGTAATAATGAAATAAGGAAAGATTCGATTTTTCTAAAGCTAAGATAACCATCTTTTTACAGTGGTTACTCTTTGACGGAATTCGGCTATACTTTTAGATTTATTATTTGACCTGTATGATATCACTTTATTTATAGAAAATACATATACATTTTAAACGGGAGCTCAACTGATGAAGTCTAATTGACAGAAACGATCGTCTTGGGCATTGTAACTTTGGTATTATGTTGAGCATATTAACATTGATATTATGTCTATAATGTTTATAATATTCATAGAATATTTTATCATTGCTTTTTTGGTTCCAAATTATTTATCACTTCTACTTAAATATTTGTGATGATTTTTTATCTAATAGGAAACACTTTCAACAAATTTTTAGTTCAAATTCTGAATTTTAAATATCAAATCACCGCATCTGTATTGAACATTTAGAAATTGACGTATGTAGTGTCCTCATAAATATCTATGATTATGTTCTTTGATATTTCTATCATCTTTTTCAGTTTGAAAATCTTATGGATGATGTAAGTATAATGTTATTGAATAAGTACTTCTGAATTTATAAATTTTAAATCGGTTTAGAAGTCACATATCAATGATGGTTTTGACACATGTTTAATGTTTACTTAGTTCAGCACTTTCTACATATTTCTCTGTGCATCGGTGATCTTTCATTTTATTAATTGAAACTCAACTACAAATATAATCTGATGTGGATATACTTGATAGCACTTAAGTGTCAGGTCGAGACACCGGTACTTTTACAATGTCCGTTTACTCACATTCAGTTTTCATTGACGGGTGTGGTTTCTCGAAGTATTTTGGTCGTATTCTGAATATTTAAACTTTAGATAACACCTTTTAAATACGAAAATTTTCTAAAGCTAAGATAGTCATTTTTTTTACATTGGTTACTCTTAGACGGATTTCGGCTATACTTTTAGAAATATAATTTGGCCTTGTATGATACCATTTTATCTTTAGACAAAGCACATAGTTTTCAAATTGGAGTTCAACTGATGAAGTCTAATTGACAGAAACGATATCGTCTTGAGCATTATAACTTTGGTATTATGTTTATAATATATTTATCAAAGATATGGCATTTATTTTATTTTTTTCTATTCAGGATCCAGCACAGGATGAAATGAGTCGGTAATAATTTTTTTACTTATATACACGTATTGCCTTTATCGGCACAATGTATAATTCTATATTTTGTAGTGATCTTTGTCAAATGACACGACCTGTTATGCAATATGCATGTAATACATCAAAACGTTTTAATTGTAGCCCTTCTATATTGATCGAAAGAAAAATACTCAGAAGCATTTTACAAATGTTATAGACTGATTTGTTATACGAATAAAATTGGTTTTATATAGTATAGCGAATCGAATTTTGGTTAATCTAGCTCACCTGGCCCTAACCCACTAGAACCACAAATTTTGTGAGAAAGGTTGTCAATTTACACTGCCTGAGTTCTCTCCACCACTGAAAACTGGCCACCACCATATGTCTGAAAATTTGTTAAGTGTAGCTTAAAACAACATTTAAAAAAACCAAAACAACTCACCTGAAGGTGTCTGTCGACCATCCTTTAACTTTTCCATTTAAACAAATTATACTGAAGACCCCCAGGGCAGATTTCAAACAAATTTGACAGAAAGCTATCCCAAGTTTGCTAAAAATGGATTTATTATCCACAGAGGATAAAATTTGATGCATTTTTGAACATCTTCTTGTCATGGACCAGTGATAAATTTTCTTTCAGATTTGGTATACATCATCGTAAAGTTAATATCTGCAAATTTTGACTTTGAAATCAATATCTGTTCGCAAACGAGGCATAAGACACTTCTGACGACATAGGATATGCTTTTATATAAATAACATATTAACTCAAAATTAGTTTACTTATTGTATACAAAGATATGTAAAAATTTGTAAGGAATTAGCTAACTAAATGACCATTATAAAAAGTTTCAAGCTTATGGAGTCAACGGTCAAGGACACAGACACCCAAATAAGCAGAAAATATCGGTTGCATAGTCGCATAATTGACGCACTTTGACAGATGAGTGCCTTCAGGTCCCTTGGGCCGCTTGTATTATCACCAACAATATTGATACTGATTTAGGCCAAGTATGCATGGACATTTTACACATACAAAATCACACTTTTAGAATAGGACAAATTTAATTTTAAACAAAGCCACCAGAGTGCACTGTAATATCATTATTGTTACGAATGTTTTGTCAACTGCCCACCAAGAATCAAAATTTTTTATGACTATGTGACTGTATATAAGTGATTGACAAGAGTTTTGGAACCTTGTTACTGTATCATGCCGGAGCAAAGATAATTCTTTATTGTCCGCCTTTGGCAAAGGAGCACTTAAGTTCTGTGTAAAGTTCTTATATCAGACTTGACCGGAATTTGAACATGTCTGTCTAATTTTCACTTCACCGCTTTTCCTAAACCTATCCAGTTTGTTAGTTAACACCAAAATAATTACATATGTGTTTTTCTTTCAACAATAATTGCTAGGGTCTGTTTTCAAAAACATAGTTTTGTTTGAAAAATAAAAAAACCCATAGATTGCAAATTGTTAAAAGAAGCGAAATATATGAGGCGACAAATAAAATGACAAAAATAGTGGACAAACATACTGGGTTGCTGGAAAGTCCAAATGAGATATAAGTGCCTTGGATGAATGAGCATCTCTTTCCGAGAGGTCACATTATATTTCGCTGAAAGTATTTTATATTCAATTTGTCTTCATTTGAACAATTCAATTTAAATACAAAAAACATTTTCTGTTTATATAAAAATATATATATTGTGTTCACAAAAGTGTCTTTTAAAAAAACTACAAAGATTTTAAGGACAAAACGATGTTTGCCTAGTCCCCTATTGCTGGACATAGACTCTGATAAGTTTTAAAACTATTTCTATATACCTGTTGAACGGGCACCTGTTGTCAATATTTGACTGATTTTGTAAACGATATCTTATATAACTATTTTCCTGACCTATTTGATTGTTCTCAATCATTTCTCACAGATTTATTCTGAAGTGATTCAATAACCAACTTCTAACAATCGATTGTCCTGTATGTGTGTATATTTCAAAGAAATTGTGTTTCAATATTGGTATAGTATGTTTGAATAATGTTGGCTTTTATGTATCAATCACCATGTATCCGGACGTACTTTGTAAGGTATTTGTGATACATCATTATATTATATCTACGTCTTGGTGGAAAACATTCATTCTGGTTAAACTGTAATGGATAAAAACTGGATCACATTGTATCCAAAATGTGTGTGATGTCAGTGCACTAGACAGAAACAGACAGGCAAAATTGTTTTGCACACTACAGTTCACTTCAACTTATTAAAGTGTCAAATTGAAAACAGTTGTTTCATTTGAACTAAATAACTGGTCATGTGTTTAGTAATTTAGTGGACTAAAAACAGCATTTTTAAAATTTTTGAATAGTTTCTGGATTAAACCACGCACAAAAACAATTGTATATACATGTATATATATATATATATAAATATATATATATATATATATATATATATATATATATATATATATATATATATATATATATATATATATATACACGTGGATATGATATTATGTGTGTGTGTACATTTAAGGTCGATAAACTGTAATATAAAATTCATTATCAGGAATTCTGGTTATATTGAGGTAATGAGGAAGTCTCGGTCTGTCTCTTTCTCATTTGTTCTTGTTTTATATCTTTAACCAGCTATAGATAGTAGATACAATATATAGAATAATACAAAAACGATATATTTCATTTAAAGGCATATTGTCTCTCAAAATGGTGTACTTTCATAATTGAAAACTGATAGGTATTGATGTGAAAAGTAGTGAGATTATGTTTCTGTGTCGAAAAAATACTATGTTCACATATAATTGGCGGTCTATATAGTCATCTACCACCAGAATCTAATCAATTATACAATGACCGAGATTCTGAAGAAGCATCGGATAAGCTAACGGCCGAAAGTAATTTTAGACATCAACCTAGATTCTTTTCAATGGTGCTGAGGTACGTACATTTGTAGGCACTGTAACAATACCGATGAGAATATCTTTCCAGCGTTCAAACTGATCACCGATATATTTCTTGCTTTTGCTCCATTTAGATTTTATAACGGATCCATTCCTTTTTCTTGTAGGATCTGTAGGGAACTTTCGAGTTAGCCTGGGTTACCTTTATGATCCTGCTTTTATTATCGCCAGTTGCGTGTTTCTAGAAAAATGTTCCTCAATGTTATTTCTGGTTTCGGTAATATATAGATAGCCCCGATAGCACAATGGGTAAAAGCGCCGTGCAAGTGTTCAGAAGGTCCTGAATTCGATTCCCGGTCTGTCCGCACACTTTTCCTCCTGCTACATTTCAGTAATTTGGCGTCCAACTAAATAAACCACTGTAGTATGTTTCAAGAGTCTCTTGGTTTTTTTTATACAAAATAAATTTAATGCACTAAAAAGTACAAATATTTCCATTTACTTTACATACGTTGCGAAGGTAAATATGAAAACCGGAAAAACGTATGAAGAACAAAATTGAGAAGGGGCGAATAAATGCAGGATCATAACGGTAATTCAGGCTAATTTGAAAGTACCCTATTGCATTCTCACACTATCAGATTTGTTACTTTTCGATATTTTTGTTTACCAGATTGAGCATTTACGAAAAGCTTTCCGATTGAGTTCAAACTGACGGTATTATGAATTGACCTCGGATCAAATCGAATTTTTGTCATTCTAAACAAGAATTCAATTAAACCTTATCTGATATGTTTAGACCTATAAAGAGTGAAATGTTAATTTTTATGAAAAGTAATACATGTACTTTAGATATTATCTTAAATTTGCAATTTTACCGCATTTAAGACCAAACCAAAATGTGATACACTGAGGGACAAAATGCCTTTAAAGGAATACAATTTCTCATACACAAACTTGCTAATTGAAAACGTTTTTGAAATGATAATATCAGAATTTGTTTTAAAATGGTGTGTCTTTAACAATGGTTTGTTTAATTAAAATAACATGAAATAACCAATAATACTGACACATTGATTGAGTTTAGATTCTCTGTACAGATTAACATTATATTAAAAACTACGCTACATGCTTGAATTTGACCTCGTGTGTGAAGGTCATACTCGGTTAAACGTGATATGAGATTACTTGAGTGAGTTTAAGATTAGTTTCTTACTTATTAGCAGTGGTAATTCATACAGTGATAATAGAAAATTGTTTTATTTACGAACGCTATACATACAGAGGGCACTTGGAACTTAGAAATGGACCTTTTACTGTGTCCAACTATGTACATCTGGTAAGGACGTATAACTATCGCAGTTATATCCTCAGATCCTCCCGAACTTGAGATGGTTGTTGTAATGTTATAGTTGTGAAATTTTATTTGGAGTATACAGTTGTTATAGCGTTATAACTCGATTGCATATCAGTATTTGTATTGTAGCATGGCACATGTACTTACTTTTTTTGCTTCAGACGTTTAACGTGTGTTTTTATTTCAATGGTAGATTGGTGACTGAGCGAGAAAAACAGATTTTGGCAACAAAACAGTATACTGATCTTGTGAATGAACAAAAACGGGTAGACAGAGAAATTGATGAAAAGGTAGGCTTAGACACCAATCACCTACTTGTACTCTAGAAATGACTTGGGCAACACTTCAAGTTGTCAAACCTCAATATCAATGTTTTTGGCCTCTCCATTCTAATTTCACAATTTTCAATTAAAGTGTAAAGTGGTTGTATGAAGTTTTACAGACAGGAATAGCATTGTTATTTATGATTGAGTGACAGGCTTATCTATGATATGTAAAAAAGGTAAGTTCGGGTTACAGGTGTTATCAAGATTACACTGTTACCTTTATTGAAACTGAATGCATGTTAACAGACAATGTAAATAGAAATGACAACATCTCAACTGAATATGCTCAGTTTTCAACATGTCTGCTTGGTCGCACGTTTCCTTAGATTGTAAGTTAAAACCCCCAGTGATATTTGGAAATCTTTCAGCATGGTTTATCGTTCACACTACGTTTAAGGTTTTCACTTAAACATATATAGTATAGTATTTTGATACGTCTACTGTAATGTTATACACCTGAACGAAATTCCTTATCTGTCAAAAACAGAAACGTTCATTCTAAATATATCTGTTGTTGTTATAGGATTGCATATTTGTCTTTGTTTTGTGTTGTACTCGTAATAGCTTTGATTAGCTTATAGCATGGGTAATGTATCATACTTCTCACAGTAATAGATGAAGGAATAATAAAATATCTTTTGTGTCAGTTTTTGATTTCTCACTTTTTATGTACATGTATATTTGAATTCTCACATTTTATGATTCTGACGGAGGTTTTTCTTTTGAATTTAATTACAAGGAAATAAATTTCAGTTTTTAAAATTTTTATGACCTTTTTGTTTTAAAATTGAAAAGACACTTTTCCAAATCATCAGAAAATGACAGCTGTATCCAGATTTTGTTTTCTTATGATCCAAAAGTGTATCACAAGGTTTTGTTTCTGATGCAGATTTACTTAATTAACTAGATGCCATTTTGCACTTGCATAAATCCATACATAGAAGTTATACATATCAGCTTCTCAGTCGTTCCATTTTGCTGTTTTAGTTGGCACGACAGGAACAGGAACTAAAAGTGGAAGAAGAAAAATTCTATGAAGCCAAGCGACAGGCGTCAAGAATAGCAAAATTACAGAAGGCAAAAGAGCAAAGTGCAAAATCCAAGACCACAGCCGGTGGTAAAAAATCCTGGTTAGGAGATGATGAAAATGAGTGGGAAGTGTAAGTTTCAGCACCGAGCAGAAGAAAACACTTACCTATATTATTTACAAATTATATCTTTTATTAATTCTAAGTTCATATTCTTGCATTTACAACTTTCCTTGGCTCCATATTGGTTAGCAATATAATTTAGATTACTGTGTGTAAATCATGATGATGTTAGTCTTATAGATAGTTTTTTTCAGACGTTGAATCGATAACATGTAAAGATGAATTTAAATGTTTTTCAAAGTTTCTTTTAATTTCAACGTTGCTCCAACAAAGAGCTTGTCTTTACAAGAAAAAGACTTTTAATTTCTTTATTCAATGCTAGACGAACAGTCAAAACCTTTATTAAAAACTTCTAAGATACGGACTTGGAACTTTTTATATGCAATCTGAATGCTCTTTATTTGAAACCGTCACTAGTTCATGGGTAATGTAAATCTACAGATATTAATCAGGTATATTGTTATCAGTTCTTGTTTCGAATTCCATATGTATGTAATGCCAAACAATGAAGATGACTATATCAGTAATGTTTTAATACAGGGGGTTAAAACTTGAAGTTTTGGTACTTTTTGTCTTATACATATCAGTAAGTTTAAAAGTATAAATATTGATACCAAAGTATTATCAGCAATAAGGCAATTCACAAATATGTGATACAAGTACAGACTTAAGGAATTCTAGATGTCGGATCAGGTGAAGAAAAGAGCATTTGCCAATTAACAGTGAAATGTCTAATATTACAGTTTTATGTTACCGACTTAAAGATATTGCTGACTTAATTTTGTGTTAAAATCAATATCCAGAAAAGACTAGATGGATTTAATATATTCCTATCTCTGTCTGTCTGTCTGTCTGTCTCTGATTGTCTGTCTGTCTCTGTATGTCTGTCTGTCTGTTTCTGTCTGTCTGTCTGTCTGTCTGTCTCTGTCTCTCTCTCTCTCTCTCTCTCTCTCTCTCTCTCTCTCTCTCTCTCTCTCTCTCTCTCTCAATATGTGCTTATTTATATTGACAGATCTGTATACCATATATAACTTCTATTTATATACAGTGGAATCATAAAATATTATATTTTAGAAAACTTTTAGTGTTCAAAAGTTTTATCAGATAAAAATGCTCAGTTTTTACGTTGAAAAGATATCTTATACGGCCACGATATAACTGACATATTGTTGAAAGTGGCGTTAAACAACAATAAATAAACAGAATCTCATTATGTTAAATATTATAAACATAATACCAAAGTTCTAATGCTCAAGACGATATCGTTTCTGTAAATTAGACTTAATCAGTTAAAATCAGATTAATTGAAATTCCTGCTACGTCAAAGTTGAACAAATGGTCTTGACTTTTTATGGATAGATAAAATTTTTCCTTTAAAGTTTCTGTTATCTTGAATTCTGGATATCTTGAAGGAATTTGGATTGTCCCTTGAATGTCGAAATAACGAGATTTATATATATATATATATATATATATATATATATATATATATATATATATATATATATATTGTTTTTTATGATTGCAATTTCATAGATGACAAAATACAGACATTTCTTTTTTTTCTTTGTATTCAGAGCTGGAGGAGAAGATGATTTTGAATTATTTTTAGCAAGTGTTAAAGCTCGTTCTTTAAAAGCAACAGCTCATTTACGTCAGGGTAAGTTTTGTCCCTTTTATGTAAGACAAGTTCTTACAAACACCAAGTGCTTTTATTATCTATTTATGTCTGCATTTTGAATTAAACTTGTCTTGATCTAATAATTCTATTCATAGGATTTTCAATTTTACCTTCAATCATTTCAATACACAATTTATTACAGTGCGCCACTAAACCCAACCTGTCTTATGTAAGATTCAGTGTTGGCATTTTTGTAGGAGTTTGGATTAATGCTTGTATCCATGGCACAGAATTGAAAATTGTCTGAATATTGTTTTGGTCTGTCTATCTGTTTATCCCCTTTGACATTCTGTCAGAAGACTTAATAATCTTACATTCTAAAAATATTTGGTGTAATGCTTTATATCAGTAAGGTCTAGGATGAGTTTGATTTAGGTCAATATTTACCATAGTTACGGGACTTTTTAAAGAGTGGTTTAGCATTATGATAGTGTATCTTAAATACACATTGTTTCTTCTTGTGCCTTGTTATTTCATATTAGACATGTTACATAAAAATGTTGAATTCATAAATATATTAGAATTTGATTCTTTTTCACTAAATGGAAAACTCATTTAAATCTTACTTTTTCACTAAATTCTTACTTTTTCACTAAATGGGAAATTCTTGTCTAATTCCTACTTTTTCACTAAATGGAAAACTCATTTAATTCTTACTTTTTCACTAAATGGAAAATTCTTGTCTAATTCTTACTTTTTCACTAAATGGAAAACTCATTTAATTCTTACTTTTTCACTAAATGGAAAACTCTTATCTAATTCTTACTTTTTCACTAAATGGAAAACTCTTACTTTTTCACTAAATGAAAACTCATTTAAATTTTACTATTTCACTAAATGAAAACTCATTTAAATCTTACTTTTTCACTAAATGGAAAACTCATTGAACTCTTACTTTTTCACTAAATGAAGAAAAAAAGAGAAAATTATGCAAATAACAGAAATATGCAATTAAGAGGAATAGAGTATTTTAGTGAACAATGATGATTCGAGTTCATCTAGTCCTTTCATTTTTATATATATATATATATATATATATATATATATATATATATATATATATATATATATATATAATAGAATAATAAACATCCTACATGTAAGTACACTAGTAATAGATTCACATCAAGCATTAAGGTAAATAATGACATAAAAGCAAAATTTTCATAAAACACAGTTTGGTATGTTCTCATTTCTGTTGAAATAGTATTTCTACATCTAATTTTTTTCGTAATCAGTACATTTTTCTCCATTTGGGAGGAATTATTTATGTAATTAAAAGAAATATTTAACTTATAACAGATAGGAAATGGT
This sequence comes from Atrina japonica, assembly GCA_030159075.1. Lineage (NCBI taxonomy): Eukaryota > Metazoa > Mollusca > Bivalvia > Pterioida > Pinnidae > Atrina > Atrina japonica. The sequence continues at coordinate 591,791 of BROG01000200.1, forward strand.
TGTGTGTTTGAGTTCTTATGCAATTATCAGACATTCAATTAAGTGTAACCAACTGTAGTGATATTTGAAAATGACTTAATGTTAGAAATGATGAAAAATATGCTTACAAAATTTCAATTTCAACTGTAGGGTCCGGTGATGGACAGAGTTCAAACAGTTCTGGTACAACAACACAGTCAAAGGACAAAGGGTCATCTTTAGATTTAGAATGGGACCATGAGGAAGGTTAGACTTAAATTTTACCAATATATCGTCATCATATAATTAATGATTAATATATAAAATCTTGTGTTTTTCATTGATGTAACATTAATAGCGTTATGATGGAATTTAAGATATTAACATATATAATTGATATTTTGTAGGTGTTGTGCCCCAGAAAAAACCAAGATCTTCAACAGAGGAAAATTTAGTATCTGCTCTTTCTAATAAATCCCGGGATAGTCCCGCACATTCCAATGATCTAGAATGGGACAATGATTTTGTGTCTGCTGATGATGTGTCATCAGAAACGGCCCAGCTATTGGCAGCAGAAAAAAAGATTCAACAATACTCATCTCGGTGATAAGAACTCTGATAATAAGTCTTCCTACTTCATTCCAAAGTATATGAATAAAGACTTCTACAACTGTATTGATGTGTAATATTTGTATGGTTAAAAATTCTACAAATATAATCTGTCATCATTGTTTGGTCCACTTTAATCCTTGTTGTCAGGTGTTATGTTAATGGTTGTGCTGAATCCCTATTGTATGCATGGACAGGTGCTCATATCATGTTAATCTTTTTTTTATACCATGTTAATTTTCCAAGTTTTCTTTCATCTGTTTTAAATTGGTTACATTTTTAAGGGTAGGGTACAAGGATACAGTTTTACACTAACAACCTTTGACTGTGTTTTACAAGTAACTTTTGTAATTCTTATCTATAAAGATAGACTGGCTATTTAGACATCTTTGTTCTGATAGCTATATTAAAAATTCAATTTTGTCTGTATTTTTCTTTCATTTGTTTTTGTATTTTTCTGTTTTTGACTATTTCAGTCAAAATTTAAAATCCTCTATAAAATGTCATATCCTACTTTTGAAACTCATATTTTGCAGTCTAATTACGGATAGTTTCGATCTTTACTTGTATGATATCTAGTAATGGAGTAAATGGCAGGGACATCTCCATTTAGAATTTTAATTTTGACTCCAGTTTAAGACGGCCTTGTAGCCCAGAAATAGCAAAACCATAACTCAATACTATTTTAAAATGATGTCTCATTTATGATATTTAAATTACATATAACAGTCGTACACTTAATAAACATTATTTCTGGATAGTATTAGGTTCATAAACACTTTTACGTCAACACTATTTTTCAAGAGTAAAGTTTAGTTAAGATAAACTTAGATAAATCTACTTGGATGCTACTCATACAGATCCTATTATATGAGTCTATATAATATGAATATTTATGTAAATATATCGTTTTGTAATATCTAAAAATATCATGAGAAATACAAACACCAAATCTGTATTTAATTATTATATTGCACAATCCAGTCAACACGTATACACCAAAAAGTTGTCTATTTATTTTTGTCCTAATTCTACACTGCTAGAAAATTATTGTTACTGTACAATTGCAATGGTGTCAAATATTTATTGGGACCAAATCATTTATCAGATGAAGAACGTTTTGTGATGATCTAATAAAAGCATTTATTATAAACCCAAAGTTTTGAGTTCTTATTCAAAGGTCATGGTATATGCACATTTAAAGTCAGTATTGTCATTATGATTTTTTCCTTAAAATAAACAGGGTTTTCAAAATAACAGTTATAATAGTAATAAAAAAAATTGTACGGGAATTCAAATCATATCAAATAAAAGTGGATTTAAATTAACAGAGTTTAGTTTAAGTGGGCAAGACTGTATATATTTGTGTTTCTTTACTTCTATGAAATGTGTTTATTTACGTTTTTAAAATACTGCAGTATTCACATAATTTTGAAAGAATGCTACGTGTATTATCGAAAGTAATTTGTCAATAGTTTGTTTTGTGCTGGTTGCTTGCTTTTTAAAAAATGCTCTGACTTATTGCCACGTCGTGCAGCATCAACTTTAACCAAACTTGGCAGAAGTATTCCAATGTGAAGTCTGGTGATGTTTTTGAATGAAAATGGGCCAAGATCCATAGGGGCTCCAGATGGAGAAACAATTGGTTGATCTTCTCATGAGCTAATTATTGGATGCCTTTCAAATTTGATATGCATGATTGTAAAGTCAATATCTTCAAGTTTGTAAATGAAAACAAAAGATGTTCATAAACGAGCCAACAGGGACGATTCAAATAACAATCGCTATAGTGTTATACAAATGGCTAATGAGCGCAAAAATGATTGACTTTTTGTATTGTTATTAGAAATGTGTTAATTGGAAATTATCATTGTCTTACAGTCATTGTGACAAAGTTTCAAAGGAAGCTCACAGGCACCAAAATATATTTTTTTCGTCAATTTGTACACATTTTGGACTTCTTCACATGGACCAGTGGACCAGTTTTAACCAAACTTGGCTTGAACTATCCCAAGTGAATCCACATAAGGTTTATGAATTGAAAGGGGTTAGGACATATAGGGGGTCAAAAGGGAACAAAAGTCTAAAACTTGGGGTCAGAGACCAAGGTCATAAGCACCTACCATTCCTAAGTTAACAGATTAATTATTTTTTTCTATGTGTACTGGGTGACTTAGTTTAAGAGGAATTTTTAAAATTTCATTCATAACTTATCTAATTTTAACTGTAATTCTGTTTTTCTTTGTTTCTTCCCGTCTTTGATGTTTGAAGGTGACGCTCATACCGTGTCATTGCCATCTTATGTAATAAAACAACAGGAAATATGTTTACTGATCTGTCTCAAACCTATATTCAATTAATAATACCCTGGTATTAGCTTTCACACGCAGTACATAAACTTAGTAAATTAAACTTGTGTGAGTTATAAGATCTACGTAATCATAATGATTCATATCTTTGATATGACATAACACAGTGTTGGTTATTTGTCATATTACAAAAACTAAACTGAATTTGCATCGTTAATAGGAAAATCATCAATAATTTCTACACATTTAACGTATTATTAATTGAAAAGGAAAAATTTAAATCCTAAAAACCCAGTTTAAGTTCGCCCTCGTGTGAACAGGTAACAAGGATGTCAGTCTTTAGGTATTACCGTCTTTAGTGCAGATGTATTATAAAGTTGCATGTTAGTGTGTAATTATTTAACAGTTTTACTTATTCCCAGGTTTTCAACAATTAAAAAATAAATGCAAAATATAAAAATATTTCTATATATTGAATACTATTGACATTGCCATTATATTCTTAAATACCAGTCGGATAATAGATACTGCAAATTACAGCTTCACATTTTGAAGAAGACTTGAATGTCCAAAGGGTACTGAGGTATATGTAGGTGATCCATCAAATTCAATTAATCAAATATGTAAGATATTAAACACAATTTTAATTCATTTTATTCATAAATTCGCTTTCTGACAATAATTGTCAGAAGACAGATCTTATATACCCAATCCCAGAGTAATTCTACTTGAAATGTTTCACGTATTAAGAATGCGATTGATTAAAAATGAAATTTGAATAGAAATACATGTAAATACAAACAGACAAAATATACTTTAAATTGACGATATTTCCCTACGTGTCTTTGGTATTTTGAAATTGTTATTTAAAACGCCATGTTACTTGTATTCATATATTGAAGAGAAAAATCAAAAGTATGAGTTTACTAAAAAGATGTATTTTATTTAATTAAGTAAGAATTCAAACTATTATGAATGTAATGAATGCAAATTTCTTTCTGATTTATGAGAGTATTCTATATGTCATATGGATCATCGGCCAAGGACATATTTAGTACATTTGACTCATACCTAAGTTCACATTGTCGGCAAAAACTGAAAAAGAAAGCTTGTTATTATTCTACATCCATTTAATGTCTGCAGTCTCTAGCCAAAAAGATATATAGTTTGACATACTCGCAAAAACTTGTTCCTTGTTGATTCCAATTTGCAATAACAAGGCGGAAAAATGAATTTTAAATAAAAAAACTTAAACACCGGGCGTTAATGTACTCACACAAAAGTTGAAGTTTCAACTGTATTATAAATTATCTCGTTTATATTCAACAATGCGTTTTCATTGATTTTGCATCGTCATTTTGGAAAATTGAAATTTTCTGGCCGCCAGAGAATGTTTTAAGACAGCAGCAATGAAATTATGATTACAGCCATAAGTTTGACAGATTCCAGTAGTTGCTGCTAAATCAAGCGAATGAGGGATATGTGGATTAATTTCAATGTCAGGCTAATCTGATCATGAAACTGTAAATTAAAAAGTATCCGCATGTAAAATGACGTTTGCTCTTCGTTTTCTTTCACTTACGGGTTTCCGTATATATTGAGCGTTTAAGGTTTTACTTATCTAATGATAACCTCCTGATACAGATTACATTGTCTTATCTATCCATGGCTTCTGTTTTAACTATTTTGTTATTATATATTTGTTCACCGCTAGCTTATTTATTTTGCCATAGGCCGAATACTCTTGGAAACTATTCAGAATTAAACTGTAAGTCAGAAGTCTAGAAATATCAAACATGCTCAGCTTTTGGTTTGGTGTTAACATTCTTGTCTTGCAGAACACTTGTATCATATACATAATACCAAAGTTATAGTTTTGAATACAAAAGATAAAACTAATGCTCAAAGCTCTCGTTTCTGTCAATATGACTTCATGAGTTGAGCTCGAATTTAAAATCGAAGCAGAAAGTGGTATCATACAAGGCAACATAATAGACTTAAATTTAATCCGAAACCAGTCTAAGAGAAACCACTGTAAAAAGGAGACTTAGTCTATCTTAGCCATGTCTTTCTAAGGAATGTAGGCTTTAAACGGTGCTATATATACAAGATGTTATTTTAATATTAACTAGTCAGCTGGTACCGAAATACAAGTACATGTAGCATGCGTATTCAAAGGTCCACCAGCACTGACAACAACTCAGTGTTGTAAATATTATATGTTCAAATTCATACGATATGATGCACACATAAACGATCTAGAATACTTCTGAAAGCTTATTATTTAATCAGTCTTTGCAATTCGAATTTCCCATTTTACTAAAGAAATTATCATCTGTGGACATATTTTATAAAATCCACCCAACTCAAACTTTTAATTACATTTTTACGTCTGACCTGGCGTATGCATATAATTAAGAAACGAGATCTAACATATTGCCATGGTTTACCAACGTTTTGAGAAGTTAGACATAAACTTAGTACCTGGTATTTCGGTACCAGATAATAATATTAAACTAAAGTAATATTTCGCACTTTGAATTTTTAATTTTTCAAAAGCTAAGATAGTCATCATTTTACAGTGATTACTCTTAGACGGATTTGACTTTGCATTTAGATTTATTGTTTGACCTTGTATTATACTACATTCCCTTTAGAAAATCTATTTTATCTATTTTAAATTGGAGCTCAACTGATGAAGTCTAATTGACAGAAATCGTCTTGAGCATTATAACTTTGGTATTATTTTTTATAATTTTTGTATATTTTATTCTGAGAGTAAAATTATTTACCAGTAAACTAATTACACAAGGTTACATTTTTGAACGCTTGAAATTATCACTATAATGTTTTATGGTCTATACAGGGTTCTTGTTAAACAATATGAAGTCCCTCTCAGGAATGTTAGATAGTATTATCTAGCACGTCCATATACAGTTACTCACTTTCGCCAACCAGATCTTAAACTATGATGACATTTTCACCGAGCTTGACCTTTTCACGGAACTCGAGATATTTCCATGTAACATTTGCGATGGATGTGGCTTGCTAACAGGGGAGGCTGACTCCTTCCGGACACCTGGTCACATCCCGTTTGGGATTCGGAATTGTGCTTCATGTTAAGACCATTTGTATACCGAATTTGTTGTGTTATAATGGACTTGGAATTTCGATTATTAATTGATACTTCTTCATTTGTACTTTGTCCAGAAACTATTGAAAATAAAAACATCTGGCAATATTCATAATACCTAAAAATTATACCCGTATCAAGGTCGAATACGAATCTTTTATTCTTGTTAAAAAATAACACCCCATGGACACATTCATGAAAAGATTTCTTTCATAGCCCAATTTGTAGTTCCTTCCTTAGAACATTCTTACTGTAAGATCTGTTTAAAATTTGTTCAGTGTTTCTTGAGAAGAAGTCCTATTAATGGACGACCATGACAATAGCTTACTTGGTCAGCTCAATAAAATAATGAATCGATAGATACATAATATAAATATATAATTTCTATCTCAATATTATTCTTAAAAATCGTCTATTTTCATGGATGTCGCCGATCTATTACCCATCCAAATAAATGTAGTTCTAGAACTTAATTCTATTACATTTTTAAAGTAATTTCCTCGGAAAGAGAGATAAAGGCAAAGGGAGGTAAATCTTGGAATATAACATGGTATAAATCATTAATTGGCATACTGAAAAATCAATGGGTACACTCAAGCTGTAGACCGCTGTTCAATGAAATTTATGTAACTAACAAAAGAAAAAGATTATCCATCTTATCTAAATTGCTTCACAAACCCATGTTTTGCAATTTTTCACTTGCAATTGATTAACTCAACCTTACTATTTGTATACGATTATCACAATGGGCCTGATCCTATTTTCACAAAATATATAGGAATATAAGATTTGTTATGCCTGTGTATAGCTCTTATTTGTTATTATACATCAAATACAAGTAGAAAAAGTAGAAAAAAATTATTTAGCAAACACAGCTTATGACCCTTTAATGCCAGTTATTTAGCCTTGTATAATACCACTTTCTCTTTAGAAAATAACTTTTAATTTGGAGCTCAACTGATGAAGTCTAATTGACAGAAACGATATCGTCTTGAGCATTATAACTTTGGTAGTATGTTTATAATATATTTAACTCTTCAATGTACGGCCGGTGGTCTCTTCCCAGGTATACTGTAAAAGTGTTCTCTCCCCCCACCAATAAAAACTGGCCGCCACCATATAACTGAAAATCGTTGAGTGTGACGCGGAAGGCAACGGATCGAAATACTCGGATGAGTGAATACATTGTTGCTTATCAGGTGACAACTATCTCTTTTTAACATTGGTCGGTCATAGTCCTGTATCGGTAACTAGTTCGTCCCAAAATTTCCATCATGTTGCTTTTGTCACATGCCTTCTTTGATATTGACTATTATGCTATTTACCGCTTTGGCATCAGTGTTTGATCGCAATGTATCAAAATAATAATGAAGCGAACATTCCAGGAAATAATTTCTGTATTCCAACTAACACTAAACACAGTGTTTAAATTGTTCCGTGCAGGGATAAATAACAATAGTACAATTGTTTTCTTTGTGTAAACATAACAAGTATTTTTACGGTGAACTATGTGCATATACAGTAAAACCTGCTATAGCGGCCACCTCTATATAAGGATCACCTGTTTATAAAGGCCAGTTTTTTCAAGTCCCTTGACTGCATACATCAACTAAATTGAACCTGTGTATAAGGGTCACCTGCACATAAAGGCCAATATTTTCTGGTCCCTTTGATGGCCCCTATATACAGGTTTTACTGTATAATTAACAAAACTCTCCGTTAAGATAGTATTTGTAGACAAAACATTTTAGGATATACTATAATAAGTCACACACACAAATATCTGATGTTATTAACAACTAATTAAGACAAGATCTTTTCAAATGATTAGCCAATCATTTTTTCGTTATAAGAATGAAAACAATATAGATATTAGACATCAACGGAACAGAAGAAAATCATATACCCATCATAATGAGTGACAATCTGCTTCAAATAAATGCAGAAAAGTGCTCAACCTTTTTCATATCTCGGTCCCCAAAAGAAATTTCAACATCGTCCACAGTATTGGTAATACCGTCCCTCGTTGGAGGTCGTGTATCTGGTCTATCAAAATACAAGCTATCTTTTGTATCCGGTAGGTTTCGTTCGGGCTTTTTCTACAATTAAATGCAATCCAATTTTAAAAAATGAACAACTTATTAAAAAATATTTTTCATGGGCGACATGCACATTATAAAATATCAATATATGTAGGTGAA